>OY720450.1:21014048-21044668 GCA_963082715.1 Harpalus rubripes
ATGTTAAAGTGGTGTTTTCAATACATTTCTTGAAAAGCTAATAAGAATCATGTTCATACTCGATAAAAAGGATATTTAGAACAAATCTCATAGAATTGTCTTTACGTTTTCTTAATAATTTCAGTGAATAATTGGTTAATTTGTGTTTCTTAAAGATTGTTGCAAGCTGTGACTACAATACAGTAACAGTTTAATCTGTGTTGAATGTACCTATATGTAACAATTTCTTACAATTTGTTACTACAATATTATATAAAATAAATGAAATACTTACTGTTTAAAATTAGCCTTAATACCTTATAATTCGTCTGGACCACGTTTGAACTTTTCAAAGCTCAAGTTCCCGTCGGAACAATCAAATGACAGAAAATTATGTTTTACAAATTAGAAGGAACAAATTGTGTTGAACAATGTAGATACCTATAAATACATAATGTTACACATACATATAATTTACAACATTTAGGGCCGGTATTTTCATCTTCGGATAAAGTGCTGGATAACTTATTTATCGGATAAATGAATAATATCGCATCAAAAAATGGCATTCAATATAATTTACATCATTTATGTTATCCTGAACTTTATCCGGAGATAGAAATACCGACCCTAAATAATTTATTGTACATACATAAACTATTTTAATAATAACCTTAGTCGGCAAATATTTCTGACAGGTGTTGGTGTTACACAACAAAAACCATATGTTGGTGATCGGGTACACTCATAATAAAATGTTTAGGTTGAATGAAAATAAATTGAAATAAATTATGAAACTCTTATTTTAGTTACAATTACGATGTAATATAATTGTTGAAATACAAATAGAATTTTAAAAGAATATTTTTTAAGTTTTGGGGATATTCCTAGAATTTGTTATTTTCTGATACAAGGTGTTTTAAGATAAAATTTGTGTTTGTAAGGTCATAAAACAAAATGTTACATTCTATTTATATAAATTAGATTTCATTACTTCATATTAAGAATGTTTAAAAATCTGAATGTCTGAAGTGAGCGTAGTACAGTGAAATTTTGGCATTGAATAACCTCTGTCTGAGGTGATGTGACGTTCCTTTTTTATCTTGATTGTTTGTTTATAATAATATACATTATTTGTAACGTGAAGCAACACTTAAGACTATGTTTAGGAATTAATTTTGACTCATAAAGTGTATGTATGGTGTGAAATGAATAACAGTATATCTTTGTGGACTCTTTTTTTTTTTTTTTTTTTTTTTTTTTTACCTTATATATATATATATATATATATATATATATATATATATATATATATATATGTATGTATGAATGTATGTACCTATATGTTCTTTTAAAACCCATTGTATACGTATGTATGTATGCACTTATGTCTATGACTTCATTTTGTTTACCCTAGTATATCTAATTGCATGTACGTATGTATGTACAGTAAAATTTTTAAAGAAGTCTGATCAAGGTCTTCTATATCATGAACGACTTTAACAAATTGGCATACATTTATTTCTCTTATTTGCAATGACTAGGATGGATATAACACGTTTGTCTTTCATAAATTCATATTTTTTTAACTAAGTTAGGACATTCCTTTTTAAAATGATGCTCGTTATTGACAATACTTTCGCTGTAACGTAAGTTTATTTATTAATTCAGATATATTACCTTGATTCATAGCCGTACGATTAACTTTATTTTCTGTTGCTAATAAGCTTACCAGTTGACTTGGTTTTGAATTTTGAATGATTTTACAATAACATATATTTTTAAAAGAAAATAACAATAAACGATACTACTAAATTTCACAGAATTAGTGGCAATATACATTCGTACTTTAATCTGTTAAATTAACAACTCAATTTAATATCATGTATCCTCGTTTGAGTGTGACCTCAATTTTTAAATAAAGAGTGACCTTGTACTATATTCAGATGATCTAGATCATGTCAAAACCTAACCTAACCTCGTTTGGGTGTGACCTCAACCTAACCTAGATCATGCTAAACCTAACCTAACCTCGTTTGGGTGTGACCTCAACCCAACCTAACCTAACCTAACCTAGATATTATTGACCTAACCTAACCTCGTTTGGCCTAACCTAACCTAGATATTATTAACCTAACCTAACCTTGTTTGGCTGTAACCTCAACCTTATTTATATGAAATTATAAAGTAGTCAAAACTGTCAAATTTTATATTTGACAGCTTATAAAAAATCAAACTGTCATAGCTGTCAAATCTAATATTTGACAGCTTATAAAAGATAAAACTCAAATTTATAAATCTGTCAAATTATAAAACTGCAAAAGCGTCTTTTCTGCTAAATCTAGTTTTTGACAGCTTATATCAGGGAAAACTGTCAAATTGGTCAATTTGTCAAATGGTAAAACTGTCAAATTGGTCTATTTGTCAAATTATAAAACTATAGTGGTCAAAACTGTCAAATTTGACAGCTTTTAAGAGATCAAACTGCAACTTTAAAGGCGTCAAAGCTGTCAAATTTTATATTTGACAGTTTATAAAAAATCAAACTATTTCTAAAAATTTTCATGTTACAATATGTTAAAATTTTATAACAAGATGTTTATGTTTAAATTTTCCCTTTCTGTAGACAAAATGTTAACTAATAATAAAATAAAATTAATTTCATACAAGTTATATAATAAATCCACAATTATAGTTTTTCGTATTTTGAATTTGCCGCGGGTGAGCAGCGCTGTAAACAGAAGGGCATTTTTTTGTCATATTTAAACGCAATTTTGTAAATTTTACAGAAATAATAAAAATGTTGTTTGCACTAGAAGTGTTTCATGTTGTATTTATCATAAACACGATTCACTTTGGATTATATTAAGTTCCTAACACAAGAATATTATTTTTGTTATCATAAGTTTTGTGTGACTATAAATAAAAGAAATATTATGCTATTTTCTTGAATAGGACCACACCTTTTTTTCGAGCAGACATCAAGACTCATTGCAGCAAAATCCAGAGTTATCTATAAAAGACAAATATTAATTACAAATAAATCTTCATACGGCCCTATCATCTCTATATTCATAATCCGTGTGCATCAGCCTGTATGCATAACTATTAATAGTTTGACATTTTGTTAAGTTAGGTTAATATCGATTATTTCATGTTTATTTACTGTATTGGTAAGAGCCAACAAAGTAGCTGACATCTGGTGGCAAAATAAAACATATAGGTCGTAGGAAAAACGTTGTGCTGTCATATAGGGTTCAAGAGCCAAAAATGACCAGCTAAACGAAAAGATATTGTGTTATACCGCAGTGTGCAATAATTATGCAAGTAAAGAGATATCCGTTCATTATTTCCCAAAAACTGAAATATTAAAAAATCAATGGAAAATCGATTTAAAAATGAAGAACATGTCCCCATTCAATAACGTTTATTCACAATAATTTTTGCCTAGAAATTTAATTCCATGTAAGTATTGATATAAATTTATGCTTCATTACATTATTAGATTGTTTTTATAGTCATTAGAAGAAAAACATTTAAAAAAATGCTATTCCATGCCAAAAATTACCAGAACGTGTGGTACAGAGAAGAAAAATAGAGAGGTTACTTGCCTGTAAGTAGTAGTAATTATTATTCTTTAACATTATAAATTATAACTACATTTATTGTATATTGTTTATAGGAAAGATAGAGAAGAAGAAACGATAAAATGCCAAAAATCGAGCCAGTAAGAGGAAGACGTGCAAAACATAATACATGTAAATGGTTTTTTAATCAAACAAATATAATTTTCTCTTAATATTACAATTTATGGACAAAATTTAACTTATAATTATGTAACTATAATGAATTTTAAATCTAATAGTTTGAAGTTTGGTCTTCCACTTTTCTCCCTGACATGCTTTACAGCTGCACACACATTTCCACACGATGTCATTTGTGTTATTGTTATCACGATAGAGTTAGGTGCCCCATTGTGTTCATATCCGTATTAAATGTGTACATAACTAAAAATAAATAAGTTAACAAGCAAGATAACCACAAGTTTGTATATCATTTTACCTTTATACACTGCTTCTCCTTCGGTTATAGGCCGCACAGCACCTTTTAAATAAATATATACATCTGTCATTGTAATAAACATTTTGAATTAAATCAAAAATAATAGAATATTTCCTAAAACACAGCATCAAACTACAACGACTGCAAGTGTAAAACTCAACATTTTCCCTATAAGTCTGTCTGCAGTGCTGCCATCTCTTGGATGTTGTTTTCCCGAATAGGGTTATATAGTAAACAAGAGCCAAAAATGACCAGCAAAACGAAAAGATATTGTGTTATACCGCAGTGTGCAATAATTATGCAAGTAAAGAGATATCCGTTCATTATTTCCCAAAAACTGAAATATTAAAAAATCAATGGAAAATCGATTTAAAAATGAAGAACATGTCCCCATTCAATAACGTTTATTCACAATAATTTTTGCCTAGAAATTTAATTCCATGTAAGTATTGATGTAAATTTATGCTTCATTACATTATTAGATTGTTTTTATAGTCATTAGAAGAAAAACATTTAAAAAAATGCTATTCCATGCCAAAAATTACCAGAACGTCTGGTACAGAGAAGAAAAATAGAGAGGTTACTTGCCTGTAAGTAGTAGTAATTATTATTCTTTAACATTATAAATTATAACTACAATTATTGTATATTGTTTATAGGAAAGATAGAGAAGAAGAAACGATAAAATGCCAGAAATCGAGCCAGCAAGAGGAAGACGTGCAAAACATAATACATGTAGATGGTTTTTGTAATCAAACAAATACAATTTCCTCTTAATATTACAATTTATAATGAATATTAAATCCAATAGTTTGGTCTCTTCCACTTTTCTCCCTGTTCTGCTTTACAGCTGCACACACATTTCCACACGATGTCATTTGTGTTATTGTTATCATGATAGACTTAGGTGCCCCATTGTCTTCATATCCGTATAAAATAATGTATATATATATAACTAAAAATAAATAAGTTAACAGGCAAGATAACCACAAATTTGTATATCATTTTACCTTTATACACTGCTTCTCCTTCGGTTATAGGCCGCACAGCACCTTTTAAATAAATATATACATCTGTCATTGTAATAAACATTCTGAATTTAATTAAAAATAATAGAATTTTTCCTAAAACAAAGCATCAAACTGCAACGACTGCAAGTGTAAAATTCAACGTTTTCCCATAGTGCTGCCATCTCTTGGAAGTGGTTTTCCCGAATATTTGTGTACTTTATACTTACAATGTTATACCGATGTATTGATAATTGCCCATTTCGTGTAAATATGTACTATGCTTAACATTCCTTTGTAATTGGGATTTTTTAATCCTGTAATAAATAAATAAATCAAATAAAAAAAGGTAACATTTAGGTAACATTTCGTATTTTATTTATCTAGGACGAAGAGTGTATCTTTAAGGTATGAGCAAATTCTTATTCATTATTATTAATTAAAATATATTTTAAGAATACTAAAAAATTGCTCTGGAAATTTGAAATTATTTCGGAATTATGAATTTGCAAAAGCAAAAATTAGGAGAGCAAGGTATGTTTATTAAATGAACCATGCAAAATTTAGTCAGAAATTAACGCAAATTTATTTCTAATTTGTTAACGAGCAGTTGAAAAATATGGTAATTAATAGGAGTGTTTTATTATCACTATTTTAAATATTTGATGCATAAAGTCCTCACTTTTATAGTATTGTTAGAAAGTTATGTCCTCAAATGTGATGGTTAAAAGGGTATAGACACTTTGCACTAAAATCCTCACTTTGATAGAATATGAGCTAATGGACATTTCACTGAATAGGTTATATATGTGAAGTGTATTGTCATTTTCGTACTAAGTGCATGAAAATGTGTTGACGAAATTATTAAAATCGCTCAAAATGTGTGTTATTAATAAAGTTCTCATTTTGATAGATTCCATACAAAGTCCTTACTTGTGTCGGTTTGTAAACCTGTGTGTATGTATGTATGTATGTATGTATGTATGTATGTATGTATGTATGTATGTATGTATGTATGTATGTATGTATGTATGTATGTATGTATGTATGTATGTATGTATGTATGTATGTATGTATGTATGTATGTATGTATGTATGTATGTATGTATGTATGTATGTATGTATGTATGTATGTATGTATGTATGTATGTATGTATGTATGTATGTATGTATGTATGTATGTATGTATGTATGTATGTATGTATGTATGTATGTATGTATGTATGTATGTATGTATGTATGTATGTATGTATGTATGTATGTATGTATGTATGTATGTATGTATGTATGTATGTATGTATGTATGTATGTATGTATGTATGTATGTATGTATGTATGTATGTATGTATGTATGTATGTATGTATGTATGTATGTATGTATGTATGTATGTATGTATGTATGTATGTATGTATGTATGTATGTATGTATGTATGTATGTATGTATGTATGTATGTATGTATGTATGTATGTATGTATGTATGTATGTATGTATGTATGTATGTATGTATGTATGTATGTATGTATGTATGTATGTATGTATGTATGTATGTATGTATGTATGTATGTATGTATGTATGTATGTATGTATGTATGTATGTATGTATGTATGTATGTATGTATGTATGTATGTATGTATGTATGTATGTATGTATGTATGTATGTATGTATGTATGTATGTATGTATGTATGTATGTATGTATGTATGTATGTATGTATGTATGTATGTATGTATGTATGTATGTATGTATGTATGTATGTATGTATGTATGTATGTATGTATGTATGTATGTATGTATGTATGTATGTATGTATGTATGTATGTATGTATGTATGTATGTATGTATGTATGTATGTATGTATGTATGTATGTATGTATGTATGTATGTATGTATGTATGTATGTATGTATGTATGTATGTATGTATGTATGTATGTATGTATGTATGTATGTATGTATGTATGTATGTATGTATGTATGTATGTATGTATGTATGTATGTATGTATGTATGTATGTATGTATGTATGTATGTATGTATGTATGTATGTATGTATGTATGTATGTATGTATGTATGTATGTATGTATGTATGTATGTATGTATGTATGTATGTATGTATGTATGTATGTATGTATGTATGTATGTATGTATGTATGTATGTATGTATGTATGTATGTATGTATGTATGTATGTATGTATGTATGTATGTATGTATGTATGTATGTATGTATGTATGTATGTATGTATGTATGTATGTATGTATGTATGTATGTATGTATGTATGTATGTATGTATGTATGTATGTATGTATGTATGTATGTATGTATGTATGTATGTATGTATGTATGTATGTATGTATGTATGTATGTATGTATGTATGTATGTATGTATGTATGTATGTATGTATGTATGTATGTATGTATGTATGTATGTATGTATGTATGTATGTATGTATGTATGTATGTATGTATGTATGTATGTATGTATGTATGTATGTATGTATGTATGTATGTATGTATGTATGTATGTATGTATGTATGTATGTATGTATGTATGTATGTATGTATGTATGTATGTATGTATGTATGTATGTATGTATGTATGTATGTATGTATGTATGTATGTATGTATGTATGTATGTATGTATGTATGTATGTATGTATGTATGTATGTATGTATGTATGTATGTATGTATGTATGTATGTATGTATGTATGTATGTATGTATGTATGTATGTATGTATGTATGTATGTATGTATGTATGTATGTATGTATGTATGTATGTATGTATGTATGTATGTATGTATGTATGTATGTATGTATGTATGTATGTATGTATGTATGTATGTATGTATGTATGTATGTATGTATGTATGTATGTATGTATGTATGTATGTATGTATGTATGTATGTATGTATGTATGTATGTATGTATGTATGTATGTATGTATGTATGTATGTATGTATGTATGTATGTATGTATGTATGTATGTATGTATGTATGTATGTATGTATGTATGTATGTATGTATGTATGTATGTATGTATGTATGTATGTATGTATGTATGTATGTATGTATGTATGTATGTATGTATGTATGTATGTATGTATGTATGTATGTATGTATGTATGTATGTATGTATGTATGTATGTATGTATGTATGTATGTATGTATGTATGTATGTATGTATGTATGTATGTATGTATGTATGTATGTATGTATGTATGTATGTATGTATGTATGTATGTATGTATGTATGTATGTATGTATGTATGTATGTATGTATGTATGTATGTATGTATGTATGTATGTATGTATGTATGTATGTATGTATGTATGTATGTATGTATGTATGTATGTATGTATGTATGTATGTATGTATGTATGTATGTATGTATGTATGTATGTATGTATGTATGTATGTATGTATGTATGTATGTATGTATGTATGTATGTATGTATGTATGTATGTATGTATGTATGTATGTATGTATGTATGTATGTATGTATGTATGTATGTATGTATGTATGTATGTATGTATGTATGTATGTATGTATGTATGTATGTATGTATGTATGTATGTATGTATGTATGTATGTATGTATGTATGTATGTATGTATGTATGTATGTATGTATGTATGTATGTATGTATGTATGTATGTATGTATGTATGTATGTATGTATGTATGTATGTATGTATGTATGTATGTATGTATGTATGTATGTATGTATGTATGTATGTATGTATGTATGTATGTATGTATGTATGTATGTATGTATGTATGTATGTATGTATGTATGTATGTATGTATGTATGTATGTATGTATGTATGTATGTATGTATGTATGTATGTATGTATGTATGTATGTATGTATGTATGTATGTATGTATGTATGTATGTATGTATGTATGTATGTATGTATGTATGTATGTATGTATGTATGTATGTATGTATGTATGTATGTATGTATGTATGTATGTATGTATGTATGTATGTATGTATGTATGTATGTATGTATGTATGTATGTATGTATGTATGTATGTATGTATGTATGTATGTATGTATGTATGTATGTATGTATGTATGTATGTATGTATGTATGTATGTATGTATGTATGTATGTATGTATGTATGTATGTATGTATGTATGTATGTATGTATGTATGTATGTATGTATGTATGTATGTATGTATGTATGTATGTATGTATGTATGTATGTATGTATGTATGTATGTATGTATGTATGTATGTATGTATGTATGTATGTATGTATGTATGTATGTATGTATGTATGTATGTATGTATGTATGTATGTATGTATGTATGTATGTATGTATGTATGTATGTATGTATGTATGTATGTATGTATGTATGTATGTATGTATGTATGTATGTATGTATGTATGTATGTATGTATGTATGTATGTATGTATGTATGTATGTATGTATGTATGTATGTATGTATGTATGTATGTATGTATGTATGTATGTATGTATGTATGTATGTATGTATGTATGTATGTATGTATGTATGTATGTATGTATGTATGTATGTATGTATGTATGTATGTATGTATGTATGTATGTATGTATGTATGTATGTATGTATGTATGTATGTATGTATGTATGTATGTATGTATGTATGTATGTATGTATGTATGTATGTATGTATGTATGTATGTATGTATGTATGTATGTATGTATGTATGTATGTATGTATGTATGTATGTATGTATGTATGTATGTATGTATGTATGTATGTATGTATGTATGTATGTATGTATGTATGTATGTATGTATGTATGTATGTATGTATGTATGTATGTATGTATGTATGTATGTATGTATGTATGTATGTATGTATGTATGTATGTATGTATGTATGTATGTATGTATGTATGTATGTATGTATGTATGTATGTATGTATGTATGTATGTATGTATGTATGTATGTATGTATGTATGTATGTATGTATGTATGTATGTATGTATGTATGTATGTATGTATGTATGTATGTATGTATGTATGTATGTATGTATGTATGTATGTATGTATGTATGTATGTATGTATGTATGTATGTATGTATGTATGTATGTATGTATGTATGTATGTATGTATGTATGTATGTATGTATGTATGTATGTATGTATGTATGTATGTATGTATGTATGTATGTATGTATGTATGTATGTATGTATGTATGTATGTATGTATGTATGTATGTATGTATGTATGTATGTATGTATGTATGTATGTATGTATGTATGTATGTATGTATGTATGTATGTATGTATGTATGTATGTATGTATGTATGTATGTATGTATGTATGTATGTATGTATGTATGTATGTATGTATGTATGTATGTATGTATGTATGTATGTATGTATGTATGTATGTATGTATGTATGTATGTATGTATGTATGTATGTATGTATGTATGTATGTATGTATGTATGTATGTATGTATGTATGTATGTATGTATGTATGTATGTATGTATGTATGTATGTATGTATGTATGTATGTATGTATGTATGTATGTATGTATGTATGTATGTATGTATGTATGTATGTATGTATGTATGTATGTATGTATGTATGTATGTATGTATGTATGTATGTATGTATGTATGTATGTATGTATGTATGTATGTATGTATGTATGTATGTATGTATGTATGTATGTATGTATGTATGTATGTATGTATGTATGTATGTATGTATGTATGTATGTATGTATGTATGTATGTATGTATGTATGTATGTATGTATGTATGTATGTATGTATGTATGTATGTATGTATGTATGTATGTATGTATGTATGTATGTATGTATGTATGTATGTATGTATGTATGTATGTATGTATGTATGTATGTATGTATGTATGTATGTATGTATGTATGTATGTATGTATGTATGTATGTATGTATGTATGTATGTATGTATGTATGTATGTATGTATGTATGTATGTATGTATGTATGTATGTATGTATGTATGTATGTATGTATGTATGTATGTATGTATGTATGTATGTATGTATGTATGTATGTATGTATGTATGTATGTATGTATGTATGTATGTATGTATGTATGTATGTATGTATGTATGTATGTATGTATGTATGTATGTATGTATGTATGTATGTATGTATGTATGTATGTATGTATGTATGTATGTATGTATGTATGTATGTATGTATGTATGTATGTATGTATGTATGTATGTATGTATGTATGTATGTATGTATGTATGTATGTATGTATGTATGTATGTATGTATGTATGTATGTATGTATGTATGTATGTATGTATGTATGTATGTATGTATGTATGTATGTATGTATGTATGTATGTATGTATGTATGTATGTATGTATGTATGTATGTATGTATGTATGTATGTATGTATGTATGTATGTATGTATGTATGTATGTATGTATGTATGTATGTATGTATGTATGTATGTATGTATGTATGTATGTATGTATGTATGTATGTATGTATGTATGTATGTATGTATGTATGTATGTATGTATGTATGTATGTATGTATGTATGTATGTATGTATGTATGTATGTATGTATGTATGTATGTATGTATGTATGTATGTATGTATGTATGTATGTATGTATGTATGTATGTATGTATGTATGTATGTATGTATGTATGTATGTATGTATGTATGTATGTATGTATGTATGTATGTATGTATGTATGTATGTATGTATGTATGTATGTATGTATGTATGTATGTATGTATGTATGTATGTATGTATGTATGTATGTATGTATGTATGTATGTATGTATGTATGTATGTATGTATGTATGTATGTATGTATGTATGTATGTATGTATGTATGTATGTATGTATGTATGTATGTATGTATGTATGTATGTATGTATGTATGTATGTATGTATGTATGTATGTATGTATGTATGTATGTATGTATGTATGTATGTATGTATGTATGTATGTATGTATGTATGTATGTATGTATGTATGTATGTATGTATGTATGTATGTATGTATGTATGTATGTATGTATGTATGTATGTATGTATGTATGTATGTATGTATGTATGTATGTATGTATGTATGTATGTATGTATGTATGTATGTATGTATGTATGTATGTATGTATGTATGTATGTATGTATGTATGTATGTATGTATGTATGTATGTATGTATGTATGTATGTATGTATGTATGTATGTATGTATGTATGTATGTATGTATGTATGTATGTATGTATGTATGTATGTATGTATGTATGTATGTATGTATGTATGTATGTATGTATGTATGTATGTATGTATGTATGTATGTATGTATGTATGTATGTATGTATGTATGTATGTATGTATGTATGTATGTATGTATGTATGTATGTATGTATGTATGTATGTATGTATGTATGTATGTATGTATGTATGTATGTATGTATGTATGTATGTATGTATGTATGTATGTATGTATGTATGTATGTATGTATGTATGTATGTATGTATGTATGTATGTATGTATGTATGTATGTATGTATGTATGTATGTATGTATGTATGTATGTATGTATGTATGTATGTATGTATGTATGTATGTATGTATGTATGTATGTATGTATGTATGTATGTATGTATGTATGTATGTATGTATGTATGTATGTATGTATGTATGTATGTATGTATGTATGTATGTATGTATGTATGTATGTATGTATGTATGTATGTATGTATGTATGTATGTATGTATGTATGTATGTATGTATGTATGTATGTATGTATGTATGTATGTATGTATGTATGTATGTATGTATGTATGTATGTATGTATGTATGTATGTATGTATGTATGTATGTATGTATGTATGTATGTATGTATGTATGTATGTATGTATGTATGTATGTATGTATGTATGTATGTATGTATGTATGTATGTATGTATGTATGTATGTATGTATGTATGTATGTATGTATGTATGTATGTATGTATGTATGTATGTATGTATGTATGTATGTATGTATGTATGTATGTATGTATGTATGTATGTATGTATGTATGTATGTATGTATGTATGTATGTATGTATGTATGTATGTATGTATGTATGTATGTATGTATGTATGTATGTATGTATGTATGTATGTATGTATGTATGTATGTATGTATGTATGTATGTATGTATGTATGTATGTATGTATGTATGTATGTATGTATGTATGTATGTATGTATGTATGTATGTATGTATGTATGTATGTATGTATGTATGTATGTATGTATGTATGTATGTATGTATGTATGTATGTATGTATGTATGTATGTATGTATGTATGTATGTATGTATGTATGTATGTATGTATGTATGTATGTATGTATGTATGTATGTATGTATGTATGTATGTATGTATGTATGTATGTATGTATGTATGTATGTATGTATGTATGTATGTATGTATGTATGTATGTATGTATGTATGTATGTATGTATGTATGTATGTATGTATGTATGTATGTATGTATGTATGTATGTATGTATGTATGTATGTATGTATGTATGTATGTATGTATGTATGTATGTATGTATGTATGTATGTATGTATGTATGTATGTATGTATGTATGTATGTATGTATGTATGTATGTATGTATGTATGTATGTATGTATGTATGTATGTATGTATGTATGTATGTATGTATGTATGTATGTATGTATGTATGTATGTATGTATGTATGTATGTATGTATGTATGTATGTATGTATGTCGTATGTATGTATGTATGTATGTATGTATGTATGTATGTATGTATGTATGTATGTATGTATGTATGTATGTATGTATGTATGTATGTATGTATGTATGTATGTATGTATGTATGTATGTATGTATGTATGTATGTATGTATGTATGTATGTATGTATGTATGTATGTATGTATGTATGTATGTATGTATGTATGTATGTATGTATGTATGTATGTATGTATGTATGTATGTATGTATGTATGTATGTATGTATGTATGTATGTATGTATGTATGTATGTATGTATGTATGTATGTATGTATGTATGTATGTATGTATGTATGTATGTATGTATGTATGTATGTATGTATGTATGTATGTATGTATGTATGTATGTATGTATGTATGTATGTATGTATGTATGTATGTATGTATGTATGTATGTATGTATGTATGTATGTATGTATGTATGTATGTATGTATGTATGTATGTATGTATGTATGTATGTATGTATGTATGTATGTATGTATGTATGTATGTATGTATGTATGTATGTATGTATGTATGTATGTATGTATGTATGTATGTATGTATGTATGTATGTATGTATGTATGTATGTATGTATGTATGTATGTATGTATGTATGTATGTATGTATGTATGTATGTATGTATGTATGTATGTATGTATGTATGTATGTATGTATGTATGTATGTA
This sequence comes from Harpalus rubripes, assembly GCA_963082715.1. Lineage (NCBI taxonomy): Eukaryota > Metazoa > Arthropoda > Insecta > Coleoptera > Carabidae > Harpalus > Harpalus rubripes. Next base: position 21,028,568 of record OY720450.1, read on the forward strand.
TGTATGTATGTATGTATGTATGTATGTATGTATGTATGTATGTATGTATGTATGTATGTATGTATGTATGTATGTATGTATGTATGTATGTATGTATGTATGTATGTATGTATGTATGTATGTATGTATGTATGTATGTATGTATGTATGTATGTATGTATGTATGTATGTATGTATGTATGTATGTATGTATGTATGTATGTATGTATGTATGTATGTATGTATGTATGTATGTATGTATGTATGTATGTATGTATGTATGTATGTATGTATGTATGTATGTATGTATGTATGTATGTATGTATGTATGTATGTATGTATGTATGTATGTATGTATGTATGTATGTATGTATGTATGTATGTATGTATGTATGTATGTATGTATGTATGTATGTATGTATGTATGTATGTATGTATGTATGTATGTATGTATGTATGTATGTATGTATGTATGTATGTATGTATGTATGTATGTATGTATGTATGTATGTATGTATGTATGTATGTATGTATGTATGTATGTATGTATGTATGTATGTATGTATGTATGTATGTATGTATGTATGTATGTATGTATGTATGTATGTATGTATGTATGTATGTATGTATGTATGTATGTATGTATGTATGTATGTATGTATGTATGTATGTATGTATGTATGTATGTATGTATGTATGTATGTATGTATGTATGTATGTATGTATGTATGTATGTATGTATGTATGTATGTATGTATGTATGTATGTATGTATGTATGTATGTATGTATGTATGTATGTATGTATGTATGTATGTATGTATGTATGTATGTATGTATGTATGTATGTATGTATGTATGTATGTATGTATGTATGTATGTATGTATGTATGTATGTATGTATGTATGTATGTATGTATGTATGTATGTATGTATGTATGTATGTATGTATGTATGTATGTATGTATGTATGTATGTATGTATGTATGTATGTATGTATGTATGTATGTATGTATGTATGTATGTATGTATGTATGTATGTATGTATGTATGTATGTATGTATGTATGTATGTATGTATGTATGTATGTATGTATGTATGTATGTATGTATGTATGTATGTATGTATGTATGTATGTATGTATGTATGTATGTATGTATGTATGTATGTATGTATGTATGTATGTATGTATGTATGTATGTATGTATGTATGTATGTATGTATGTATGTATGTATGTATGTATGTATGTATGTATGTATGTATGTATGTATGTATGTATGTATGTATGTATGTATGTATGTATGTATGTATGTATGTATGTATGTATGTATGTATGTATGTATGTATGTATGTATGTATGTATGTATGTATGTATGTATGTATGTATGTATGTATGTATGTATGTATGTATGTATGTATGTATGTATGTATGTATGTATGTATGTATGTATGTATGTATGTATGTATGTATGTATGTATGTATGTATGTATGTATGTATGTATGTATGTATGTATGTATGTATGTATGTATGTATGTATGTATGTATGTATGTATGTATGTATGTATGTATGTATGTATGTATGTATGTATGTATGTATGTATGTATGTATGTATGTATGTATGTATGTATGTATGTATGTATGTATGTATGTATGTATGTATGTATGTATGTATGTATGTATGTATGTATGTATGTATGTATGTATGTATGTATGTATGTATGTATGTATGTATGTATGTATGTATGTATGTATGTATGTATGTATGTATGTATGTATGTATGTATGTATGTATGTATGTATGTATGTATGTATGTATGTATGTATGTATGTATGTATGTATGTATGTATGTATGTATGTATGTATGTATGTATGTATGTATGTATGTATGTATGTATGTATGTATGTATGTATGTATGTATGTATGTATGTATGTATGTATGTATGTATGTATGTATGTATGTATGTATGTATGTATGTATGTATGTATGTATGTATGTATGTATGTATGTATGTATGTATGTATGTATGTATGTATGTATGTATGTATGTATGTATGTATGTATGTATGTATGTATGTATGTATGTATGTATGTATGTATGTATGTATGTATGTATGTATGTATGTATGTATGTATGTATGTATGTATGTATGTATGTATGTATGTATGTATGTATGTATGTATGTATGTATGTATGTATGTATGTATGTATGTATGTATGTATGTATGTATGTATGTATGTATGTATGTATGTATGTATGTATGTATGTATGTATGTATGTATGTATGTATGTATGTATGTATGTATGTATGTATGTATGTATGTATGTATGTATGTATGTATGTATGTATGTATGTATGTATGTATGTATGTATGTATGTATGTATGTATGTATGTATGTATGTATGTATGTATGTATGTATGTATGTATGTATGTATGTATGTATGTATGTATGTATGTATGTATGTATGTATGTATGTATGTATGTATGTATGTATGTATGTATGTATGTATGTATGTATGTATGTATGTATGTATGTATGTATGTATGTATGTATGTATGTATGTATGTATGTATGTATGTATGTATGTATGTATGTATGTATGTATGTATGTATGTATGTATGTATGTATGTATGTATGTATGTATGTATGTATGTATGTATGTATGTATGTATGTATGTATGTATGTATGTATGTATGTATGTATGTATGTATGTATGTATGTATGTATGTATGTATGTATGTATGTATGTATGTATGTATGTATGTATGTATGTATGTATGTATGTATGTATGTATGTATGTATGTATGTATGTATGTATGTATGTATGTATGTATGTATGTATGTATGTATGTATGTATGTATGTATGTATGTATGTATGTATGTATGTATGTATGTATGTATGTATGTATGTATGTATGTATGTATGTATGTATGTATGTATGTATGTATGTATGTATGTATGTATGTATGTATGTATGTATGTATGTATGTATGTATGTATGTATGTATGTATGTATGTATGTATGTATGTATGTATGTATGTATGTATGTATGTATGTATGTATGTATGTATGTATGTATGTATGTATGTATGTATGTATGTATGTATGTATGTATGTATGTATGTATGTATGTATGTATGTATGTATGTATGTATGTATGTATGTATGTATGTATGTATGTATGTATGTATGTATGTATGTATGTATGTATGTATGTATGTATGTATGTATGTATGTATGTATGTATGTATGTATGTATGTATGTATGTATGTATGTATGTATGTATGTATGTATGTATGTATGTATGTATGTATGTATGTATGTATGTATGTATGTATGTATGTATGTATGTATGTATGTATGTATGTATGTATGTATGTATGTATGTATGTATGTATGTATGTATGTATGTATGTATGTATGTATGTATGTATGTATGTATGTATGTATGTATGTATGTATGTATGTATGTATGTATGTATGTATGTATGTATGTATGTATGTATGTATGTATGTATGTATGTATGTATGTATGTATGTATGTATGTATGTATGTATGTATGTATGTATGTATGTATGTATGTATGTATGTATGTATGTATGTATGTATGTATGTATGTATGTATGTATGTATGTATGTATGTATGTATGTATGTATGTATGTATGTATGTATGTATGTATGTATGTATGTATGTATGTATGTATGTATGTATGTATGTATGTATGTATGTATGTATGTATGTATGTATGTATGTATGTATGTATGTATGTATGTATGTATGTATGTATGTATGTATGTATGTATGTATGTATGTATGTATGTATGTATGTATGTATGTATGTATGTATGTATGTATGTATGTATGTATGTATGTATGTATGTATGTATGTATGTATGTATGTATGTATGTATGTATGTATGTATGTATGTATGTATGTATGTATGTATGTATGTATGTATGTATGTATGTATGTATGTATGTATGTATGTATGTATGTATGTATGTATGTATGTATGTATGTATGTATGTATGTATGTATGTATGTATGTATGTATGTATGTATGTATGTATGTATGTATGTATGTATGTATGTATGTATGTATGTATGTATGTATGTATGTATGTATGTATGTATGTATGTATGTATGTATGTATGTATGTATGTATGTATGTATGTATGTATGTATGTATGTATGTATGTATGTATGTATGTATGTATGTATGTATGTATGTATGTATGTATGTATGTATGTATGTATGTATGTATGTATGTATGTATGTATGTATGTATGTATGTATGTATGTATGTATGTATGTATGTATGTATGTATGTATGTATGTATGTATGTATGTATGTATGTATGTATGTATGTATGTATGTATGTATGTATGTATGTATGTATGTATGTATGTATGTATGTATGTATGTATGTATGTATGTATGTATGTATGTATGTATGTATGTATGTATGTATGTATGTATGTATGTATGTATGTATGTATGTATGTATGTATGTATGTATGTATGTATGTATGTATGTATGTATGTATGTATGTATGTATGTATGTATGTATGTATGTATGTATGTATGTATGTATGTATGTATGTATGTATGTATGTATGTATGTATGTATGTATGTATGTATGTATGTATGTATGTATGTATGTATGTATGTATGTATGTATGTATGTATGTATGTATGTATGTATGTATGTATGTATGTATGTATGTATGTATGTATGTATGTATGTATGTATGTATGTATGTATGTATGTATGTATGTATGTATGTATGTATGTATGTATGTATGTATGTATGTATGTATGTATGTATGTATGTATGTATGTATGTATGTATGTATGTATGTATGTATGTATGTATGTATGTATGTATGTATGTATGTATGTATGTATGTATGTATGTATGTATGTATGTATGTATGTATGTATGTATGTATGTATGTATGTATGTATGTATGTATGTATGTATGTATGTATGTATGTATGTATGTATGTATGTATGTATGTATGTATGTATGTATGTATGTATGTATGTATGTATGTATGTATGTATGTATGTATGTATGTATGTATGTATGTATGTATGTATGTATGTATGTATGTATGTATGTATGTATGTATGTATGTATGTATGTATGTATGTATGTATGTATGTATGTATGTATGTATGTATGTATGTATGTATGTATGTATGTATGTATGTATGTATGTATGTATGTATGTATGTATGTATGTATGTATGTATGTATGTATGTATGTATGTATGTATGTATGTATGTATGTATGTATGTATGTATGTATGTATGTATGTATGTATGTATGTATGTATGTATGTATGTATGTATGTATGTATGTATGTATGTATGTATGTATGTATGTATGTATGTATGTATGTATGTATGTATGTATGTATGTATGTATGTATGTATGTATGTATGTATGTATGTATGTATGTATGTATGTATGTATGTATGTATGTATGTATGTATGTATGTATGTATGTATGTATGTATGTATGTATGTATGTATGTATGTATGTATGTATGTATGTATGTATGTATGTATGTATGTATGTATGTATGTATGTATGTATGTATGTATGTATGTATGTATGTATGTATGTATGTATGTATGTGTTTGTATTTCTATCAAAGTGGAGACTTACGTATGTTGACATAAGCGCGAAATGGGGACAGTGTATCAAATACAGGACACAAACCTATGTCCTCATTTCTCGCTCGACTTTTTACATGATATTTTCTATACGGAATATATTTTTTGGTTTATTTGATGCTAACGTTGTAGACGATACTTCCATTTCATTGATAGTATTCCAAAAAATTTGGTACTGTTGCTAAATAAATATTAATTTGATAATTTGATATTTATCATATAGTCCTCATTATTATATAATGAAACATATACGAATGTATATTATTTAGTTTACAATGTATCCGTTAGATAGCTTTCGAATTTCCTGTACGAATTTGTTAATTTTCACACAGACTTGCTACAATATAACAAAGTGAGCCAGTTCAAGATATCCCATTATGTCAACAAAATCTACAATAAAAGTGTAGTGCGTTAAGTAAAACGGTTTTAGCCAGATAACCTGTTTGATTAATTAATATTTGTTAATGTTATAAATTTAAAAAAAAATAACGTCGCACACCCCTTATTTAGTGACGAAATAATATAATTTTTATCTATCTAAAAATAATTGTAACTAACAAATTTGATTTAACTATTAAGTGATATATACAAGGTGTGTACAAAAAGTATCGGATCATTGGCCGGGAAAACTAAAGTTATTTACCTGTGGGATTTAAACATTAAACCCATTCAAAGTACTCTCCTTGGGACTGCATACACTTCTATCCACTGCTTCTGCCACTGTTTGCAGCATCTGTTTGGGAATGGAAACGACTCCGCCGTCGTGATTAAAAAAACGGGTTCCTTTCAGCGGCGTTGGCAGGGTTTGAACTCGTTGCTCACACTATTTTATAAATATGCATTCTTTATTTAATTTACTAATAAAAATATTGAGTATATGTATGCATTACCTTTTATATTCGAAAGTATTACAATTTTAGGTTGGTTTTTTAGTGGATTCGTTCGTCACCGTTTTATGATTGTAAAATGAAGACAATTTATTATTTGCGATCAGTAGGTTTACAATAGCTACCATGGAACAAAATATAAACCATCTTTCTTTTATCTCTGTAACATTAGAAACAATGATAAATGTTAAAGTGGTGTTTTCAATACATTTCTTGAAAAGCTAATAAGAATCATGTTCATACTCGATAAAAAGGATATTTAGAACAAATCTCATAGAATTGTCTTTACGTTTTCTTAATAATTTCAGTGAATAATTGGTTAATTTGTGTTTCTTAAAGATTGTTGCAAGCTGTGACTACAATACAGTAACAGTTTAATCTGTGTTGAATGTACCTATATGTAACAATTTCTTACAATTTGTTACTACAATATTATATAAAATAAATGAAATACTTACTGTTTAAAATTAGCCTTAATACCTTATAATTCGTCTGGACCACGTTTGAACTTTTCAAAGCTCAAGTTCCCGTCGGAACAATCAAATGACAGAAAATTATGTTTTACAAATTAGAAGGAACAAATTGTGTTGAACAATGTAGATACCTATAAATACATAATGTTACACATACATATAATTTACAACATTTAGGGCCGGTATTTTCATCTTCGGATAAAGTGCTGGATAACTTATTTATCGGATAAATGAATAATATCGCATCAAAAAATGGCATTCAATATAATTTACATCATTTATGTTATCCTGAACTTTATCCGGAGATAGAAATACCGACCCTAAATAATTTATTGTACATACATAAACTATTTTAATAATAACCTTAGTCGGCAAATATTTCTGACAGGTGTTGGTGTTACACAACAAAAACCATATGTTGGTGATCGGGTACACTCATAATAAAATGTTTAGGTTGAATGAAAATAAATTGAAATAAATTATGAAACTCTTATTTTAGTTACAATTACGATGTAATATAATTGTTGAAATACAAATAGAATTTTAAAAGAATATTTTTTAAGTTTTGGGGATATTCCTAGAATTTGTTATTTTCTGATACAAGGTGTTTTAAGATAAAATTTGTGTTTGTAAGGTCATAAAACAAAATGTTACATTCTATTTATATAAATTAGATTTCATTACTTCATATTAAGAATGTTTAAAAATCTGAATGTCTGAAGTGAGCGTAGTACAGTGAAATTTTGGCATTGAATAACCTCTGTCTGAGGTGATGTGACGTTCCTTTTTTATCTTGATTGTTTGTTTATAATAATATACATTATTTGTAACGTGAAGCAACACTTAAGACTATGTTTAGGAATTAATTTTGACTCATAAAGTGTATGTATGGTGTGAAATGAATAACAGTATATCTTTGTGGACTCTTTTTTTTTTTTTTTTTTTTTTTTTTTACCTTATATATATATATATATATATATATATATATATATATATATATATATATATATATATATGTATGTATGAATGTATGTACCTATATGTTCTTTTAAAACCCATTGTATACGTATGTATGTATGCACTTATGTCTATGACTTCATTTTGTTTACCCTAGTATATCTAATTGCATGTACGTATGTATGTACAGTAAAATTTTTAAAGAAGTCTGATCAAGGTCTTCTATATCATGAACGACTTTAACAAATTGGCATACATTTATTTCTCTTATTTGCAATGACTAGGATGGATATAACACGTTTGTCTTTCATAAATTCATATTTTTTTAACTAAGTTAGGACATTCCTTTTTAAAATGATGCTCGTTATTGACAATACTTTCGCTGTAACGTAAGTTTATTTATTAATTCAGATATATTACCTTGATTCATAGCCGTACGATTAACTTTATTTTCTGTTGCTAATAAGCTTACCAGTTGACTTGGTTTTGAATTTTGAATGATTTTACAATAACATATATTTTTAAAAGAAAATAACAATAAACGATACTACTAAATTTCACAGAATTAGTGGCAATATACATTCGTACTTTAATCTGTTAAATTAACAACTCAATTTAATATCATGTATCCTCGTTTGAGTGTGACCTCAATTTTTAAATAAAGAGTGACCTTGTACTATATTCAGATGATCTAGATCATGTCAAAACCTAACCTAACCTCGTTTGGGTGTGACCTCAACCTAACCTAGATCATGCTAAACCTAACCTAACCTCGTTTGGGTGTGACCTCAACCCAACCTAACCTAACCTAACCTAGATATTATTAACCTAACCTAACCTCGTTTGGCCTAACCTAACCTAGATATTATTAACCTAACCTAACCTTGTTTGGCTGTAACCTCAACCTTATTTATATGAAATTATAAAGTAGTCAAAACTGTCAAATTTTATATTTGACAGCTTATAAAAAATCAAACTGTCATAGCTGTCAAATCTAATATTTGACAGCTTATAAAAGATAAAACTCAAATTTATAAATCTGTCAAATTATAAAACTGCAAAAGCGTCTTTTCTGCTAAATCTAGTTTTTGACAGCTTATATCAGGGAAAACTGTCAAATTGGTCAATTTGTCAAATGGTAAAACTGTCAAATTGGTCTATTTGTCAAATTATAAAACTATAAAGTGGTCAAAACTGTCAAATTTGACAGCTTTTAAGAGATCAAACTGCAACTTTAAAGGCGTCAAAGCTGTCAAATTTTATATTTGACAGTTTATAAAAAATCAAACTATTTCTAAAAATTTTCATGTTACAATATGTTAAAATTTTATAACAAGATGTTTATGTTTAAATTTTCCCTTTCTGTAGACAAAATGTTAACTAATAATAAAATAAAATTAATTTCATACAAGTTATATAATAAATCCACAATTATAGTTTTTCGTATTTTGAATTTGCCGCGGGTGAGCAGCGCTGTAAACAGAAGGGCATTTTTTTGTCATATTTAAACGCAATTTTGTAAATTTTACAGAAATAATAAAAATGTTGTTTGCACTAGAAGTGTTTCATGTTGTATTTATCATAAACACGATTCACTTTGGATTATATTAAGTTCCTAACACAAGAATATTATTTTTGTTATCATAAGTTTTGTGTGACTATAAATAAAAGAAATATTATGCTATTTTCTTGAATAGGACCACACCTTTTTTTCGAGCAGACATCAAGACTCATTGCAGCAAAATCCAGAGTTATCTATAAAAGACAAATATTAATTACAAATAAATCTTCATACGGCCCTATCATCTCTATATTCATAATCCGTGTGCATCAGCCTGTATGCATAACTATTAATAGTTTGACATTTTGTTAAGTTAGGTTAATATCGATTATTTCATGTTTATTTACTGTATTGGTAAGAGCCAACAAAGTAGCTGACATCTGGTGGCAAAATAAAACATATAGGTCGTAGGAAAAACGTTGTGCTGTCATATAGGGTTCAAGAGCCAAAAATGACCAGCTAAACGAAAAGATATTGTGTTATACCGCAGTGTGCAATAATTATGCAAGTAAAGAGATATCCGTTCATTATTTCCCAAAAACTGAAATATTAAAAAATCAATGGAAAATCGATTTAAAAATGAAGAACATGTCCCCATTCAATAACGTTTATTCACAATAATTTTTGCCTAGAAATTTAATTCCATGTAAGTATTGATATAAATTTATGCTTCATTACATTATTAGATTGTTTTTATAGTCATTAGAAGAAAAACATTTAAAAAAATGCTATTCCATGCCAAAAATTACCAGAACGTGTGGTACAGAGAAGAAAAATAGAGAGGTTACTTGCCTGTAAGTAGTAGTAATTATTATTCTTTAACATTATAAATTATAACTACATTTATTGTATATTGTTTATAGGAAAGATAGAGAAGAAGAAACGATAAAATGCCAAAAATCGAGCCAGTAAGAGGAAGACGTGCAAAACATAATACATGTAAATGGTTTTTTAATCAAACAAATATAATTTTCTCTTAATATTACAATTTATGGACAAAATTTAACTTATAATTATGTAACTATAATGAATTTTAAATCTAATAGTTTGAAGTTTGGTCTTCCACTTTTCTCCCTGACATGCTTTACAGCTGCACACACATTTCCACACGATGTCATTTGTGTTATTGTTATCACGATAGAGTTAGGTGCCCCATTGTGTTCATATCCGTATTAAATGTGTACATAACTAAAAATAAATAAGTTAACAAGCAAGATAACCACAAGTTTGTATATCATTTTACCTTTATACACTGCTTCTCCTTCGGTTATAGGCCGCACAGCACCTTTTAAATAAATATATACATCTGTCATTGTAATAAACATTTTGAATTAAATCAAAAATAATAGAATATTTCCTAAAACACAGCATCAAACTACAACGACTGCAAGTGTAAAACTCAACATTTTCCCTATAAGTCTGTCTGCAGTGCTGCCATCTCTTGGATGTTGTTTTCCCGAATAGGGTTATATAGTAAACAAGAGCCAAAAATGACCAGCAAAACGAAAAGATATTGTGTTATACCGCAGTGTGCAATAATTATGCAAGTAAAGAGATATCCGTTCATTATTTCCCAAAAACTGAAATATTAAAAAATCAATGGAAAATCGATTTAAAAATGAAGAACATGTCCCCATTCAATAACGTTTATTCACAATAATTTTTGCCTAGAAATTTAATTCCATGTAAGTATTGATGTAAATTTATGCTTCATTACATTATTAGATTGTTTTTATAGTCATTAGAAGAAAAACATTTAAAAAAATGCTATTCCATGCCAAAAATTACCAGAACGTCTGGTACAGAGAAGAAAAATAGAGAGGTTACTTGCCTGTAAGTAGTAGTAATTATTATTCTTTAACATTATAAATTATAACTACATTTATTGTATATTGTTTATAGGAAAGATAGAGAAGAAGAAACGATAAAATGCCAGAAATCGAGCCAGCAAGAGGAAGACGTGCAAAACATAATACATGTAGATGGTTTTTGTAATCAAACAAATACAATTTCCTCTTAATATTACAATTTATAATGAATATTAAATCCAATAGTTTGGTCTCTTCCACTTTTCTCCCTGTTCTGCTTTACAGCTGCACACACATTTCCACACGATGTCATTTGTGTTATTGTTATCATGATAGACTTAGGTGCCCCATTGTCTTCATATCCGTATAAAATAATGTATATATATATATATATATATATATATATATATATATATATATATATATATATATATATATATATATAACTAAAAATAAATAAGTTAACAGGCAAGATAACCACAAATTTGTATATCATTTTACCTTTATACACTGCTTCTCCTTCGGTTATAGGCCGCACAGCACCTTTTAAATAAATATATACATCTGTCATTGTAATAAACATTCTGAATTTAATTAAAAATAATAGAATTTTTCCTAAAACAAAGCATCAAACTGCAACGACTGCAAGTGTAAAATTCAACGTTTTCCCATAGTGCTGCCATCTCTTGGAAGTGGTTTTCCCGAATATTTGTGTACTTTATACTTACAATGTTATACCGATGTATTGATAATTGCCTATTTCGTGTAAATATGTACTATGCTTAACATTCCTTTGTAATTGGGATTTTTTAATCCTGTAATAAATAAATAAATCAAATAAAAAAAGGTAACATTTAGGTAACATTTCGTATTTTATTTATCTAGGACGAAGAGTGTATCTTTAAGGTATGAGCAAATTCTTATTCATTATTATTAATTAAAATATATTTTAAGAATACTAAAAAATTGCTCTGGAAATTTGAAATTATTTCGGAATTATGAATTTGCAAAAGCAAAAATTAGGAGAGCAAGGTATGTTTATTAAATGAACCATGCAAAATTTAGTCAGAAATTAACGCAAATTTATTTCTAATTTGTTAACGAGCAGTTGAAAAATATGGTAATTAATAGGAGTGTTTTATTATCACTATTTTAAATATTTGATGCATAAAGTCCTCACTTTTATAGTATTGTTAGAAAGTTATGTCCTCAAATGTGATGGTTAAAAGGGTATAGACACTTTGCACTAAAATCCTCACTTTGATAGAATATGAGCTAATGGACATTTCACTGAATAGGTTATATATGTGAAGTGTATTGTCATTTTCGTACTAAGTGCATGAAAATGTGTTGACGAAATTATTAAAATCGCTCAAAATGTGTGTTATTAATAAAGTTCTCATTTTGATAGATTCCATACAAAGTCCTTACTTGTGTCGGTTTGTAAACCTGTGTGTATGTATGTATGTATGTATGTATGTATGTATGTATGTATGTATGTATGTATGTATGTATGTATGTATGTATGTATGTATGTATGTATGTATGTATGTATGTATGTATGTATGTATGTATGTATGTATGTATGTATGTATGTATGTATGTATGTATGTATGTATGTATGTATGTATGTATGTATGTATGTATGTATGTATGTATGTATGTATGTATGTATGTATGTATGTATGTATGTATGTATGTATGTATGTATGTATGTATGTATGTATGTATGTATGTATGTATGTATGTATGTATGTATGTATGTATGTATGTATGTATGTATGTATGTATGTATGTATGTATGTATGTATGTATGTATGTATGTATGTATGTATGTATGTATGTATGTATGTATGTATGTATGTATGTATGTATGTATGTATGTATGTATGTATGTATGTATGTATGTATGTATGTATGTATGTATGTATGTATGTATGTATGTATGTATGTATGTATGTATGTATGTATGTATGTATGTATGTATGTATGTATGTATGTATGTATGTATGTATGTATGTATGTATGTATGTATGTATGTATGTATGTATGTATGTATGTATGTATGTATGTATGTATGTATGTATGTATGTATGTATGTATGTATGTATGTATGTATGTATGTATGTATGTATGTATGTATGTATGTATGTATGTATGTATGTATGTATGTATGTATGTATGTATGTATGTATGTATGTATGTATGTATGTATGTATGTATGTATGTATGTATGTATGTATGTATGTATGTATGTATGTATGTATGTATGTATGTATGTATGTATGTATGTATGTATGTATGTATGTATGTATGTATGTATGTATGTATGTATGTATGTATGTATGTATGTATGTATGTATGTATGTATGTATGTATGTATGTATGTATGTATGTATGTATGTATGTATGTATGTATGTATGTATGTATGTATGTATGTATGTATGTATGTATGTATGTATGTATGTATGTATGTATGTATGTATGTATGTATGTATGTATGTATGTATGTATGTATGTATGTATGTATGTATGTATGTATGTATGTATGTATGTATGTATGTATGTATGTATGTATGTATGTATGTATGTATGTATGTATGTATGTATGTATGTATGTATGTATGTATGTATGTATGTATGTATGTATGTATGTATGTATGTATGTATGTATGTATGTATGTATGTATGTATGTATGTATGTATGTATGTATGTATGTATGTATGTATGTATGTATGTATGTATGTATGTATGTATGTATGTATGAGTATGTATGTATGTATGTATGTATGTATGTATGTATGTATGTATGTATGTATGTATGTATGTATGTATGTATGTATGTATGTATGTATGTATGTATGTATGTATGTATGTATGTATGTATGTATGTATGTATGTATGTATGTATGTATGTATGTATGTATGTATGTATGTATGTATGTATGTATGTATGTATGTATGTATGTATGTATGTATGTATGTATGTATGTATGTATGTATGTATGTATGTATGTATGTATGTATGTATGTATGTATGTATGTATGTATGTATGTATGTATGTATGTATGTATGTATGTATGTATGTATGTATGTATGTATGTATGTATGTATGTATGTATGTATGTATGTATGTATGTATGTATGTATGTATGTATGTATGTATGTATGTATGTATGTATGTATGTATGTATGTATGTATGTATGTATGTATGTATGTATGTATGTATGTATGTATGTATGTATGTATGTATGTATGTATGTATGTATGTATGTATGTATGTATGTATGTATGTATGTATGTATGTATGTATGTATGTATGTATGTATGTATGTATGTATGTATGTATGTATGTATGTATGTATGTATGTATGTATGTATGTATGTATGTATGTATGTATGTATGTATGTATGTATGTATGTATGTATGTATGTATGTATGTATGTATGTATGTATGTATGTATGTATGTATGTATGTATGTATGTATGTATGTATGTATGTATGTATGTATGTATGTATGTATGTATGTATGTATGTATGTATGTATGTATGTATGTATGTATGTATGTATGTATGTATGTATGTATGTATGTATGTATGTATGTATGTATGTATGTATGTATGTATGTATGTATGTATGTATGTATGTATGTATGTATGTATGTATGTATGTATGTATGTATGTATGTATGTATGTATGTATGTATGTATGTATGTATGTATGTATGTATGTATGTATGTATGTATGTATGTATGTATGTATGTATGTATGTATGTATGTATGTATGTATGTATGTATGTATGTATGTATGTATGTATGTATGTATGTATGTATGTATGTATGTATGTATGTATGTATGTATGTATGTATGTATGTATGTATGTATGTATGTATGTATGTATGTATGTATGTATGTATGTATGTATGTATGTATGTATGTATGTATGTATGTATGTATGTATGTATGTATGTATGTATGTATGTATGTATGTATGTATGTATGTATGTATGTATGTATGTATGTATGTATGTATGTATGTATGTATGTATGTATGTATGTATGTATGTATGTATGTATGTATGTATGTATGTATGTATGTATGTATGTATGTATGTATGTATGTATGTATGTATGTATGTATGTATGTATGTATGTATGTATGTATGTATGTATGTATGTATGTATGTATGTATGTATGTATGTATGTATGTATGTATGTATGTATGTATGTATGTATGTATGTATGTATGTATGTATGTATGTATGTATGTATGTATGTATGTATGTATGTATGTATGTATGTATGTATGTATGTATGTATGTATGTATGTATGTATGTATGTATGTATGTATGTATGTATGTATGTATGTATGTATGTATGTATGTATGTATGTATGTATGTATGTATGTATGTATGTATGTATGTATGTATGTATGTATGTATGTATGTATGTATGTATGTATGTATGTATGTATGTATGTATGTATGTATGTATGTATGTATGTATGTATGTATGTATGTATGTATGTATGTATGTATGTATGTATGTATGTATGTATGTATGTATGTATGTATGTATGTATGTATGTATGTATGTATGTATGTATGTATGTATGTATGTATGTATGTATGTATGTATGTATGTATGTATGTATGTATGTATGTATGTATGTATGTATGTATGTATGTATGTATGTATGTATGTATGTATG
>OY720450.1:21044868-21432368 GCA_963082715.1 Harpalus rubripes
GATGAATAAATGAATAAATGAATAATGAATGAAATGAATAAATGAATAATGAATAAATGAATAAATGAATAATAAATGAATGAATAAATGAATAATGAATAAAATGAATAAATGAATAAATGAATAAATGAATAAATGAATAAATGAATAAATGAATAAATGAATAAATGAATAAATGAAATAAATGAATAATGATAAATGAATAAATGAATAAATGAATAAAATGAATAAATGAATAAATGAATAAATGAATAAATGAATAAATGAATAAATGAATAAATGAATAATGAATAAATGAATAAATGAATAAATGAATAAAGAATAAATGAATAAATGAATAAATAATGAATAAATGAATAAATGAATAAATGAATAAATGAATAAATGAATAAATGAATAAATGAATAAATGAATAAATGAATAAATGAATAATGAATAAATGAATAATGAATAAATGAATAAATGAATAAATGAATAATGAATAAATGATTAAATGAATAAATGAATAAATGAATAAATGAATAAATGATAAATGATAAATGATAAATGAATAAATGAATAAATGAATAAATGAATAATGAATAAATGAATAAATGATTAAATGAATAAATGAATAAATGAATAAATGAATAAATGAATAAATGAAATAAATGAATAAATGAATAAATGAATAAAATGAATAAATGAATAAATGAATAATGAATAAATGAATAAATGATAAATGAATAAATGAATAAATGAATAAATGAATAAATGAATAAATGAATAAATGAATAAATGAATAAATGAATAAATGAATAAATGAATAAATGAATAAATGAATAAATGAATAATGAATAAATGAATAAATGAATAAATGAATAAATGAATAAATGAATAAATGAATAAATGAATAAATGAATAAATGAATAAATGAATAAATGAATAAATGAATAAATGAATAAATGAATAAATGAATAATGAATAAATGAATAAATGAATAAATGAATAAATGAATAAATGAAATAAATGAATAAATGAATAATGAATAAATGAATAAATGAATAATGAATAAATGAATAAATGAATAAATGAATAAATGAATAAATGAATAAATGAATAAATGAATAAATGAATAAATGAATAATGAATAAATGAATAAATGAATAAATGAATAAATGATAAATGAATAAATGAATAAATGAATAATGAATAAATGAATAAATGAATAATGAATAAATGAATAAATGAATAAATGAATAAATGAATAAATGAATAAATGAATAAATGATAAATGAATAAATGAATAAATGAATAAATGAATAAAAATGAATAAATGAATAAATGAATAAATGAATAAATGAATAAATGAATAAATGAATAAATGAATAAATGAATAAATGAATAAATGAATAAAGAATAATGATAAATGAATAAATGAATAAATGAATAAATGAATAAATAATGAATAAATGAATAAATGAATAAATGAATAATAATGAATAAATGAATAAATGAATAAATGAATAAATGAATAAATGAATAAATGAATAATGAAAAATAAATGAATAAATGAATAATGAATAAATGAATAATGATAAATGAATAAATGAATAATGAATAAATGAATAAATGAATAAATGAATAAATGAATAAATGAATAAATGAATAATGAATAATGAATAAATGAATAAATGAATAAATGAATAAATGAATAAATGAATAAATGAATAAATGAATAATGAATAAATGAATAAATGAATAAATGAATAAATGAATAAATGAATAAATGAATAAATGAATAAATGAATAAATGAATAAATGAATAAATGAATAAATGAATAAATGAATAAATGAATAAATGAATAAATGAATAAATGAATAAATGAATAAATGAATAAATGAATAAATGAATAAATGAATAAATGAATAAATGAATAAATGAATAAATGAATAAATGAATAATGAATAAATGAATAATGAATAAATAATAATATAATGAATAAATGAATAATGAATAAATGAATAAATGAATAAATGAATAAATGAATAAATGAATAAATGAATAAATGAATAAATGAATAATGAAAATGAATAAATGAATAAATGAATAAATGATAAATGAATAAATGAATAAATGAATAAATGAATAAATGAATAAATGAATAATGAATGAATAATGAATAAATGAATAAATGAATAAATGAATAAATGAATAAATGAATAAATGAATAAATGAATAAATGAATAAATGAATAATGAATAAATGAATAAATGAATAAATGAATAAATGATAAATGATAAATGAATAATGAATAATGAATAAATGAATAAATGAATAAATGAAATCAATAAATCAATAAATGAATAAATGAATAAATGAATAAATGAATAAATGAATAAATCAATAAATGAATAAATAATAAATGAAATAAATGAATAAATGAATAAATCGAATAAATGAATAAATGAATAAATGAATAAATGAATAAATGAATAATCATAATCATAAATGAATAAATGAATAAATGAATAAATGAATAAATGAATAAATGAATAAATGAATAAATGAATAAATGAATAAATGAATAAATGAATAAATGAATAAATGAATAAATGAATAAATGAATAAATGAATAAATGAATAAATGAATAAATGAATAATGAATAAATGAATAAATGAATAAATGAATAAATGAATAAATGAATAAATGAATAAATGAATAAATGAATAAATGAATAAATGAATAAATGAATAAATGAATAAATGAATAAATGAATAAATGAATAAATGAATAAATGAATAAATGAATAAATGAATAAATTGAATAAATGAATAAATGAATAATGAATAAATGAATAAATGAATAAATGAATAAATGAATAAATGAATAAATGAATAAATGAATAAATGAATAAATGAATAAATGAAAAATGAATAAATGAATAAATGAATAAATGAATAAATGAATAAAAATGAATAAATGAATAAATGAATAAATGAATAAATGAATAAATGACTAAATGAATAAATGAATAAATGAATAAATGAATAAATGAATAAATGAATAAATGAATAAATGAATAAATGAATAAATGAATAAATGAATAAATGAATAAATGAATAAATGAATAAATGAATAAATGAATAAATGAATAAATGAATAAATGAATAATGAATAAATGAATAAATGAATAAATGAATAAATGAATAAATGAATAAATGAATAAATGAATAAATGAATAAATGAATAAATGAATAAATGAATAAATGAATAATGAATAAATGAATAAATGAATAAATGAATAAATGAATAAATGAATAAATGAATAAATGAATAAATGAATAAATGAATAAATGAATAAATGAAATGAAATGAATAAATGAATAAATGAATAAATGAATAAATGAATAAATGAATAAATGAATAAATGAATAAATGAATAAATGAATAATGAATAATGAATAAATGAATAAATGAATAAATGAATAAATGAATAAATGAATAAATGAATAAATGAATAAATGAATAAATGAATAAATGAATAAATGAATAATGAATAAATGAATAAATGAATAAATGAATAAATGAATAAATGAATAAATGAATAAATGAATAAATGAATAAATGAATAAATGAATAAATGAATAAATGAATAAATGAATAAATGAATAAATGAATAAATGAATAAATGAATAATGAATAAATGAATAAATGAATAAATGAATAATGAATAAATGAATAAATGAATAAATGAATAATGAATAAATGAATAAATGAATAAATGAATAATGAATAAATGAATAAATGAATAAATGAATAAATGAATAAATGAATAAATGAATAAATGAATAAATGAATAAATGATAAATGAATAAATGAATAAATGAATAAATGAATAAATGAATAAATGAATAATGAATAATGAATAAATGAATAATGAATAAATGAATAAATGAATAAATGAATAAATGAATAAATGAATAAATGAATAAATGAATAAATGAATAAATGAATAAATGAATAATGAATAAATGAATAAATGAATAAATGAATAAATGAATAAATGAATAAATGAATAAATGAATAAATGAATAATGAATAAATGAATAAATGAATAAATGAATAAATGAATAAATGAATAAATGAATAAATGAATAAATGAATAAATGAATAAATGAATAAATGAATAAATGAATAAATGAATAAATGAATAAATGAATAAATGAATAAATGAATAAATGAATAAATGAATAATGAATAAATGAATGAATAATGAATAAATGAATAAATGAATAAATGAATAAATGAATAAATGAATAAATGAATAAATGAATAAATGAATAAATGAATAAATGAATAAATGAATAAAATGAATAAATGAATAAATGAATAAATGAATAAATGAATAAATGAATAAATGAATAAATGAATAATGAATAAATGAATAAATGAATAAATGAATAAATGAATAAATGAATAAATGAATAAATGAATAAATGAATAATGAATAATGAATAAATGAATAAATGAATAAATGAATAAATGAATAAATGAATAAGAATAAATGAATAAATGAATAAATGAATAATGAATAAATGAATAAATGAATAAATGAATAATGAATAATGAATAAATGATAATGAATAAATGAATAATGAATAAATGAATAAATGAATAATGAATAATGAATAATGAATAAATGAATAAATGAATAAATGAATAAATGAATAAATGAATAAATGAATAAATGAATAAATGAATAATGAATAAATGAATAAATGAATAAATGAATAAATGAATAATACTATGAATAAATGAATAATGAATAAATGAATAAATGAATAAATGAATAAATGAATAAATGAATAAATGAATAAATGAATAAATGAATAAATGAATAAATGATATAAATGAATAAATGAATAAATGAATAAATGAATAAATGAATAAATGAATAAATGAATAATATGAATAATGAATAAATGAATAAATGAATAAATGAATAAATGAATAATGAATAAATGAATAAAGAATAAATGAATAAATGAATAAATGAATAAATGATAATGAATAAATGAATAAATGAATAAATGATAATGAATAAATGAATAATGAATAAATGAATAAATGAATAAATGAATAATGAATAAATGAATAAATGAATAAATGAATAAATGAATAATGAATAAATGAATAAATGAATAAATGAATAAATGAATAAATGAATAAATGAATAAATGAATAAATGAATAAATGAATAAATGAATAAATCAATAAATGAATAAATGAATAAATGAATAAATGAATAAATGAATAAATGAATAAATGAATAAATGAATAAATGAATAAATGAATAAATGAATAAATGAATAAATGAATAAATGAATAAATGAATAAATGAATAAATGAATAAATGAATAAATGAATAAATGAATAAATGAATAAATGAATAAATGAATAAATGAATAAATCATAATGAATAAATGAATAAATGAATAAATGAATAAATGAATAAATGAATAAATCAATAAATGAATAAATGAATAAATGAATAAATGAATAAATGAATAAATGAATAAATGAATAAATGAATAAATGAATAAATGAATAAATGAATAAATGAATAAATGAATAAATGAATAAATGAATAAATGAATAAATGAATAAATGAATAAATGAATAAATGAATAAATGAATAAATGAATAAATGAATAAATGAATAAATGAATAAATGAATAAATGAATAAATGAATAAATGAATAAATGAATAAATGAATAAATGAATAAATGAATAAATGAATAAATGAATAAATGAATAAATGAATAAATGAATAAATGAATAAATGAATAAATGAATAAATGAATAAATGAATAAATGAATAAATGAATAAATGAATAAATGAATAAATGAATAAATGAATAAATGAATAAATGAATAAATGAATAAATGAATAAATGAATAAATGAATAAATGAATAAATGAATAAATGAATAAATGAATAAATGAATAAATGAATAAATGAATAAATGAATAAATGAATAAATGAATAAATGAATAAATGAATAAATGAATAAATGAATAAATGAATAAATGAATAAATGAATAAATGAATAAATGAATAAATGAATAAATGAATAAATGAATAAATGAATAAATGAATAAATGAATAAATGAATAAATGAATAAATGAATAAATGAATAAATGAATAAATGAATAAATGAATAAATGAATAAATGAATAAATGAATAAATGAATAAATGAATAAATGAATAAATGAATAAATGAATAAATGAATAAATGAATAAATGAATAAATGAATAAATGAATAAATGAATAAATGAATAAATGAATAAATGAATAAATGAATAAATGAATAAATGAATAAATGAATAAATGAATAAATGAATAAATGAATAAATGAATAAATGAATAAATGAATAAATGAATAAATGAATAAATGAATAAATGAATAAATGAATAAATGAATAAATGAATAAATGAATAAATGAATAAATGAATAAATGAATAAATGAATAAATGAATAAATGAATAAATGAATAAATGAATAAATGAATAAATGAATAAATGAATAAATGAATAAATGAATAAATGAATAAATGAATAAATGAATAAATGAATAAATGAATAAATGAATAAATGAATAAATGAATAAATGAATAAATGAATAAATGAATAAATGAATAAATGAATAAATGAATAAATGAATAAATGAATAAATGAATAAATGAATAAATGAATAAATGAATAAATGAATAAATGAATAAATGAATAAATGAATAAATGAATAAATGAATAAATGAATAAATGAATAAATGAATAAATGAATAAATGAATAAATGAATAAATGAATAAATGAATAAATGAATAAATGAATAAATGAATAAATGAATAAATGAATAAATGAATAAATGAATAAATGAATAAATGAATAAATGAATAAATGAATAAATGAATAAATGAATAAATGAATAAATGAATAAATGAATAAATGAATAAATGAATAAATGAATAAATGAATAAATGAATAAATGAATAAATGAATAAATGAATAAATGAATAAATGAATAAATGAATAAATGAATAAATGAATAAATGAATAAATGAATAAATGAATAAATGAATAAATGAATAAATGAATAAATGAATAAATGAATAAATGAATAAATGAATAAATGAATAAATGAATAAATGAATAAATGAATAAATGAATAAATGAATAAATGAATAAATGAATAAATGAATAAATGAATAAATGAATAAATGAATAAATGAATAAATGAATAAATGAATAAATGAATAAATGAATAAATGAATAAATGAATAAATGAATAAATGAATAAATGAATAAATGAATAAATGAATAAATGAATAAATGAATAAATGAATAAATGAATAAATGAATAAATGAATAAATGAATAAATGAATAAATGAATAAATGAATAAATGAATAAATGAATAAATGAATAAATGAATAAATGAATAAATGAATAAATGAATAAATGAATAAATGAATAAATGAATAAATGAATAAATGAATAAATGAATAAATGAATAAATGAATAAATGAATAAATGAATAAATGAATAAATGAATAAATGAATAAATGAATAAATGAATAAATGAATAAATGAATAAATGAATAAATGAATAAATGAATAAATGAATAAATGAATAAATGAATAAATGAATAAATGAATAAATGAATAAATGAATAAATGAATAAATGAATAAATGAATAAATGAATAAATGAATAAATGAATAAATGAATAAATGAATAAATGAATAAATGAATAAATGAATAAATGAATAAATGAATAAATGAATAAATGAATAAATGAATAAATGAATAAATGAATAAATGAATAAATGAATAAATGAATAAATGAATAAATGAATAAATGAATAAATGAATAAATGAATAAATGAATAAATGAATAAATGAATAAATGAATAAATGAATAAATGAATAAATGAATAAATGAATAAATGAATAAATGAATAAATGAATAAATGAATAAATGAATAAATGAATAAATGAATAAATGAATAAATGAATAAATGAATAAATGAATAAATGAATAAATGAATAAATGAATAAATGAATAAATGAATAAATGAATAAATGAATAAATGAATAAATGAATAAATGAATAAATGAATAAATGAATAAATGAATAAATGAATAAATGAATAAATGAATAAATGAATAAATGAATAAATGAATAAATGAATAAATGAATAAATGAATAAATGAATAAATGAATAAATGAATAAATGAATAAATGAATAAATGAATAAATGAATAAATGAATAAATGAATAAATGAATAAATGAATAAATGAATAAATGAATAAATGAATAAATGAATAAATGAATAAATGAATAAATGAATAAATGAATAAATGAATAAATGAATAAATGAATAAATGAATAAATGAATAAATGAATAAATGAATAAATGAATAAATGAATAAATGAATAAATGAATAAATGAATAAATGAATAAATGAATAAATGAATAAATGAATAAATGAATAAATGAATAAATGAATAAATGAATAAATGAATAAATGAATAAATGAATAAATGAATAAATGAATAAATGAATAAATGAATAAATGAATAAATGAATAAATGAATAAATGAATAAATGAATAAATGAATAAATGAATAAATGAATAAATGAATAAATGAATAAATGAATAAATGAATAAATGAATAAATGAATAAATGAATAAATGAATAAATGAATAAATGAATAAATGAATAAATGAATAAATGAATAAATGAATAAATGAATAAATGAATAAATGAATAAATGAATAAATGAATAAATGAATAAATGAATAAATGAATAAATGAATAAATGAATAAATGAATAAATGAATAAATGAATAAATGAATAAATGAATAAATGAATAAATGAATAAATGAATAAATGAATAAATGAATAAATGAATAAATGAATAAATGAATAAATGAATAAATGAATAAATGAATAAATGAATAAATGAATAAATGAATAAATGAATAAATGAATAAATGAATAAATGAATAAATGAATAAATGAATAAATGAATAAATGAATAAATGAATAAATGAATAAATGAATAAATGAATAAATGAATAAATGAATAAATGAATAAATGAATAAATGAATAAATGAATAAATGAATAAATGAATAAATGAATAAATGAATAAATGAATAAATGAATAAATGAATAAATGAATAAATGAATAAATGAATAAATGAATAAATGAATAAATGAATAAATGAATAAATGAATAAATGAATAAATGAATAAATGAATAAATGAATAAATGAATAAATGAATAAATGAATAAATGAATAAATGAATAAATGAATAAATGAATAAATGAATAAATGAATAAATGAATAAATGAATAAATGAATAAATGAATAAATGAATAAATGAATAAATGAATAAATGAATAAATGAATAAATGAATAAATGAATAAATGAATAAATGAATAAATGAATAAATGAATAAATGAATAAATGAATAAATGAATAAATGAATAAATGAATAAATGAATAAATGAATAAATGAATAAATGAATAAATGAATAAATGAATAAATGAATAAATGAATAAATGAATAAATGAATAAATGAATAAATGAATAAATGAATAAATGAATAAATGAATAAATGAATAAATGAATAAATGAATAAATGAATAAATGAATAAATGAATAAATGAATAAATGAATAAATGAATAAATGAATAAATGAATAAATGAATAAATGAATAAATGAATAAATGAATAAATGAATAAATGAATAAATGAATAAATGAATAAATGAATAAATGAATAAATGAATAAATGAATAAATGAATAAATGAATAAATGAATAAATGAATAAATGAATAAATGAATAAATGAATAAATGAATAAATGAATAAATGAATAAATGAATAAATGAATAAATGAATAAATGAATAAATGAATAAATGAATAAATGAATAAATGAATAAATGAATAAATGAATAAATGAATAAATGAATAAATGAATAAATGAATAAATGAATAAATGAATAAATGAATAAATGAATAAATGAATAAATGAATAAATGAATAAATGAATAAATGAATAAATGAATAAATGAATAAATGAATAAATGAATAAATGAATAAATGAATAAATGAATAAATGAATAAATGAATAAATGAATAAATGAATAAATGAATAAATGAATAAATGAATAAATGAATAAATGAATAAATGAATAAATGAATAAATGAATAAATGAATAAATGAATAAATGAATAAATGAATAAATGAATAAATGAATAAATGAATAAATGAATAAATGAATAAATGAATAAATGAATAAATGAATAAATGAATAAATGAATAAATGAATAAATGAATAAATGAATAAATGAATAAATGAATAAATGAATAAATGAATAAATGAATAAATGAATAAATGAATAAATGAATAAATGAATAAATGAATAAATGAATAAATGAATAAATGAATAAATGAATAAATGAATAAATGAATAAATGAATAAATGAATAAATGAATAAATGAATAAATGAATAAATGAATAAATGAATAAATGAATAAATGAATAAATGAATAAATGAATAAATGAATAAATGAATAAATGAATAAATGAATAAATGAATAAATGAATAAATGAATAAATGAATAAATGAATAAATGAATAAATGAATAAATGAATAAATGAATAAATGAATAAATGAATAAATGAATAAATGAATAAATGAATAAATGAATAAATGAATAAATGAATAAATGAATAAATGAATAAATGAATAAATGAATAAATGAATAAATGAATAAATGAATAAATGAATAAATGAATAAATGAATAAATGAATAAATGAATAAATGAATAAATGAATAAATGAATAAATGAATAAATGAATAAATGAATAAATGAATAAATGAATAAATGAATAAATGAATAAATGAATAAATGAATAAATGAATAAATGAATAAATGAATAAATGAATAAATGAATAAATGAATAAATGAATAAATGAATAAATGAATAAATGAATAAATGAATAAATGAATAAATGAATAAATGAATAAATGAATAAATGAATAAATGAATAAATGAATAAATGAATAAATGAATAAATGAATAAATGAATAAATGAATAAATGAATAAATGAATAAATGAATAAATGAATAAATGAATAAATGAATAAATGAATAAATGAATAAATGAATAAATGAATAAATGAATAAATGAATAAATGAATAAATGAATAAATGAATAAATGAATAAATGAATAAATGAATAAATGAATAAATGAATAAATGAATAAATGAATAAATGAATAAATGAATAAATGAATAAATGAATAAATGAATAAATGAATAAATGAATAAATGAATAAATGAATAAATGAATAAATGAATAAATGAATAAATGAATAAATGAATAAATGAATAAATGAATAAATGAATAAATGAATAAATGAATAAATGAATAAATGAATAAATGAATAAATGAATAAATGAATAAATGAATAAATGAATAAATGAATAAATGAATAAATGAATAAATGAATAAATGAATAAATGAATAAATGAATAAATGAATAAATGAATAAATGAATAAATGAATAAATGAATAAATGAATAAATGAATAAATGAATAAATGAATAAATGAATAAATGAATAAATGAATAAATGAATAAATGAATAAATGAATAAATGAATAAATGAATAAATGAATAAATGAATAAATGAATAAATGAATAAATGAATAAATGAATAAATGAATAAATGAATAAATGAATAAATGAATAAATGAATAAATGAATAAATGAATAAATGAATAAATGAATAAATGAATAAATGAATAAATGAATAAATGAATAAATGAATAAATGAATAAATGAATAAATGAATAAATGAATAAATGAATAAATGAATAAATGAATAAATGAATAAATGAATAAATGAATAAATGAATAAATGAATAAATGAATAAATGAATAAATGAATAAATGAATAAATGAATAAATGAATAAATGAATAAATGAATAAATGAATAAATGAATAAATGAATAAATGAATAAATGAATAAATGAATAAATGAATAAATGAATAAATGAATAAATGAATAAATGAATAAATGAATAAATGAATAAATGAATAAATGAATAAATGAATAAATGAATAAATGAATAAATGAATAAATGAATAAATGAATAAATGAATAAATGAATAAATGAATAAATGAATAAATGAATAAATGAATAAATGAATAAATGAATAAATGAATAAATGAATAAATGAATAAATGAATAAATGAATAAATGAATAAATGAATAAATGAATAAATGAATAAATGAATAAATGAATAAATGAATAAATGAATAAATGAATAAATGAATAAATGAATAAATGAATAAATGAATAAATGAATAAATGAATAAATGAATAAATGAATAAATGAATAAATGAATAAATGAATAAATGAATAAATGAATAAATGAATAAATGAATAAATGAATAAATGAATAAATGAATAAATGAATAAATGAATAAATGAATAAATGAATAAATGAATAAATGAATAAATGAATAAATGAATAAATGAATAAATGAATAAATGAATAAATGAATAAATGAATAAATGAATAAATGAATAAATGAATAAATGAATAAATGAATAAATGAATAAATGAATAAATGAATAAATGAATAAATGAATAAATGAATAAATGAATAAATGAATAAATGAATAAATGAATAAATGAATAAATGAATAAATGAATAAATGAATAAATGAATAAATGAATAAATGAATAAATGAATAAATGAATAAATGAATAAATGAATAAATGAATAAATGAATAAATGAATAAATGAATAAATGAATAAATGAATAAATGAATAAATGAATAAATGAATAAATGAATAAATGAATAAATGAATAAATGAATAAATGAATAAATGAATAAATGAATAAATGAATAAATGAATAAATGAATAAATGAATAAATGAATAAATGAATAAATGAATAAATGAATAAATGAATAAATGAATAAATGAATAAATGAATAAATGAATAAATGAATAAATGAATAAATGAATAAATGAATAAATGAATAAATGAATAAATGAATAAATGAATAAATGAATAAATGAATAAATGAATAAATGAATAAATGAATAAATGAATAAATGAATAAATGAATAAATGAATAAATGAGTAAATGAGTAAATGAGTAAATGAGTAAATGAGTAAATGAGTAAATGAGTAAATGAGTAAAGCTCGAAATTAAATATAATTAAAACTTGCCCTCAAAGACTTGGTTTGGAAGTTTACAATAAGCTACCGGTTTCTATCAAATCTGCAAGGAATGTTCATATTTTTAAAAAAGATTTAAAATTGTTGTTAACTAACAAAAATTTTTATAAACTATCTGAGTTTCTTAACATGTAACTTTTCTGTGTTCTTTTATATCGACTTTTTCCATACACTATGTACTGTGTCCAAGGAAATAAAATAAAAAATAAAAATAAAATAAAATAAATAAATGAGTAAATGAGTAAATGAGTAAATGAGTAAATGAGTAAATGAGTAAATGAGTAAATGAGTAAATGAGTAAATGAGTAAATGAGTAAATGAGTAAATGAGTAAATGAGTAAATGAGTAAATGAGTAAATGAGTAAATGAGTAAATGAGTAAATGAGTAAATGAGTAAATGAGTAAATGAGTAAATGAGTAAATGAATAAATGAATAAATGAATAAATGAATAAATGAATAAATGAATAAATGAATAAATGAATAAATGAATAAATGAATGAATGAATGAATGAATGAATGAATGAATGAATAAATGAATAAATGAATAAATGAATAAATGAATAAATGAATAAATAAATAAATAAAAAATAAATAAAAATAAATTAATTAAAATAAATATTACTCATTGCTGGGTGTGCCAATCTGTTGTACACATATCCAAAAATTATAAATACCCGACCTTTTGTAAGGAACTTGACTTTACTAGAGTTACAATGAACAATTTTGTATAAATATGTTTGGGGATTTTTAAAATTTTGAATTGGTAACTTAGTCTAAGTGTCAAATAAATTTTTCATCTTAGTTAACTTTACTTGTCATTACTCGTAGAATATTACCGAAATTAAATTTTTTGTAGTAAAATATTTACATCAAACAGTAAAGCAAATTTCAAAATAAATTAAATTTCAAATGTTTATTGAAACTGTAAATGTTACTAATGTTGATATTTAAATACTTCTTTCAATAAAAATTTAGTAATAAATGTAAATTAATGCAAAATAGGAAAAATGGTATGAAAAACACGTATTTGTAATACTTGTCTTTCAATATATTATTTTAGTCGGGACTAACAAACTAATCCACTGTTTAATTCAAATCTAAGGTTCAAAAAACTTATTCTAAAGTTCTAATAGTACATGTGCATACCTATATAATATATTCTGACCGAACACACATCTTTGCATAATCTGCCAATTAACAATTTTTGAATTCTTATGTTGAATTTTATGTATTTTGACTTGAATCATACGTTGTTGCGCATACACAAAAGATATTGACAAGATAAATAATGTGTCTAGTTGAACGATACAAAACAACGCACATGTCAAAAGGAAAACCGATTGGAAACTGAACATAATTTCATAATAAGGACTTGTTTTTAGAATTTCCTTATTCGGAATCCATATTTCTATTACTAAAGTTTTATCAGTTTTTATTCCTGCTTGAATTATGAACAGACAGACACCCAGAATAATGACCGTCCTATAGATGGTTACAACGTACCTAGCCCTTCTGTAGATGGTGAAAAATTTTCTTTTAAACTTTTCATCTGAACTTTCCACTGGCCAGAAGTCATTCCATATCAAATCAAACATCTCAGCTAAAATTTTTGATTTCTTAATTGACGTGAAATATTTAGCTAAAACCTGAAAACAAATGCAAGCTTTATTGCGCACGCTATACAGCGTGTTCATGTTAAATGAGTCACCGCCACCAGCGCCATTGTTATCTCGACTCTGGAGAACTATGAACTACAAAAATAGTTAAATGGGTAAACAATTTGTATTTTACAAGACAATGTAATGTAACAGAACAAAAATAATCGGTCAGTGGTTCTCAAAATATTCGACCTAAATTTTTCATTTTAAATAAAAACATAAATTTTCTATTTTTTGTTTATTCTCTAGCCTAGAGAATTTAATAATGAATTCAGAGATGTAATAGTTTCATATTCTCACAATTCGTCTATTTTTAGATAAATAATAAAGTGTTAACAATTACTCGAAATCTCAGTTAAACAGCATTTATTTATTCAAACTCTGACGTTTCGGTGCACACTTGCACCTTCTTCAGGGTCTATAACAAGTAATACAACAAATAATACATTCAAAATAATATGGACATTATCACACTTACAGTAAGATCTTCTTACAAATAGTTACAAATCATATACACAAAATACATTCGTACTAAATATTCAGTTTTTTACACATCGTTGTTAATATATTTTATTTTATTTTGAAATCATAAACTTGTTTATCCGCCCTCAAAAACGGGCGCAATTTGGCTTTTATCGCCCGAGAGCTTATAAAGTTGCCAAGCAACAGCTATTCAAACGTCAAAATCGTCTTTAGATAAATGTCAGACAACATAATAAATTGGATAAATCACATTTTTTAAACACCATTGCTCGTAAAACTAATCGTATCCTTTCTCGTATATGTCTTTACATTTCTGTGGACAACTTGCTTTGGGCAACGTCAAATTCATTTGATATTTCTTTTAAATAATCGATATCTTCCATTTTCATTTGACACTAAATTAAAATTTGTTTTAAACAAACAATATAGCTAGAAACCACAGCATACTTAAAATTTACAGCGCCAGCACAACGATACCGAATATATACCCATTGAATCCTTGAATTTTGAGAACAAAAATAAAATAAAACGTTGTATGTACCACGCTACCACGGGCATAATCAAGATTATAGCACTCAAGAAAATTAAAGTTCTCCGCTACGCGTCGAGCTTTAAACATTCCCCCGTGCTACAATCTTTTGATTATGCCCTTAATACATAAATAACTATTATCGGTATATAATATATTATTGTTCTGTTTATTACATTAGCCTAATAAAATAGATATTTGGTATTTGCTCATTTAACCTTTCTTATGGCTCTTAAAGTTTTCCATTGAAAATCACCATTGCGTATACAGGATGTTCATTTTAAGTGGTACACTATTGCTAACTCGAGAACTATAAGAGCTACGAGGTCGGTTAATTTAGCAAACAATTTATATTTTAGTAGACGTTTTTAATACGCGTAAAAATTTTTTTTCAACCGGAGGTTTTCAAACTGGGGACCAACTTTGTTATTTTAAATGGGATCATATATTTTTTATTAATTTATTAGATAGAGAATTTTTTTGAGAAATATGCATATAAACTTTTATATTAATATAATTAAAATATCACTATAATAAGAATGCCACGAATGGAAAAAATAAACACATACATACATACATACATACATAAAATCACGCATTTCCCACTTAGTGGGTTAGCACAAACCCGAAAGAATAAAAATAACATCAAAAAAAAATCAGTCTCTCTTTCAACAACATTCTTACTAACCTGACATCATAGGTACAACATATATTCCTCACTTTTATCATATTAAAGTGACCGATTTTCGGTAGCAAAATACCGCAACCGGACCACAATAATAGTTACGAAACAAACAGCCACACATTCCTGTCTAAGCACACTTCTTTCGCCTCGGCCACATTCATAATCGCATTCATACACACTCTTCTTCTCTTCCCACTCGGAAACTTTCTCTCTTTTAATACCTTATCAATCACATCCATCCACTTACACACTGGACGGCCACGCAATCGAATACCCTGACATGTTTACATTTATGAATTGTCAGAAGAAAACATTTACTCCTTTCTGCCAGGGCTCTCTAATTCTATGTAAAAAATTAATATGTATTAATTTTTTCCATATATGACTATATTGAGAGTGCCCTCAATATAGTCATATTTTAATCATATTATAATATTTTCAAAGAAATATGTCCATTATATTTATATGCATATTTCTCAAAAAAAAAAAACGTTTTGTGAGGGTATAAAAATATTATATTACTGAATTCAAATTAAAATTCTCTATCTAATTAATAAATTTAAAAAAATATATTACCATTTAAAATATCAAAGTTGGTCCTCACAGTTTGAAAACCAGCAGTTGAAAAAAATAATTTTACGCTCATTAAAATAGTCTAGTAAAATAGAAATTTTTTGCTAATTTAACCGACCTCGTAGCTCATAGTTCTCAAGATATAGGATATTAGTGTTTCACAAGAGTGTTGCATTTTTCTTGTTCTAGCAGAAAAAGCAAGACAAGACCAAGACAAGAGTTAAATATTCCGTTGCAAGACAAGACAATAATCTTGTCTTGCAAGAAAATGCAACAATAGCAAGTTTCTCTAATATTTTCTTGCATTCTTGCACTCTTGCAATATTATATTATAATGGATTTTAGAGAGAAACGTTTTAATTTTATACCTAATGATTAGACAAAGTGTGTATACGATAAAAACAAGCCAACTGCGTCAACAATCGTCTGGTGCGCGGCAGGAAGAAAGAGATTGACGTTGAGGTATATGATTGGCTAAGATCCAATCCATAGGCTCGTCAGTTTTGTTTAAATTGGGAGCAAATTACGCTACGTAATGAAGTGTATATTTATGGTCGTTTATTTAAAAATGTTTTATTGATTATTGTAGGAATTGTATTTAATGACGGTTCAATGAAAAATCCATATTTTATTTATTTATTTATTTATGAATGGAGAAAATTTAATATTGTGCACGCCACCGAACATTTTCTTGGAGGCATGGTTAGCAGAATCGTGTGATGACAAGGTTTTTATCTTCATATGTACGCACTCTATCTGTAATCCTACGCAAAAACATGTAAGACAAGATATATGCAAAAAGCTTGCAAGCAAGACAAGAGTTTTGTTTGCAAATGTAACGCAAGACAGGTCATTTAAATTTCTTGTTTTGTTTTGCAAAACAAGACCAGAATTAGCCTAGCAAGACAAGAAATCTTGGCTTGTGAAGTACTAATCACTGGTGTAGGTATATCCAATAAAACTTTTTTTCGAATATTGGTACATAGACCGGGCGCCAAGAAACATTACGTTTGAAAAAACCGGTGGATTCATTCTGATTGATGATTTAAGTTCAGAAAGACCTAAAGAATTATTGATGAAATCGCTGTAACGGCCAAGAAAACGTTGTTTATTACTACTAAAAAGTTGTTTCTGTAGGATATGAAATTACAAACATCACGAATATTATAAAATATACATTTAATATGGTAAGAAATCCGCGTGCCTGAGCGTTTGGTCGCGAATCTGGGGAACCGGGTTCGATCCCGACCGATGCAAAAAAGAAATATTTCGAATTTAAATGGCACTAAAGTTACCCTTATGGTGCACTCTCCACACATCAATGAGTGCCCGTGAGGTGACGCCTGGTAAACGCCTGCACGGTTGCCGAATACGACCGATGGTCGTTTTCTTTGTTTCCCTCTCCTCAGCAGTTTATACCAGCTCCAAAGTATTGTAGCGGGCCATATTGTACCCGACATGGTTTAGACGTTTTAATTATAAAAGAGTTTTCACATAATGTCAAACTAGATAGTGCTATCGCTTATTTTGATTTCTGAGTTAACAAATTTCAGTGCAAATTCTAATAGTTGTTCCAGAAAAAATTTTCTTAGTTAGAGGCCAAGTATATTACATTTAAACAAGCCTGTGTTTCCAGATCATAGTCCTTCGACCCCTTCAGTTCCTGTATTAGTAAAAAAATTCGCACTTTATTAAGCTATATCTGTTAAACAATATGGCCAAAAAAGTTATTTTTATTTTAATATTTGCCATTTAAACTGAGATGCTTTTCAATAAAATGGGAAGCACTGTTTTGAAGCTACAGTGAAATTATGATATTTACTATTGTTTGATATAGAAAATACATACAAAAAGAGCTGTCTTTGATTGCATTTATCTCGAATTTGAGATGGTCAATCGATTTTTACCAATAAGAAAATATGTAAATATTATTGTTCTGTACAATAACCAGCCACTGAGGGAGTAAGCCAGCTCAACTTGGCGCCGGTTAAAAGCCCGAGTAAATGGTGAGGGTTAGTCGTTGGTGGTAGGAAAGGCATGCGACAGTATAATCTTCGCCGAAACCAAAGACGGAAAGTGCAGGATCGGAAAGTGGTATAAGGGCTAGGGTGTTCCTTGCAAGTGCCAAGTCGGATAGGACTACCCCGTCATGGACGGTCGAGGTTAGAGAAGCCAGTCATCAGGATCAGAACTCTAAATCTCGGGAGTATGCGGAAGGGCAAAGACAAGGAAGGACTGTGACGCAAAAGACTTGAGTGAGAATGGACAGTATGAAGATGTGTTGGACAGAAATGGTTGGAGGAGAAGAATAAGGAACAGCGACCCCTAAGAAGAAGAAGAAGAAGAAGAAGAAAAAAAGATACTACCTTAAAAAGATAAGTTTTGACAATCGTTGTGAACACATTTACAGCGAGAGATACAGTTTAAATATATATTTTTTTAAACTACAAAACATATTGTTCTGCAGTCTGAATCACATTTGCAAGATTGCAAGGCCTAATTAAAGAGTCAGGCAGAGGAGGTTTTATCATTTTTGTCGGGTGTAACTTAAAATTTCGTAATTCATAGCCGAATTGGAGGAAGTTCAGAGACTCGAACAGTGGTTGTAATGATTTTTTCCATAAATATGTTTGGGCTGCAGCTCTTAAACAATGTAAAAATAAAGCATCAGAAGTACAAATAAGTTTGGTTAAATTTAAATTGAACTCAATATTACGGGTGATCAACTTGTAGCCTAATTCATCTGATGTGATTTTTTGTTTGGCAAACAAATAAGTGCAGACTTCTTCAGTCTGATGATAGTGCATCGGAGTTTCTGGGTTATTTCCAAAAGTAGAAAGAGCATCTTGAACAAATACTTGTGATGCAGCATAGAGATATTTTTTTAGTTCCTATCCGGCTTGTCGTGTCGCAACCAGTTAGGGTATGCAACCCAGGTAAATTATTACAAAAAATTTCATTAAGTGATTCAGCTGCTAAATGACAGCTTAAAAGATTTTCTTTTTTATTCGCTCCTTCAAACCAAATACCCCGGCAACCAATGTTCGACAGTATACGTCGGAAGTGAACGCCAAGCACGAAAATATCAGTGTCCGCACTCTTTACAACAACATCCACAATACCTCCACGAACGGCATGAAAAATATGGTTGAACATTCTACAATCCGCTTCATAGTGATTTGACTTCAAGTCTGTCACTTCAGACAAAGTATTACCTTGGAGCTTAAAGCTTAGTAGGATCTTCAAATCCACCGGAAAGAAACACCTCTGTTTCAGTAATGATTTGTAAAAATACTGGAGCATATTTGCAAAGAAATCTAACAAGCTGCAGTTTATTTGTTAACTCAGAAATCAAAATAAGCTATAATAACTAAAACGTCTAAACCGTGTCGGGTACAATATGGCCCGCTACAATACTTTGAAGCTGGTATAAACTGCTGAGGAGAGGGAAACAAAGAAAACGACCATCGGTCGTATCCGGCAACCGTGCAGGCGTTTACCAGGCGTCACCTCACGGGCACTCATTGGTGTGTGGAGAGTGCACCATAAGGGTAACTTTAGTGCCATTTAAATTCGAAATATTTCTTTTTGGCATCGGTCGGGATCAAACCCGGTTCCCCAGATTCGCGACCAAACACTCAGGCACGCGGCTTTTTTTACCATATTAAATTTGTATTTTATAATATCCGTAATGCTTGTAATTTCATACCCTACAAAAACAACTTTTTAGTAGTAATAAATAACGTTTTCTTGACCGTTAGAGCGATTTTATCAATAATTCTTATACCCCTTATTAAAAAAATGACCACTGACTTTGTCCGGCAACATTCAGAATTTCATTCTTTAGGTCTTTCTGAACTTAAATAATTAATCAAAATGAATCCACCGGTTTTTTCAAACGGAATGTTTCTTGGCGCCTGCACTAACACTTGTTCATGCTATAACCAAATTTTAGCCATGATTTGGGTGCATTAAATCTGTTTTGTTGACTAAAATCTCGTTTCAGTTTAGGAATAGGTAAATAAATTTTAGAAAATAGTGAATTCATAACAAGTAAAAGATATATAGAAAAACTTAATATTTTTTTACCTGTATTAATCCCATTAACATGACGGAATCTTCCAGAAAACTGCTCACAGTTTCATGTGGAGTAAACGCTAAATTTAATGCGACGAGGAGAGTCAAAAGAGCACTTATAAAAACATAAACGTAACCGATAAATTGGTTTCTTAATGTTCTTTCGAAAGGGTTAAATCCACCATAACTCATCCATTTTAAAATATTTGTAGTCAGGTTCTTAGGATTTAGCTGCAAATTTTAAAGAGGAGTAATGGTCAAATCTATTTGCTCTTAAACAACATAAACTTAAACGTGAAGTTATTGTTATTAAACTAAATAACGACACTGGTTGATATATTTTCACAATTTTTTTTAAATACAAAATAAATGTTGACCTATTTACTAATAATCACTTGCAAATACTTGCCCTGTTATCTTTCTCTTTGGCCATTTTGAAACCAATTTTTTGGTACAATAATATTGACAATGATTGTTCTTAGAATTTTTTTATATACTCTAAAGGCGTCCACAAAAAATTCATGACACCTTCCACTTTTTCTACATTAATTAACTATTAGTAGTATCTTAATATTTTATTAGTTTTGCAAACTATTTTATTCCCAAGTTACTTTGATATACAAGTTGATATACACTTGAAAAATGTTTCAATAACTCATAAAATTTGTTGGTATTACTGGACTGTTAGTACGATTGTAGGGATGATGAGAATAATTTTTTATTTATTTATTTATTGTTACCACTCAACAGGATCAAAGATCCCAATTATTGAGGGTTGAGTAATACATATATACAGGTAAACATAATAAACATACAGAGCAGAAAGGTGCAAAAAATAAATATAAATATGTGTTCAATTACAGTAATATTGAATTTGCATATAAAGACTTTTTAAAGGTATTGAAGAAGTCATTGAAAATGTCTAATTCAATTTTACTCTCACATAAATTGTATATACTACAGAGCATTCTAAGTGGTGCACGAAGTTCGTAGTTTGTTTTTTCAAGACTAAGATTAATAGTATACTTTTGTTTGCTGATTCTCATGGGTAGTAACTTGATACATCATCAATTATATTACCTACAAGCTTGTAGAGATATACATATGACAAAATACTACGTCTTGTAGATAAAGAGATAAGGTTAAAATTATTTAATGATGATGTATAACTATATGTCAATGAATTAAACGAATGACAAAATTTCCGTGAACAATATTTAACAAACCTTTTTGTATCCGTTCAATGTGATTGACATATTTATTATATAGTGGATTCCAAACTGCGAAACAATATTCAAGTTTGCTTCTAACAAACGAAAAATACAATGACTTGAGGGTACTCATATTACTAAAATGTCTTGAATTTCGTAAGATAAAACCTAAGTTTCGAAGACTTTTATTAGTAATATGTATAACATGTAAATTAAATTGTAATTTAGGGTCAAATATGACACCCAAATCCTCAATTTCCAAGACTCTTTGTAAGGAGACATTATCCATATAATATGCAAAATTTGTAAAACTGTTTTTCATTGATAATGTCATATATTTACATTTACTAAAATTGGCCAATAAATGTGAGGATAAAGACCAATCAAGTAATCTGTCAATATCAGATTGTAATTCAGCGCAATCAGATAAAGAATTTACAATTTTAATTTTTTTTAGGTCAATTGGAGATACAGTCGTGGTAAACAGTATTTATTAAATAGTAATTTAATTAACTTTCCTATGTTTCGATTCGAAATGAATCATCATCAGGGATAGTTAAAGTATAGTTGGAACATAAGATCATTACATTACAAAATCAAAATTGTAAGGATGAAAATGTCGTCAAAAATATCAAAGGTAATAAAATGCGTGCATACATCAGAAGTTATCTTTAGATGTTTCTGATGTATGCACTGTTTCTTTTAAATAATTTTTCGAATTATTTTATCAAGTAAAAAAAAATATCCATTCTGCTTTTGTATTTTACTGTTTATTCTTTTTCTTGAATAGACCAAACCAATAACATTATTTATTATTCATTTTAAACATAATTTTACATCAACTTATTTGATTAGGTATACTTACTGCCTATATATATATATATATATATATATATATATATATATATATATATATATATATATATATATATATATATATATATATAAACTTCTCAGATGGCACTGAGCGTATTTAAGTGTAAACCAACACTTATTTCTCTTTCGAAAATAAATTTATAAATGATTTTAATATATGATTTGGGAAGAAGCACTTGTTTACAAAAGTCATGTGTTTCATTTCGCTTGTATACAATTCACTAATATATTTATAATACGTGGTGGTACAATAATTCAAGTAATAGAACATAAAGGATTAATTTAATGAAATAAATAAATTATTTTTTCGCGTACACAGTGGAAGAAACGTCTTTTCTCGATTAAAAAAACAGTAAAAAAATGCTACTTTTTACCTATCGCTAAGAGACTGGCGTAGCGAAGGGGGGTTTTCAGGTTTAAACTCACCCCACTGAAATAGTTATTTATGTACCAAGTGAGTAAAGTATATCTTTTTTTCACGAGAAGTAAAATTTGCCGAACGAGCCGAAGGCGAGTGCGCAAATCCTTCGAGTATTGCGGAAGGATTTGCGCACTCGCCTTCGGCTCGTTCGGCAAATTTTACTTCTCGTGAAAAAAAGATATAATTTACTCACAAGTTGCATACAAAATTTTTTACGTCTGCAATGCGAGCGTGAAAAAAGTGCCGTAGCGTTTCATTATTTCACTCCGCAGCGTTAAAAAAAGTATACTTTTTTCAAACTTTCATATATTAAAAAAGGCATACTTTATAAACCCATTATAATGGAAAAAGGGTACTTTTTTTAACCGCCGTAAAAAAAATATTATTACATATTTTATTTTAATGATTAAATGATAAATATGATTTTATAGTAGTTAATAACTTGCGACGTAATCGGTACCTACCTGGTGGAGATGCTCGATCACTACACACATAGGGGTCGTGGAACGTGACAAGGAAATGTGAGCAAAATTAATGCAAGGCAAAGGGCGTCACCGGCGCTAATGAGTGAAGATGTGTGAATGGTGTGCGCCAGACGTTCGAGTGAAAATATCTCTCTTCTTTTTTGTAAACCAAATTATATTTAACAAACTTTTATTTGCCGGCATACAAAGAAAATTTACAAATTGTAAAAAGAAAAAAATTAGAACTGCCTTAAGTAAAAAACAACCAAAAATGTACTTAACTATGTTTTCGGGACGCTTCTGTCCGGCCTGGAGCAGACCGAGCTCACCTGGTGAGAGCTGGCAGGCTTGAAGGGAAGGAAAGCAGACGTTGGGTGACCCTATCGTCGATTTGGCTGTTGGTAGTTTCAAGACCGCTCTTGGATGTGGTTGAAAGTAGTTGCAAGCCACGTCGGAAAGTGTCTGTTGGTGGTTGTAAAGCCACGCCGAGATGTGGCTGTTGATGGTTTCAAGGCTACGCCGGGATGTGACTGTTGATGATTTCAAAGCCACGCCGGGACCTTGGC
The DNA here is from genome assembly GCA_963082715.1 of Harpalus rubripes. Lineage (NCBI taxonomy): Eukaryota > Metazoa > Arthropoda > Insecta > Coleoptera > Carabidae > Harpalus > Harpalus rubripes. Next base: position 21,069,759 of record OY720450.1, read on the forward strand.
CTCCACAACTAACCTGTACACTTGTAATTGTGTATACGAATATTCGGCGTCGCATCTGGGGAAACCACTCTGCCTCTGGGGTTGCGGGTGACCTTGACACCAGTCTGCTTGGAAAGGCCGCTGAGACGTACAGCTCACCACCAGGCGGACCCAACCACTCCACACCAAGGCGAGAAAATTAACTACAAAACACAAAGCAAAGGCAGAAAATCGTTCTTGTGACGAGGTCGCTTTTGTTTCCACAAAAAAATTCTTCTCCACAGAAACAAAGAAAGTTAAAGTCACCAAACGGACAAAAAAATAATATACTGAGAAAATAGAGAATCCTTTTTTTTTTTTTTTGGAAACAAAAATGACCAAAAGTATACAACTGAGGGTGCACGGCAAACAAAATATCATACAAAATGTTTATACAAAAAATCCTCCAAATAATATACTTACAGCTAATAATTGTCCTGAACGAATTGAATGACTGATGAGATGTTTTACAATTGTCGCTAAAAGTGACGTGATGATGATGATGGTGATGAAAGTTTGAAGAAGTGCTATAGAAAAAGAAGACACAAAAATACGCAAAGCACGACGTAGAGCTCCGAACAGGATTGCCGATTTACGCTAACAGCTTTGCAGCAAATTTACTCAATCTTCCCACAAGTTGCGTTCACTACAGAACTAAAGAAAAGCAACTAGCTGAATCTGTAGTAAACTAAAGAATGAAAGTGACAAAAAGTAACCAAAAATCTTTTGAGAGGATTGTTAACTGAAGTTAAATAAAAATTCGCGACGTAAATAAACTGCACAATTTATCTTCGCAAAACCATTCGCTCAACATCCACTCTGCGTAGGTAAGGTTAGGATTGTGTAATTGTGTCTAGGGAACGAAATGGAGAATGAATATGAATCCCAAAATTGTTAGTAAGTGATTGTATCCGAATTATGAATAAAAAAATTATAGTACTGAACTAGAAAAAAATTGAAAACTAAAAAGTGGGGGGGGGGAGCAAAGTTTACTAAGTAAAAAAATATAAAGAAAAGAATACTAATTTTGCAAATTAGTAAATAGAATTGATTCAGTAAAAAAATTATAGAAATTTAACAAACAAGAAAGAATAAGAATCTTACTTAGTAAGAATATTAAAAAAATTACTAAAGTAAAAAAACTAATAATAAGAATTGTATTCATTAAAAAACATGTAGCAAAGAGTACTGAATGTACTAGAAAGCAAAATCCAAAAGTATCTTGGTCATTGAAAGAAATCAGAAAAATAAATCCAACTCACAAAGCGTGACTGCACGTTTTTCTTACAACTTAAAAAAATCTAAATAAAAGTACCAAAAAAATATACCAAAAGTAAGTAAGTAACTCAGAAAAAAACTTACAAATGATATCCTACGAAACAAACTAAAGTAATAGAAAACCAGACTTCGTAAAATACAACAAATCTCCGACTAAAAAAACGTGCACACACACTTGCAGAAGCGCGAGCCAAGAGCTTACCAAGAAGCTGCGTGACCAAGAAGCTCAAGGGACGCTGATACAAGCGTATTTATGCTTTCAGAAAAGATATGAAGATAGGTAAAGAATAAAGAGATTGTACAAAATTATCAAAAAACAGGGGTGAGCAAAAAGTAGCCGTTACAAATTATTGTTTACATGTAATTCCTTTTACATATACAGGCTGTCCGGATTTCGAAGACCACCATTAGGATTTTTTTTTATTTTATTATTTTATTTATAATGATAGGCCATGGAATAGGAACAAGTCCCAATTGTAGCACAGCACTAATTTACACAAAAAATAATAATAATATAAAAGTTGTAGTGTACATATTTAAACAAGTTAGAAATTTGATGAGCAGAGTCCTATTTTGAACACATTTCCAATTTTAACGCGCGAGCTTCGCTTTGCATCACTACCTTTTTTTGAGATTAGATTCTTCATGAATCCTGTAGATGGATCTAATAGATATTGTACAATTTTCGAACACGGTAACTTTTTACCACTCGTGTTTTCGAACACAATCGGTAGATGCGGTATCTCCTGGTAGAATTTTCGTAAATGCCTATGTATTTTCTATAAAATCCATACAGGAAGTTCCTTGCAAAAGAATCTAAATTTCTTGTATGTACATTACCTTTCGACAGTTGTATGTATTTTATACAAATTCCATACAGAAAGTTTCGAGCAAAAACATCCCATATTTCGAGTAAAATTATAACACAAATATACTACGAATATGTCAATTGACACTGACATCTTTCAATCAAAATTTTCTTAATATAGTAGCTGTTTCTAGCATAGCTAGCTAATTTATGAAATTTAATTTCTTTATAATTTTATAACTCTATATCCATTTAATATGAAGTATAAAATGCAGTCAAATCGGATGGAGAATACAATGTTCTTTAATATTTATAATAACATTATGTGAAAAAATCTTATGTGGCCAGCACATTACCTTCCGTCAGTTATATGAGGTATTTACGAAAATTCTACTGGTGAACTGTTACCGGTAAACAGCTATTTATCAGGTTATAGCTACCGAAATCGATATTTTAAGAACGCAAGTGGTAAACAGGGTAGATCCATAACCTATGAAAAAAATTAAATTTTAAAACAGGTTAGAAATTTGACGTAGTTAACAAACTGACCAGAGTCCTACATTGAACACATTTCCACTTTTAACGCGCGCGCTTCGCTTTGCATCTCTACCTTTTTTTGACACTAGATTCTTCATGAAACATGTAGATGGGTCTGGTAGATATTGAACAATTTTCGAACACAATCGGTAGATGCGGTATCTACCGGTAAAATTTTCGTAAATGCGTATTTATTTTCTATAAAATCCATACAAAAAGTTCCTTTCGGCAGTTGTATGTATTTTATACAAATTCCATACAGAAAGTTTCGAGCAAATATACTTCGAATATGTCAATTGCACTTGACACTGACATCTTTCAATCAGAATTTTCTTAATATAGTAGCTGTTTCTAGCATAGCTGGCTAATTTATGAAATTTAATTTCTTTATAATTTTATAACTCTATATTAATTTAATATGAAGTATAAAATGCAGTCAAATCGTATAGAGAATCCAATGTCCTTTAATTTTTGTAATAACATTAAATGTGAAAAAATGATATTTAACATCGTTTTTTCAAGAAAAACTGTTAAAATCTTCAAATGAGGGTACTTCCAGATGACCAATTAGAACCAAAATCTAATCAGCTCTTCATATGGATGCAACGAAGAGGAATACGAAGGAATTATAATTTTTGGAATTGAAGTATTAGAGTTACCGTAGACGAAAATTATGTTACACGCACACACGCACGCACACACACACTCACGCACGCACACACACACGCACGCACACACACACGCGCACACACACACACACGCACGCACAGACACACACACACACACACATACAAACACACACACGCACACACACACGCACACACACACACACACACTTTCAAAATGAAAATATCGACCAAATTAGTTTTCCGCTATGCTCTAGTAACTTTAGAGAATTTTTGTCAAAACAAAAACACTTCTAAGATGGCCCCCCAAGGCGCATCACGTGTCACAATTAACCGACGTCGTACCTATCTCTTATAGTTTCCGAGGTCCCAATGGTGGCCTTCGAAATTCGGACAGCCTGTATATGTATAATTTAAAAAAATTTTATATTCACTTATTGGATATTGAAACACACTTTTTCTCGTCGTATATCTGATTACATAAAATAACAGATTCGCGCAAAATTGTGATTCAGGCCGGGAGTACACCAAGGATATATCAATCACATAACACGGTTGAGTAGTTACAGTTTAATCTTTTAAAGAAGTCCGATCAAGGTCATCTGTATTGACGAACGAATTAACAAGTTGGCATACATTTATTTCTCTCATATTTGCATTGACTAGTAAGGCGTGCATTAAGGACACAAAACATACAAATTAACAATTCAACTAGGCCCGCTACATAAGTAACCATAATCAAGACCCGCTACAGATATAACACGCTTGTCTCTCAAAAATTCATATTGTTTAGACTAAGTTACGAAATTCTTTTTTAAAACGATGTTCGTTGTTGACAATACTGTCGTTGTAACGTATGTTTATTTATTAATTCAAATATTTTACTTTGATTTATAACTGTGCACTGATACTGACACTGACACTTTAGCAATATCTTATTTTATATATTCAATATCCCTCCCCATTTTAAAATCCTCGCTAAGAGAAGTATTGGATTCACGCTAAAAATAGTATATCCAGATTTTAGTAAATAAGCATTTTTTACAATGTGTGACGAACTTTGGGTTGGGCACAAGGTATTTGGCGCAAGTTTGCCTCGGGCGCCAATCTCGGATAATCACAGTCGGGTTATGTTCAGGGTTATAAATAAAACACAGGGCTCGATGAAGATGTGGTCTTTTATTCTCACAGCCAACTTCCTACAGTCGCTTTGGCTCACAAAGAATGACTACACAGTTCATGAATTATGGCCGGTGCAAGCTTAATGGTTTGACTAATGACGGCGTTCCCTCGATACGATGGTTCCTTTCGGTCTAACTTAGCCCCACCTGGGTCTAACTCCAAACCGACGCGACGCGGATCAGCGTTACTGGCTCGGTATACGCTCACAGGTCGACGTCAGAAGAGTAGATTACAATTTTCCACGAAACTCAAAAACGGCGCCCGGCGTCGCGACGCGGATCAGCGTTGACGACTCGGGACACGCTCACAAGTCGATGTCCGAAGAGTAGATTTCAATTTCCCACGAAACTCAAAAACGACGCCCGGCGTCGCGAAGCAGATCAGCGTCGGCGACTCGTTACACGTGTCCAAATTGAATATCGAAATCGGTACTTCAGTACCCCGAAAGGTTCTCGAGTTTTAGACGAAAAACCAAATGATGACGTCATTGGTACGATCTCCAGTAGGCAGAGACGTTATTAACTCTATTGGGCGTCTTCCCCGATCTCGACGCTCGCCGGAGCCGACGGTCGTTGTTTTAGTTTATCCTCCGAGGTATGGTGATCTCTCCACTCTAACTGCTGTATTTTTATGTTTACATTCAAAAAGTTTGCCTTGAAAAACAGTTTGAATGACATTGACATTCTGTAATTATTTTAAAAGTGAATATGAAATGTAAAATAGACTAAATACAGGTTTATGTTAGTTTAAATATTGTTGATTGTAATAATTACTATATATCAAATATATAACATTTGGCGACGAGGATTTTTTATAATTATTGAAATAGTTTGAATACTTGATTTTAATATTCTATGAAAATGTTCAGTTGATATTGTAACCATAGAAACAATAAGTAATTGTTGTTATGAAAGGTTGAAAAGTATAAATGTATGTCAGCTTAAAGGAAAAATATTAAAAGTTATAATCTTGTTTGATTGTGTATTTCTTGGTATTTTGGCTCACATCCATTCATTAATAAAGTTAACAGGTTATGGACCCAGGAACGTGGCAGTAAACTATCTTTTGACAATTTAATGTGATTGAGCAAAAATAAATCAAACATGGATTTGAAGCATTTTCAAATACAAAAGTTCAACGGTAAAAATTTCCAATTATGGAAATATCAAATGGAAATTATATTCAAATCTGAATCTAATCTATTTGAGGTAATAAATGGAACAAAGAGTCGTCCAGTGGAATTAGCTGAAACACAAGAGTGGGATAAACTTAATGCGAAAGCTATGCTACTCATTTCCTCCAGTATGGAATATGAACAGTTACAAACAGTAATAAGTTGTCATACAGCAAAAGATATGTGGAGTCGAATAAAAGCGATACATGAGCAAAGATCGGCAATAAATAAAATTCAACTTAAACAGGAATTTTTTAGTTATAAAATGTCTACCACTGACAATATTGCTCAACACTTAAGCAAAATAGACTCATTAGCACAATCTCTTTCAGATATAGGTGAAGGAGTATCTGAAGTTGATAAAATTGCCAAAGCTTTAGGAAGTTTACCACTAAAGTTTAACAATTTCATTACTGCTTGGGACTCATACGACGAGCAGAAACAAACGTATGATAATTTAACTGCACGATTACTTAAAGAAGAGCAGCGATTGTCGCAATCCGAAGAAATGGAAACAGCTTTTTCTGCATTAAAAATTAAAAGGGATAAGAAGACAAATAGTAATCAAAATTCATTTCAGAATAAGAAAAATATAGAATGTTTTTATTGCAAAAAGAAAGGTCATTTCAAATCTGAGTGTTGGAAAAGACAAGCAAATCAAAACAGAATAAATAAAAACAAGATTGAAGACAAAACAAATCATCATACAGCTTTAAGTGTCGAACTTAAAAATATGAACTTACCAGTAAGTGAAGACGATTGGCTAGCGGACAGTGCTGCATCGAGACATATGTCTTATCGAAAAGAATGGTTTAAAACAGTTTCAGAATTTGAAAACAATTCAACTATGGTACAAATAGGTGACAATACACAAATTAAAGTTGAAGGTTTTGGTTCAATAGAAGTTCTCGACTTGGTCAAGGGCAAGTGGGAGCCAAGAACTATTGAAAATGTTCTATATGTTCCTAGTTTACGAAAAAATTTATTTTCCGTGGGAGCACTGACAAGTAGAAACTATAAAGTAACATTCAGAGAAAATAATATGGAAGTCTATAGTAACAAATTATTAGCTACTGGAATAAAACTAGCAAATCAATGTTATAAAATGTTATTTAAAACTGTAATAAAGGATCCAGATCAAGCTAATGTGTCAATGTCAAATACAATTATGTCATGGCATGAGAAATTAGGACATGTCAATTTTCAATCTTTAAAGGAAATGGCAGATAAAGAAATGATTCCTGGACTTAAAATAAAAACGACTGAAAATTTGTTTTGCGAACATTGTAAACAAGGTAAATGCCATCGACTTCCTTTTCATAATAATCCTAATCGAGCTCATAGTCCAGGTGAGTTTATTCATATGGATCTTTGTGGTAAAATGTCCAGTCCATCTCTTGGTAGAGCTAATTATTTTATATTATTTAAAGATGACTGTACATCTTACAAGATGGTATATTTCATTAAACATAAATCTGATGCTTTTTCAATATTTCTCCAAGTTCACAGGCTAATAGAAAATCAAACTGGAAACAAGCTCAAAAGAGTAAAGAGTGATAATGGCAAAGAATTTGTAAATGAACAGTTTAGAAGATACTTTGAAGAAAAAGGAATTATACATGAATTTACAGCGCCATATACTGCAGAACAAAATGGTAGAATAGAACGAGAGAACAGATCAGTAGTTGAAGGGGCTAGAACAATGCTTTCTGCAGCAAATCTTCCTACAAACTATTGGGCTGAAGCTGTCAATACGTGTGTATATACGTTAAATAGAAGACCTCGTAACTTAGATAAGGAAATTCCATATCAAATGTGGACAGGAAAGCAATCTACATTAAACCACTTGAAGATATTTGGTACAGAAGTTTACGCACATATACCTAAACAGCGGAGATCAAAATTTGACAGTAAGTCAGAAAAACTTATCTTTGTAGGTTATGATACAGACAGTAATAATTATCGTTTGATTGATCCGAAAACGTCAAAAGTGACAGTTACTAGAGACGTCATTTTTATGGAGAATAAGCAGATAGAAATGAAAACCGATAATAATTATATAACCTTAGTTACCGAAAAAGAAAATCAAGAGAATGAACCGAAGAAGGATGAACAAGTAAAATCAGAAGAAGAAACTGAAGAGCCACAAAAACGAATACTTAGAGATCGTAGTCAAATTCGTAAACCTTTACTGTATAGTGAAGAATTTATACTAGCCTGCGCATCAATAATTTCAGAAGATCCAAGAACATTTGAAGATGCAATGAAAAGCAAAGATTCTCAAAAATGGAAGTTAGCAATGGAAGAAGAAATAAAATCATTAAATGAAAATAATACTTGGACTCTTCAACAACTTCCTGAAGGACGAAATACACTTGGATGTAAATGGGTTTATAAAATAAAGTACAAAACAGATGGATCTATAGATCGTTATAAAGCAAGGTTGGTTGCAAAAGGTTATTTACAAGAAAAAGGCATTGACTATAGTGAAACTTTTTCACCTGTTGCACGATATGATTCAATTCGTACACTACTGGCGATAGCAACAATAGAAGATCTAGAAATAAAACAATTTGATGTAAAAACAGCATTTTTATATGGTGATTTAAAGGACGAAATATACATGGAACAGCCGCAGGGATTCGAAGAAAAAGATCCTTCTTTTGTATGTAAATTACACAAAAGTCTCTATGGATTAAAACAAGCACCTCGTTGCTGGAATGAAAAATTTGTCAATTTTCTAAAACTCTTCAATTTCAAGCAATTAGAAGCAGATAAATGTGTATTTAAAGGTGAAATAGAAAACGACATAATTTATATAGCACTATATGTCGATGATGGACTTGTAATGAGTAAAAATGAAGAAATCATTCTTACTTTACTTGACAAATTGAAACAGAAATTTGAAATTAAAATCAGTGATCCTGAAATTTATGTTGGACTTCAAATTAAAAGAGATAGAAAACTCAAAACAATGTTTATTCATCAGAGTAATTACATTTGCAATGTATTGAAGAAATTTAACATGCAAGACTGCAAATCAAATGCTACACCTGCTGATCCAAACATTTATTTAAGTACGAGACAGTGTCCAGTAACAAAATCTGAAATTGATGAAATGAAAAATGTACCATTTCGTGAAGCTGTTGGAAGTCTTATGTTTGCAGCAATTGTATCAAGACCAGATATACTGTATGCCGTCAGTCAAGTCAGCAGATTTCTAAATAACTCCGGAATAGAACATTGGAAAGCAGTAAAACGTATTTTTCGTTATCTCCAAGGAACCAAAAATTATGGAATAAAATATAGCTATGAAAATTTTAATCTGAAAGTTTATTCAGATGCTGATTTTGCTGGTAACATTGATACACGCAGATCAACAACTGGATACATAAGCATTCTAGCGAATGGACCTATCACTTGGTCATCTAAGCTACAAAAATGTGTAGCACGTTCTACTACAGAAGCAGAATATGTGGCAGCATCCAATGCATCACAAGAAATTGTATGGCTACGTTCTTTGTTTCAGGAACTACAAGTACCAGTGTGCCAACCAACATCATTGTTTATGGATAACCAGAGTGCCCTGAGATTGATAAACAACGCAGAACATCACAAACTGACCAAGCACATCGATGTTCGGTATCATTATGTAAGAGAATGTGCTTTGACCAATGTGCTAAAACCGTTATATGTACCTTCTGGTAAACAACTAGCAGATTTCTTAACTAAAGCACTTTCTCATGTAAAATTTAAAGAAAATTGTAAATCATTATCAATATGTAATGTAGATGTAGAAAATTAAAATCCTGGTATTCAAAAGTGAATACTTGATTTTAATATTCTATGAAAATGTTCAGTTGATATTGTAACCATAGAAACAATAAGTAATTGTTGTTATGAAAGGTTGAAAAGTATAAATGTATGTCAGCTTAAAGGAAAAATATTAAAAGTTATAATCTTGTTTGATTGTGTATTTCTTGGTATTTTGGCTCACATCCATTCATTAATAAAGTTAACAATAATTAAACATGGTGAAATTTGATAGTACAAAGGAAACATGGAAAAGATTTTTCATGCGTTTGAAATATTACTTCAAAACAGAAGGAATAGGCACTGAAACGGAAGCAGAAAAGGAAAAACGTAGAGCATTATTATTATTGCATATGGGTGTTGAATTATATGGTCGTTTTCTCGATTCCAAACCCGCTACATATGATCCAAACAATAGTACTTTTGAGGTATTAGTTGATGATATAGATGTTCTAATTAATCCTGCTCCTTTAGAGCTAGCTGAACGATTTAATTTCGGAACTTACAGACCATCTTCGGATACAAAAGTAGACGAAATATGGGCGAAATTAAATAAGTTAGCACTAACGTGTAATTTTCAGAATGATACAGATCCAAGGAAAGCACGTATACAAGATGCATTTATCTGTGCTTTACCTGACAATGCTATGCAACGTTATTTATTACAACATGATTTAACATACGACAACGTATTATCGTTAGCACGGACATTTGAAATGGCAGACATGACTGCAGATCTTTTGAAAACTTCAACAGTATTTACAGAATCAACCCACGCTATCAATAACCAAAGAAAACTGAATATAGCAAACACAAATAATCGTTGTACTGTCTGTGGTAAAGACAAACATTCAGCGAAAAATTGCTGGTTTCGAGATAAAAATTGTTATCGTTGTCATCAAAAAGGACATACATCGAGGGTATGTGTAGTAGCTACTAAAAAACATAGAAATAAAAGTAACTACTACCTCCGGCGTGGCAGACCACTCTGCTGCCGCGCCTTGTAAAAAGAAAGAAAGAACTCTTAAATTGTAAAAAATATAAAATACACAAAATACCAAAACGTCAATTTATTTTTCAAAATCAAAACAACTGAACTAAAAAACTAAAAATTATCACTATCGTTACTCTATATACTTGCCTGGTCGGGAGGACCATGTAGCAGCAGTCTAGATAATAGGCGAGTCTGCTACATATGTTCTCAGTCCGACACACGAGAATATAGAAACAAACGTACAATGTCAAATATGTCAGGAAGAGCGCATAATATAGAAACCGAACAGAATAGTGAAATGAATATGATGATGATAACGAAGATATGAATGATAGCGAAGATTTACAGTGTGTATACTATAAATGAAAACGAAACTGTACCAAAATATTTAATGAAGGTAAATATTAATGATAAATCTATATTGATGGAATATGATACAGGAGCAGGGGAAACCATGATAACACTCGCTGATTGGAAATTTATGGGATCGCCACGATTAACTAATACTAAGAGACGATTTTGTGGTTACGGAGGAGAGCAGCGTTCAATTGATATTCTTGGAAAAGGAGAAGGTATAGTGAAGTTTAAAAGTAAGCGACTAAAATTATGTTATTTTGTCGTAAATGAAGGCCCAAAAATATCGCTATTAGGTCGTAGATGGCTAGATACGATGAACATTAATCGTTCAGACTTTAAACGTTACAAGAAAATATCTATCATAAAATCCATTAGTCCAAAACTGTCAAATGACTCGTTGAAAACTTTAATTAATGAATATTCAGAATTATTTGATGGAACGTTAGGGTGCATAAAAGGAATAAAAGCAAATCTGACTTTTAGACAGACACCTACGAGAAAATTTTGGCCTTCTAGATCAGTACCGTTTGCATTAGAACAAAAATTACGTTTAGAAATTCAGCGGTTAGAAAAACGGGGCATTTTAGAACGAGTAGAATGGGATATTTCAGAATATGCTTCACCAATTGTAATAGCTGCGAAACGAGGTTCAGAAAGTGTCAGGCTATGTGGAGATTACAAAGTTGGGATTAATAAAACACTAGTAGTTGAACAATATCCATTACCTAAAGCGGAAGATCTTTTCGCGCGATTAGGCAGTGCGACGATTTTTACTACATTAGACATGACCGAAGCATACCATCAAATAGAACTTGATAATCACGCAAAAAAAATTAGTCATAAATACAAAATTTGGACTTTACCGATATTTAAGATTACCGTTCGGAATCTCATCAGCGCCCGCAATTTTTCAAATCACAATGGATACGGTTTTACGTGAATTACCAGGTGTTATCTGCTATTTAGATGATGTGTTAATAGCAGCTAAAACGGAAGAAGAACATATCGAAAGGCTGCGTGCAGTATTTAAACGATTTAAAGAATACGGTATTCGGTTAGGTTTGGCCAAGTGTGAATTCGGTTTAAAATCAGTAAAATATCTTGGTCACATAATCGATAAAGGTTTAAAACTGACCCAAATAAAATCCAGAGCTTAATAAACGCACCAGTTCCGAAAAATGTAAATGAATTACGTTCATTTTTGGGATTAGTAAATTATTATGAAAAGTTTATAAAAAAATTAGGTACCCTATGTGCTCCTTTATATAAACTTTTACAGAAATCGGAAGAATTTTATTTTGGAAAAGAACAACAAGCATATAGAAAATTAAAACAAACCTTAACTGGGGAACATTGTTTATGTCACTACGACCCAAATCTTTCAATTGGATTAGCAGCTGACGCCTCTAAATATGGTGCTGGTGCTGTTATTTTGCATATTTTTCCAAATGGAAGCGAAAGACCAATTGCTTTTGCATCCCAAATTTTATCGGACACACAGAGAAAATATGCTCAAATTGAAAAAGAGGCTTATGCGACTGTGTAACAAAATTCCTACAATATTTATATGGTAGAACGTTTACTTTAATAACAAATCATAAACCATTATTATCAATTTTCGCATCAGACAAACAAATATCCGAAAGGACGTCTTCACGATTACATCGGTGGGCATTAATATTAATGGCATATTCATACACATTACGATTTAAGAAAACAAATAAACACGCAAATGCAGATACATTATCGAGACTACCTATAATTGACGAAGACGTAAAAGGGGAATTTACTGATGTTTTCAATTTAAAGACTTTTGACGATATTTTTGACCTCAATGAATGGGAACCGATTGAATTTTCTAATAAAACGGTTGTACGAGAAACTCGTAAAGATAAGATGGCTTCGTCACACCCCCCTCTTACCCGAGGAGAGAAATAAAGAGAAACACAGAATTTTAACCCACACCTACCCTAACTTAACTATTTACACTAATGTTTTTATCCAACACAACTTAACCTAATGAAACAACAGAAAAGCGTTCCAAAAACCTGGTCGCGGGCACTTCACGGCACTGTAGGGGGGAGTACCTCGTACGGAAGGGGTCGGCACGTTATCCCCTCTTCTGGCCTGGGATAGTTATCCATCTTCCGTTGGGTAGCTGGTGGCGGTAACGTCTGGTCCGAGGGATCCTGGCTGGCCGTAAAAGTTGGAGCAGGTCCGGCAGCCTCGGGCTCTCTGGATCTCCCTCCAGCAACTGCAGCACTTCTACCTCCAAATCCCGCACCGTCCAGGGGATCTCCGAAGTGCGCGGAGTGGTTGCTGGCATTTTCGCCACCATGGGGAAACTGGGCGAGATTGTCCGGGACACTGGAGACTTCCGCGGGGTGGTCGGAGGCGGAACAAACTTGCTGTCATAAAAAGGTTTCAAATCCTTTATATGAATTTTCCGGAGTTTTTGACCCCGCTCCCCCTGGAGATCGTACACATTGGTGGACCATTTTTTTCTACGGGCCACGGTCTCGAATATCGTAGTGCTAGTTTCGCGGCGACCCCTTTAACCGCGTCCGAAAGGGTATGTTCGCGACGAAGTACTTTATCTCCGAGGTAGTACTGCCGGGCCCGGTGTTGGAGGTTGTAGTATCGACATTGATCCTGAGCGGCCTTGGCGATTTTTATTTTTGCTAATTTCCACAATTCTTCTAGTTTGGCCACCCGTTTTCCTATCTTCGTCGCGTTTTCGGCGAGTGATTCCTGATGTCTCCGGCCTACCTCGTGGTACAAACCGGGCAGGATGGGTTCTTGGCCATAATTTAAGAAAGCCGGCGAAAAACCCGTGGACTCATGTTGGCTTGAATTTACGGCCATCATGAGCTCGGAAAGGTGTTCATCCCACTCTCTATGGTTGCCTTTGCAATATTGCGCTAAAAGGGTTTTTAGTACTCGGTTCACCCGTTCGACGGGGTTTGCTTGCGGTGTGTATAGGAAAGTTTGTTGATGTCGAATGTGTAACGTCCCCAACGTTTGACGGAACTGTTGGTTGCTGAATTCCGTTCCGTTGTCCGTGATGATAGTCTTGGGGCACCCAAACCGGAAAATTACAAGTTCCTCTAGGGCCCGTATTATATTCTTGGCCGTAGCTCGCCGCAGGGCCTTGCATTCTATCAATTTCGTCATCCTGTCCTGCAAGACCAATAGATATGCGTTACCCTTTTTTGAGCGTGGTAGAGGGCCTATAATGTCTGCCGCGACCGTGTCCCAAGGTCCCTGGATCTTCGGGGGTTCCATCTGCCCAGCCTGACCTTGTTGGCTGGGTTTATACTTTTGGCAACTCGCGCATCGTTTACATATCTCCGGATGTCGCGAAACATTCCGGGCCACTTAGCGATCCCGGTGTGCCCTGCTTCGGGGTTATCATGGTTTTCTTGGAGTACCCGCTGTCGTTCGATACGTGCGACGCACAATTTCCAGAGTGTTTCTTCCTGTAAGTCTGTATTCGATAGGATTTTTCTGTATGATCCTTCCCTCTCTTATGGTGTAATCAGGCCATCTTGGGGGATTCTCGGTGACTTCCTTCATTTTATTCCTGTACCAGGAGCATTCCGTACTGGTGGCAAAAAGTTCAGCCTCATGGGCGCTCCGGACATCCAACGGCTGACGGGAGAGTGCATCCGCAACTTGATTTAGGCTGCCTTTTCTATATTCGACGGAAAAATCGAACTGTTGTAGGAACATGACTCAGCGGGCCAGTCGCCATGGAGGGTTCTCCATCTTATTTAACCATTTTAGGGCTTGATGATCCGTCACAACCGTAAAACTATACCCTTCCAAATAGTCCCTCATCTTTTGTATGGTCCACACAATGGCTAGACACTCCTTCTCCGTCGTTGAATATCTTAGCTCGGCGCCGTGCAGTGTACGGCTGGCGTAGGCGATTACTCGTTCCCCTTGATTGGTATGTTGAGTAAGTGCGGCCCCTTTACCGATGTCGGATGCATCCGTTTGGAGGCTGAATCTCTTGCTGAAATCTGGACAGGCTAACACCGGTGTCGTACTTAACGCTTCCCGCAATTGTACGAAGGCATCTTCCTGGGCTGGCCCCTATTGCCACTTTACATTTTTCCGCAGTAGTTGTGTCAACGGGTGGGCTATTCTGGCGAATTCCGGCACAAAACGCCGGTACCAGGCCGCAACTCCCAGAAACTGTCTAACCTGTTTCACAGTTTTTGGCTGCGGTATTTCCCGAATAGCCGCGACTTTTTGAACCAGCCTCCGCTCCTTGTCCGCTGACAACATGTCCGAGATACCGGATTTGGGTCTTTCCAAATTCACATTTTTCCGGGTTTATTTTTAAATTTGCTTCCGCCGGAAAACCTCTCGTAGATGCTCTAAATGTTCTTCAGGCGTACGGTTGGCAATGATGTCATCTGTGGCGGATCAAGTAAACTTCTAAATATTATATTTTATCAAGTTATCCGCCACATTACCTCCCACCCAGATAAACGATATAACATTTATAATTAACAAAACATAAAATTAATTTTTATAGTTAGACATTCCAACATACCTAACCAAACTTAAACTGAATATGAAAAACCTTCCAGCACCAACAACAAACCATTTACAACAAAAACAAAACGCATACGTAAACCCAGACCTATTCAAAACAGAATATGCATTCATACGACACGATGCAATCAAAACACCACTCCAACAAAACTACGACGGCCCATACAAAATAATCAACAGACATAACAACTATTTCACTTTGGAAATAAAAAATAAACCACAAACCATTTCAATAAACAGATTAAAACCAGCATACATCTTACCCTAACAAGTTTAAAACACCTCCATACCCGCACGCACGCACGCACCAGAACCGTGGAACGGAAGAGGAGCAACACCTTTTTCATTGTTAATTATATTCTCATTGTTAATTATAAATATTAATTTTATGTTATGTAAATTATCTGGGTGGGAGGTAATGTGGCGGGTCAAGTAAACTTCTAAATATTATATTTTATCAAGTTATCCGCCACGTTAGTTCCCACCATTGTTGATCAGCTGTTCCGAGGTTACTTCGGAACAGCTGACAACAAAAACATCATTAGTTTTGTATTTCAAGCAAATGTAACGTCAAAAATTATGTTAACAAAATAAAACAGAAATTTATACATTGCATTTTACAATTTAATTTCCAAGCGTTTATTTTACAAATTGTAACAGTTGGATTATCTTCGTATTAAGATGAGCCAAATCGTTACACATCTAAGTATGGTATAGCGAATGGATCTAGCTCCGGCCCTATTATTTTATCCAGGAGTTATTGGAATGTAGCTGGGGCCGCGCGAAGTCCAAATGGCATTACCGTGAACTGAAATAATCCCCTTCCTGGTACGGTGAACGCCGCGAGAGGTCTACTCTCCTTTCCCTGCGGTATCTGCCAGTACCCATGTTTCAAATCTAGGGTACTAAATATGGATGCCTGTTGCAACTTACTTAGGATGTGATTAATGTACGGCAGTGGGTAAGCATCCTTTTCAATGACCTCATTGAGACGCCGAAAATCATTACAAAAACGGGGTTTACCATCCTTCTTTTTCACTATGACCGCTGGGGAGCTCCACGCACTCTGGGATTTCTCAATAACCCCGTCTTCCATCATTTTATCTACCTCCTCATTAATTATCGCTTGCATTGTGGGATTGCGCGGCCTGTATCGTTGCTTCAGCCGAGTGTGATCTTTTAGCCGTATTTCGTGGGTAATTAAGGAGGTAGGTCCTTTCAAGTCGGCGAATTTGGATAGTTCTTCCTCTAGTATTTGCTCGAGACTTCTTCTCTTGGCCCTTGTAGTGGCTAAGGACGGAGTCATTGTGGGGGAGATTTCCCATTGCGTGTTAGTCGGCCCTATCCTAATGGCAATCCCCAAAAGACGTAGGGCGTCCATCCCTAGTATAACCGGTGCGGCAAGTTCAAGAATGCATAGGAGTTGTAGTGTTCGGGTTTAGAGATGACAGCGTACTAAGTAACCTTCGGTGATGTCCACACTGGCGCCGTTCGCCATTTGGGCTTGTGGGATGCCGGGTCTCCATGGCCGAATTCCAGACTGCCTGCAATGTTGTGCGGTTCTCTGGTCCATGTACGACAAGGTGAAACCCCTTGTCAACAAGGGCCAGGACTTCGGTGGTGTTAATGGTAATTTGTAGATAAATCCGATCATCCACCTCTTGTTTAGTTGCAGATAATAAAGGAGGTTTACGAATAGGCTGCTCACTCCACCCCATTGAGCAGCCATTTACTCGTTTCCTGGGTTATTACACTTACAGTTCCGTGCCAAGACGCCTACCTTGCCACAGCGGAAGCAAACCAGTGTCGGCGAATTCTGCGAAAGTGGCCTTCTCCGCCGCAACGGTAACACCTAAAACCCTTGGATGGACCACCGGGACCTGTAGCATTTACCTTGGGTTTGGTACTTGACCCGCGTAGGTTCTTAGAGATTTCGGTCTGGAGTTCCTCATATTCCCGGATTTCTCTTAAGAGTGCGGGGACGGACTTTACGTCGTGACGCCTGATGTGTTGTCTGTACTCGGGCCTCATGTTCTTACACAGTCGCTGAAGCTGTTGGTCGGCATTGTACCCGCCGTGACGCCGCATAAGTGTCTGGAGGGCCGTAACGTAGTCTAGTTCTGTTTCCCCGGTCTTCTGTTTCCGCTTGTTTATTTCTTCCTCCAGATGTTATTGCCGGTCTGGGAGGAAGTAATGGTTGAAATCATCTACGAATTCATCCCATTTGCTTCACGAAGCGAGGTTATTCCGATACCAGAGTATCGCATTACCGCGGAAAAACTCGGGTAATGAGCTCAATAACTCGTCGTTAGAAATATGATAACACGTTTGAAGTTCCGTCAGTCGTTTCAAGAAGGTAGTTGGATCAGTTTTCCTATTAAAGTGAACTTTCCACTTGCGGACGGTTTCACAAATTTGAATAGGAGAGCGATCTTATTCAATGGGAGGGTGGTCTGGGCTGATGGAAGCTGCAGCGGGTTGACTCTTGGTACAGGACTAGTCGTTCTCGCAGTTGAGCCACCGTCCCCTCGGTATCCAGTCCGAATTTCTCTAACTCTGCTTCTAATGCTTCTTTATTTAAATCATAAACCCAGCTTGTCTTTACGCGGCCAGTTGGTTCTTTTGGTTCATCGTTTCCCATGTTTGATATATTTCGGGTCCTTGTTCGGGCGCCATATTCTTGTGACGAACTTTGGGTTAGGCACAAGGTATTTGGCGCAAGTTTGCCTCGGGCGCCAATCTCGGATAATCACAGTCGGGTTATGTCCAGGGTTATAAATAAAACACAGGGCTCGATGAAGATGTGGTCTTTTATTCTCACAGCCAATTTCCTACAGTCGCTTTGGCTCACAAAGAATGACTACACAGTTCCTGAATTATGGCCGGTGCAAGCTTAATGGTTTGACTAATGACGGCGTTCCCTCGATACGATGGTTCCTTTTGGTCTAACTTAGCCCCACCTGGGTCTAACTCCAAACCGACGCCCGGCGTCGCGACGCGGATCAGCGTTGGCGACTCAGGACACGCTTACAAGTCGATGTCCGAAGAGTAGATTTCAATTTCCCACGAAACTCAAAAACGACGCCCGGCGTGACGACGCAGATCAGCGTCGGCGACTCGTTACACGTGTCCAAATTGAATATCGAAATCGGTACTTCAGTACCCCGAACGGTTCCCGAGTTTTAGACGAAAAACCAGATGATGACGTCATTGGTACGATCTCCAGTAGGCAAAGACGTTATTAACTCTATTGGGCGTCTTCCCCGATCTGGATGCTCGCCGGAGCCGACGGTCGTTGTTTTAGTTTATCCTCCGAGGTATGGTGATCTCTCCACTCTAACGAGTCGAGGTTCTCTCTGAGGATTAGTCCTAACTCAACGAACGTTCTGAACAACCAACTTTGGGTCGCGACAGAAATCTCGCGGCAAACGTGGCGGCGTCGCGGTCACTGGTTTAGGTATCTCCACTGAGGGTTATCGATGGTCTCTCCACTCAACGAGTCGAGGTTCTCTCGGTGGGTGACACAGGGAACGTGACGCTTTACACCCAAATATTGGGTCGCGTGGTTTACCACCGGAATACTCTGCCCAGAACTTCGGTTCTGTCTAAAAATATTCCCGTTTTTGAACTTTCCACAAAAACGCTATTTACTTTACCTGCACTTTCCAGCAGTTTTCACGGTTTATCAAACTATCTCGGCTTTTCGCTGAGGGTCGCTATATTCTCAGAGCTCACTGCTTCTCGCGGAGGAGCACTACTCTCCTTACTTGCAAATCGGCCCCGGCTTTTATAGCCAAATCTTAAGAAACCAAATTAAACTTGCACCAAGTGGTCTGCAAAGCATGTGACAATGGTAATACAATGTAATATTTGGAACAAGGGTTGCTACCTAAGAGACCAGGTTTACAATAACATGATTCGCAAGCCTAACTCCGAATAAAAGTTTTTATACTAAACGGCTTACTAGTACTAGCTCTATAATCAATTGAAATTGCGGTTTATTGCTATTAAACAAAATAAGAGTTGCAAAGGTAGTTTCTCAATACTTTACAGTACTCCCTGAAAAACCGTAACAATACCCTGCTACACACAAATTTCCATAGTACTACCTCAACCAGTACTACTTCTAAGTGTCTCTGAACCGATAACATTCCAAAATGTAACTTAGAAAAATGAATGAAAATGAAACCCTGATGTAAAATAACATTAAATACTTTGTGCGAAGCCCAGCTTCGTCACAAATGATATCTGTGTGTGTGTGTGTGTGTGTGTGTGTGTGTGTGTGTGTGTGTGTGCGTGCGTGCGTGCGTGCGTGCGTTCGTGCGTGCGAGCGTGCGTGCGTGCGTGTGTGTGTGTGTGTGTGACGGAAATGCAAATGAACTGCGTAAATAATCGCGCAATATTGTGAGATATGAACTTATAAAAATCAGAACACTGACCTTGACAGAAGGGAAACGGGACATTCAGGTGGGAAGGGGAGACAGGAGCTTGTATCTGGATGATGACGTTGCAAAAATCTTGAAGTCGTAATGCCCAATGTGACGGGAATGAATTTCTCGCCGAAACTGGCGAGAGGTACTGCGCTGGGTTGGTCTTGATGCTGCGCTCACTATACGTCGGATAGGGGGGGCTGGCAATCCAAATCCAATTCCGACCAGCCCAGAATAAATTCGACGTGGCCCGGCAGATGGTCCAGTCGGCAGGCTCGGAGAATGGGACCAAAATTGCCCAATGCGAAGTTCACTGATGGCTCGATGCAAACGAAAACTGAGTGAACTCAAACCAGTTCACTCCGTTGCACTTTACACAAACATTTCACTCACTTTCACTTTTTTCTGAAATAGGAAAATTCCCTCTACCCAAATTAAACACAACAGTGTGATTAATATTCATTTAATTGAAATTGAAACGCAAAGAGACGAAGACAAAGTACAAGGATGCAAAAATTAATAAATTTTTGAAGATTTTCTTACAAACGAAAGAAAAAAACAGCCGAACCCAACATTGGTTCACTACCGACTTGTTGTTTATTTTTATGAATGTTTTTTATGTCGTTAAGGTTTTTAATTGTTGCATCTTTTACTTTTTTATAAGATGTCTTAATTACAAAAAATGGTACTTTTAACAATAAATTGTCATTAGTGACTCTGATTCTCCCATACCTCACAATAAAACTTTCCAGTGTGTGTGTGTGTGCGCGCGCGCGTTTGTGTGTGTGTGTGTTTTGTTTTATAACTTTTATTCCAAGCCTGCTCCATACCGAGTGACACTGAAAAACGGACCACTCAAAATAACTTTTTCATTTTTTATCTACTTCGGTGGTGCACGTGAAACTCCAGCTATTGTGCCCACATATAACATAAAAACAAAAATTTGGGCTTGAAAAAGATGTAGCCAGTGCACCACAGTAGTGAAAATGAAAATTAATTTTTTTTTTCAAAAATATTAAATGCATATGTAGTATTTTTATTTTAAATAGATATAAATATTTTATATTTCTTTATTTTATTTGAAACGAACGAGCGAACAATAATTGCCATCACCAATATAGAATATTTAGTAATAACATTGTAATGACGCATACATTTAGCAAAAAGGCTCAGAGCGTGAAACTATCCTTAAAATAGGGCACAGGATGTTCATATTGTGTTTAATTTATGACTAAAGTGTTTACCGAACATTTTCTGTCTATATACAATACGTGAAACAATTTTGTGAACCATTTTTTTGGGACAAAAACATTATAAATATTATAGAGTAACATAATAATGAAACTTCTAGTAATAATTTGGAAGTAATTTCAAAATGAAAATATCGACCAAATTCAGTTTTCCGCTATTTTCTAGTAACCTATGAGAATTTTTGTCGAAACAAAAGTACATGTAAGGTGGCCTCCCAAAGGTAACCCACATGTCCCATTTAACCGAAGTAGTATCTCTTATAGTTTCCGAGATCCCAATGGTGGCCTTCGAAATCGGACAGCCTGTATAAACCAGTTGAAGATAAAATTGATGTCATGCTTTTACATAATGACCATCGTTCGTATTTACTTTTTTAAAAATCTTAAAACTGGCTCCACATTGAAGAGAACAGTCGGATACACATTGAAAATTGAAACAAACATTATTAGCCAATAGTGTTCGCTAAAATTTGTTAGCAGATTTAGAAAGTTCGTACGTTATTTTTTTATAAACTATTAGATAGACTATAAAAAACTCATCTTTTGTAAAACTTGGGCTCATACGTTAATAGGCCTTATGAAACATGTTTTTTATACTATTATTTCTATTAAGGTAAATTTACAAAGAATTTTTATTGTAAATTATGTTGGTAGCACTTGCCGCTAAGCAATTGAAATTTCACATTTTGACAGTTTGTGTATTGTGTGTTGTGAATTTTGTCTGTTTGTAGGTACATGCGAAGATTAACATTGACTACGTTTACCTCGACGTTTGAAGCCGATTGATATTAGTAAATGCCTTTTCAATCTTCGAAATTCATGATCGAGATTAATATTTTAGGCCGCTTGAAAAAAACAAGTCAAGCTTATAAAATAACAAATAATGTAACTACTAAATTCATATCATTTATTTGTTATTTGCATTTTATCTCATTTTATAAAAGTCGCGACATAAAAATTAGTAAAATTGTCCAAAAGCGAAATATTTGCAGTGATGAAAAAACAAATATTTTTGTTAATGTTTTTGAAAGGGAAGGCAAATAACAACATTTAGATTTTGAGGTGATATATACAGCATGAAATTAGATCATATACCTCTCCCAGGTCTGTCTGCATAATCTGCTATTTAACTATCTTTTTTTAGTCGATACGAATTTAAAGAAGGTTGAAAATAACTCAATCCTATTTTCAAACCCCTGAGATAAACCAATAGGATTTTTCAAGTCATAATAAAGTTGAAGTCGCTTGAATAGTCGAAATAAGCGTAGTCATTAACTGGTATTCAAGCTGTTGTGGCGTTAATGGGCGAAAATATGCTTCAATGATAAATGTATTAAATAGAATAGAATTCGACAAAAAAGACTTTAAAAATTCTGTGACGTCATTATTGCTCTTCCTAATTATAAAATACGCTATATATTTAGATTATAGATAAAGTTCTCGACTGTAGTGTAGATTAGGTGTTAATAAATATTCGAAATCTCAGTCATACAACATTTATTATTAAAAAACTTATGTTTCGGTATACACTCTTATAAGATCCTAGTTACTTTGAAGGTATAAGTGTATTTCGAAACGTCCGTTTTGTAAACATAAATGCTGTACGATAGTGCTTGCACATTTTGAGTCATATATATGTTTTGTATGATTGTATGAGTTCTTCTTTATAACAATTAGGATATATTTTAAAAAATTAGAAATTTGTGACAATATTACTACCTATTATTAAAATTGATCTTTGTTTTGGTATTTGTTAAATATTATTAGGATCTGACATTTATAATAAATGTCAGAAATGTAAATGTTGCACGCACTACCTAAAAATTAAAAATTACATTAATATCTCATATGTTTGTGAATATTATAATTAGTAAGCGTACCACAGCAAAATTTTCCAAAGACAGTATCATGATTCCTCCTGCAGTAAGATTTATTTTCTTCTGAGATCGCAGATTAATTAACATAAGAGCCATTTTAATATTTTTGTCATCTAGTTCGTACCACTCAGTATTATATGCAGCGTCTCCTATTTTCATTCCCTGCAAATGAAAAATGTGTTTATGTATGTAGGTTTATTTATTTATTTATTTATTATGAGTACTCAACAGGAACAAATGTTCCCAATTACAGAGTACTATTAAGATTACAAATACAATGGTATATAAACAGTAATGAGTAGAATCAAATTTTAATTAATTAACAATAATTATTTGTAAAATATTCCAATATCTTATATCTAAAGGTTGACATCGAATCGGAAAAAATGTCAAGGTTAGAGGGCTTGGGTTTTAATTGGGCTCATTATAGTTAATTATTAATCTAGAATTTTGGTTGATACTCTAAATTAAACGTCATAGTTAGATTTTCGCTATAATTTTTGTCGAGCTGTTAAAAGTGCACATATTACAATATATAAATATAAAATATATCATCGCGGCTTAGTACCCATTTCTAGCAATCTGTTTCTATTCGCAGATGTCGAAGCATACGTGGAGAAAGCAGCTCAGGATCACAGGAATCGTGCTAAAAAATCGCATATCGAGATTTTGGTAAATGACCACGTTTTAAGGTCCCTAGAATCCAATTTTAACATTTTCACGATGATGTCTGTGTGCATGTATGTATGTTTGTGTGGATCCTCCACTCTAACTCAAATACTATAATTCAGGAAAATTTTAAACCTTGTATTTCGAACTTTTTCTATAATAGAAAAAGCCCATTAGATTTTGGTGTAAATCGGATAACCGGAAATGGCACTTTACTAGAAGCTTAAAAAAGTTTTTCTTCAAAAAATACCTTTAGATGTTAATACTTTTTCTATATTATTATATGGATAAATTTATAAAATTATCTATAATTTGATCCCGGAGCCTACGCTTTAAACAAACAACGTTTTAAAAAGAAAAATATAAGTAGAACAATAGGAAAGAAAATCAATGCAGCATATGTAAATATGTAGGTATGTATTTAGATTAATAAAAATTAACGATTCACCAAAAAGTTTAAGCTAATGCTCATTTTTGGATTAGTGAATTCTATTTTATCCATGTATTTAAAATTTAATCTTCATTTTATTATCAAAGAACGTAGTTATTTGAATTAGATTAGACTATATTTTAAGAAATAAACTGCCAAAATTAGAATAAAATTCGCTAATGCAAAAATAAGAAAATAAAGAAATAAATATATCATCACGGCTTATTACCCATTGCTGAGTGTGCCAATCTGCTTTGTAAACAGATATCGGTACTGATGAAATATTAGCACCGTGCGGGCACTTACCAGGCGTTACCTCACGAGCACTCATTGTTGGCGTGGAGAGTGCACCACAGGGGTCAATTTTGTGCCATTTAAAATTGGAAATATTTGGCTTTGGACGGGATTGATCCCGGTTTCCCAGATTCGCGATCTGACACTCAGGCACGCGGCTACGAGACCTCATGGGGTCAAATAAAGATTAGCTTAATCTTTTTTGTGACTCGGGCGGTACATGGCGGGAAGTATTGTGTTGGCCACACCAGATTTTTTTTATAATTCGATATAAATTTAATATAATTCTTGCTTATTTTTAACTTATATTATACTAAAATTAAGAACATATTGTTGAAGGATAATTTTAGATTTTCCAAGGCTGCTCTGATGAATCAGAGAAAAAAAAATAAAGTAAAAATATATTTTTTATGCAACCGGTCGCGAAATAAGCATTTCTCAGCCGGAATACACTCCGCGAAATTAAATTTCGCGACCGTTGTTATGGTAGCGGCCGCGAAATTAGGTAAACAATCACTTTGACACTTGAGAATTGCATGGTTTTGTTTATCAAATGTTAATCCCATAGCCACCTTGAAAGCTAACTTTCTATTTACAATAAAACTGTTTAAAATTAATAAAATTTGTAATTACATATTTTTTACGGTTGCACAATAGTATATTAAAGAACGTGTTTTATAAGACATGTTTTTTTCGCACGCGTCAAAATTTAGAAAACGAGCGTCAGCGAGTTTTCTAATTGACAAGTGCGAAAAAAAGTCTTATAAAATGAGTTCTTTATACTATTTTTTATATTTTGCACCTTCTACAAACTAAAATATTTTTAAAAAACTGTTAATATTAAACCTAATTGATTTAGGGAAATTTGTAAGTGAAATGTTGTAGTTGGTAACATTGAATTGACCACATTCAATTATTATTTGAAAGTTTATGTTATTTCAATATTTACGAACAAATTTAAGTGAATTTAGTGTAATCATGGAAGATGAAATCAGTTGCACTCCGCCTGAGCTACGTAATATAGCTCAGACTACAGGAAATAATCTACTTCCTAAAAAATCGCGCGAGATTTATGAGAAAGAATTTGCAAATTTTGACACACGGTGTAAAGAAAATAATGTCAAAGGCGTAACAGAGAATGTTTTGATTGCTTATTTTGAAATGCAAAGTAAGACGAAAATATGTATTATTATTATTATATTCATTAAATAAAGTGATTAATTAAGTAAAAGAAATTTTGAGGTTATATTGAAATTTCTTATCTTCCAGCTTTGACGTTTGACAATTTAACCCTTTCAGCCTCAGTGTACAGGAAATTTTTATTTTTTCTTATATTTGAATTAAAACTTGCTTTAAAATTAATTAAAAATAATTTTCTATCGTTCAAAGGTTCAATCTACAAACTTTTTGTACTACTATGTCCATCCATGTGGACTAATTCGAACATTATATTAACATTTACTTACTCAATTTGTGATTATATTTCTACATTTTCATGTAAATAATCTTCCCTAAATAAAAAATAATAATAATAACGACATTATATTAATAAAATGAATTGTCAATTAACTAAAAATAAATTAGGTAAAAATGGGTTAAAGAAACGTCATCTAGTACCAACCGTCTAAAACAAAAAATTGCGTATCGAAATGAAGGTTATTACGATACGCAATTGCGTATCGTAATGATTTCATTATGAACGGAAAATATAAAAAACATATTGTGTACACTTTGTCCGCGAAATCCTTTAGCGCCCTTGAGATTGTCATGCCTCGGTACACTAAAGAGTGATTTCGCGGCCTTGATATACAAATAACTATTATGTCTCACTAAAGTATTATGACCTGTTTATAGCTAGGATACGGTGTATATAAACATATCTATAACTACCGGGGCATTATATGCGGGCATAATAGTTCATTATGCCCTCATTATAATCCGATCATCCTTTATGGACCTTAAATTAGAAATAATATGAACGGTATATAAGGAAAATTATTTTTTTAAAATTATTATATTATTACAATAATAATAAGGATTGATTACAACAATTAATACTTTAATTGATTACTACAATTAATATAATAAGAAAACAGCTTTGAAAACACAACACAGATATCATTTTTAATTTAATTATAATACTTAAAATTGATTATGAAAAGAGCCTTAAAAACAATTTACTTTCACCACACATGTAAATAGTAAGTATGTCGAATTGCAGACTGCAATGTTTCGCATTGATTTTGGACGGATGACGGATCACAATTTCTTTGGGGACGATAGTTATCCACGTTTGAATTCATTTTTGATATTATTTACAGTCACATGTGACACATCCAAAGTAGTACAAACTCTCTAAAATGTAATAATATTCAGAAATAAGTACATAGTACATAAGAAATACAGAACTCAGATCTGTTATGTGAAAACGAACCACAATAGCTATTTGTGTATTAAGAGCGCAAAATAGGGCATTGTCGATTGAGAGGTTGTTGCCGAGCGACGCAGGAGCGAGGCATTCTCTCGAAATCGATAATGTCCATTTGCGCTCGAAACACACACAAGATTTTTTCTACAGTCCCCACAATGGGGTCCTCCACCAAAACAAAAATTTATTTTTTATTTATTTTTACTTATCGGTTTATTCCATTCTTCTTGAGCTATTGCTTCAATCTAATGTAAGCATTTTATACTTTCGTTTTTGTAAATGAATGCCCCATTTTATTTCCACAGCAGTGCGGCATTTTGTTTGGTTATGTAAGTGGGTAATGTGTAACTACAGTGTCATTAATTCCTGACTAAACGGTTCCATTAAGAATGTAACCAAGTAACATTTCTCAACATTGTATAGTTAGAAATTTGAGGAGCGAGCGTTTTCTCTACTTTGTCGCTCTAGAGCGGCAAAGTGACATTTTGCGTTGACAAAAGAGAGCGCAAATGGCTACTTTGTATATGGACTGTAGAAAAAATATAATACTTACATCTTCTACAGACGACAATGGAATAATTAAGGAAAAATTTATGGTTTTCTCTTCCTCAAAGTACCTATACAGAAGCATTCAAAATTATTTCTTTCCACCGTTTCGAGAAACATCTTCCGAAACATCAAATTCACCTATTCCATCATCTCCAACAATATAGAACGTTGATGTTTTAAAAATAAATAAATGTTGATAATAAACAAAACAATAAAACAACATCCTTAGCAACGCCAAAGCTTAAGCATTAGTGCCATCAAAATTATTATAATTAAAGACTTATTTCACATATTCTAGTGAGCAGTGGCGTAACTAAGAGTTCGGGGCAAAATTTTTTGGGGCACGTTTTTAATTGTAGCGTTTATCATGAAGAACTACATACCACAAGAACTTGTGGAAATTGTGACTAGGCTCACTTTTATCTGAGTTGATATGATACGTAAAACAACCAATATTAGAAGTCTGAAAATTCAAGATTAGGCACTTTTAGATCCCACCGATATCATTGTATGTTGTAGCATTTACTATGAAAATGTGATTGGCCCGTATTTTTTATTTTATTTTATTTTTTATTTGAAAATGAAATTGGTGGCACAGTCCACTGGTGAAAGTTACAGGGAATTGATTCATACATTTTTGGTATCCCAAATGAAAGAACTTGGATGCGACAAAATATGGTATTAGCAAGATGGATCAGTATCATACAGTCTAAATAATAGCAATTTTGCGAAAATCATTCTCATCGTTATTTAATCGTAATACACATTGGCCGCCAGGTGTCTTGATTTGACAGCCCCAAACTCCTTTTTACGGGGTTATTTTAAAGGAAAACACTGGATCAGTTGCAGGAAAATATTTGCCATGAAATCGAAATTCTGTCGGCCGAAATGTGATGGAAAATAAAGAGCTTGATTTGATATAGCGGATAAGGGGCCCCTTAGCCAATATTATTTTTGGAAAATGATTAAATTCAAAATTTCGCAGTAGTAATAAAATTATAAATCATGTAAATTGGGGCCTCCCTAGAGCCGCGGGCCCGCCCGCAATGCGGTCCCTGCGGGTCCGTTAGTTACGCCACTGCTAGTGAGACATAAAATCTTGTATGCACCACGAGAATTACTAGATGATAATGCCCATCGAACGACATCTATCCCTCGGGCCAAAGGCCCTCGGCCTAAATCCTCGTCGCCCTCCTGGCATTATCATCGTAACGCTCTTGGTACATAAAATACTACAATGTCCGACTGGTATATTATATACCATATAACACCCTACAGCGTGTTATGAGTTTTTGTTATGGTAATTTTGTCAATAAATTGATATTGATACTGGGATAAAGCCTAAAAAATAAGCAAAAGCATGCATAGCCTACCTACTTCGCAAATTTTATTAAAACTTTCTGATCCGTAATCCGAATATTAAAAATTATAGTCGGACGTTAAACGTTGAACGCACTACGGGAGTTAAACGACAATAATGCCTTCCGTCAACGTACAAATCTCGGGCAAGGGGCCCTCGAAAAGTACACGGTTGACCTCAGGCGTTATATACCTTATAACACCCTTGATATGTTAATTACTAAAACCTTACTTGCGCTGAGTTCATTTATTTTCTTAACTCTATACATTATAACTTGAAAGCTATTGTTTCGTGTCGTCTTCCAAATCCTGTGATACTTAAAATGTTAGGATTTCTCGACAAAGTCAACTTTACTCAAAATGTATTTTAACTTACTGACTATTTACCTCACTGTTGATTAGAATTACGTGAGTAAGAGTAAAAACTATGCATAATATTTAAGTAATAAATTTTTCACGTCTGCACTTTTTATTACTTTCATTTTAATGAATAATACATTTTATGTAAATTTTAATTTTAACATATACCAAGAAAAAGTAACCCACTCTTACCTCTTCTTGAATAAGATGTCCAGCATAACAATAAGCAAATAATTGTCCCATAATACCCACATAAATAGGCATGTAAGTTATTTTTCTGTTTCTAAAAATAAAAATGCTCTTGTGAAATAAAAGTAAAGAATTTAACACAATAGATTTTCACGGTAAATAAATTTAAAAGTATAATGCTTACATAGAATTTTCCATTATAACTCCGTACATACACAAAGAAGTTATAATAAAATTAGTTGCTACTATTGGTAAAAGTACTAGGGAAAATAACTCTTCACAATTTTTCAAGAATCTGAAACAATCAATATAAATTGTAATGAAATATATTTTTTTATATGCTTGTTATTATTAATTTGAAAATATGTACGAGCCCCGTCCCATATCAGTTGGCCCACTAGCTTTAATTTCATTTTATTTAATTAATTTATAATACAAATAACAACTAACATAAATTATCGGCAATTTTTATTAATATTACGGACATTTGGCATTCTAATGACACATAGCAAGATATGTTTCCTAAAACAGTTTATTGCTTTAATTTAGGAGATAGACTTCTTTCGGCCTTTTTGGGAAGAATATAATTTTTGAATTTTCTTCTTTACAATTATTGTGAACGTTTCGAAGATCCAATGGCCTTCATCGTCAGCAATCTAATATGTTTGAGAATATGGTTTTACATTTTATTTTGCATTGTGTTTTGGATATGTTTGCCCATAGAGATCCGTCATGAATCCAAACTTAAATGGCATCATCAATGTGATCACCTCCATGCTGTTTGTTTTTTGAGGGAATAGTTCTTGATGTAAAATACAACACAATAAAATACATCAAGAACAGCATAGAGCTGATCACACTGACGATATCATTTATTTTTGGATTCATTATTCTTAAATAAAGTTCTAATAGTATAGTTAATAGTATATATTATACATACCTAAATAAAATATTCTGTTGGAACACACATCTTTGCATAATCTCCCAATTAACAATTTTTGTATTTTCATGTTTAATTGTACGAATTTTGGCTTGAATCATTCGTTGTTGCACATACACAAAACATATTGACAAGATGAATAATGCGTCGATTTGAACGATACAAAACCACACACTTGTCAAAAGAAAAACCGATTGGAAACTGAACATAATTTCATAATAAGGACTTGTTTTTAGAATTTCCTTATTCGGTATCCATATCTCCGTCACTAAAGTTTTATCGGGTTTTATTCCTTGTTGAACTATGAACAAAATGCAACCCATTATAATGATCGCGGTGTAGATGTTCCCAGTGTATTTAACCCTTCTGTAGATGGTGAAAAAACTTTTTTGAAACTTTTCATCAGAACTTTCCACTGGCCAGAAGTCATTCCATAGCGAATTAAATATATCAGCTAACAATTTTGATTTCCTAAATGACGTTAAATATTTAGCTAGAACCTGAAAATAAATGCGATGTTTATTGCGCACTCTATTCATTTTAAGCGAGCCACTATCAATGGAGCCCGAAGGAATTTTCATAAGATGGGACTGAAATTAGGGTTGCTAAACGTCCGGATTAGTCCGAAAACATTGAATCATAAATAATATAATTTTATTTGACAATCAAACAAAATGATCATATGTAATACCGCTAGTGATTACAATTTTACCGGCAATTTTTGCCGTATTAATCACGACTGCTTGTTGCAACAAAAATCGAAACGAGTGACGATTTTCTAATGCAACAAGCAGGAGTGAGCTAGGCATAAATTACTGGTAAAATTCTAATCACG
Source organism: Harpalus rubripes (assembly GCA_963082715.1). Lineage (NCBI taxonomy): Eukaryota > Metazoa > Arthropoda > Insecta > Coleoptera > Carabidae > Harpalus > Harpalus rubripes. Next base: position 21,100,722 of record OY720450.1, read on the forward strand.
AATGGTATTCGGTATGACAAATCCTCGAAATATATACAATTAGTATCATTTCTTTTAAAAATATTTGATATTATTGAAATACTTGTCACTCAAAAAATTTTGCAAGACGTTGTGTCTAAGCAACGCCTAGTCGTGAATTACAGCGGCAAATTTCACTAGTGAAAATTTTCCGTGTAATTCGAATGTGATTGGTCCCATTCACCAAAATACTGTGATTTAATTAGATGACAAATTATGAGTGGAATTGTCAAATTGGTGCGTTCGGCTTATACGCACTGGGTACGAAAGGAGTTGCAGTGGATTTTTGTCACGTGACGTGCCCAAACAAATTTTTAAAAATTAGACTTATTAAACCTAAACAAACGAAAAAATTGTCTAAACAAACCTAAACTAACAATTTTTTTAATGCGTGCGGACCAGTTCACGGGCGTCCATCGGAGCGCTCTGCCGCTCTGGATGAAACAAAAATGCCCGAACGAACGCTCGAACGGATCGTTCATTTGACAGTTTGAGTTATATCCGTCGTTATCTTTTAAAATAACTTACATATTTAGAAAATAATGTTTCTTTTTGAATATTATTATCCATTTTGCACACAAAATTAATATCTGAAGCATCAGCGAATGTTATGTGTAACAAGACAAAATTCACATTGCGCATATCTGCTCTGGTGTTCCCTCATTTAGAGGTGGAACTTATGGAGCGAGTTCTTTTTACTCGACTCCGAAATACCCGAACGCTTTTATAAAAGTACTATTCACTCCAAATTGAATATCCGAACATGCAAAAGTGCATTTGGAGTGAATAGAGCAAAAAATTGCTATACCCGAACGCACCTTATCGAATGTAAATAATATTATCAATTAGCTGAAAAATTAATCTTTGTCACTAGGCGATTTTTCGCGACGGACCAAAAAATGAACTATTATGACTTAAGATAGGTTATCGCGAGAAATCACTTTGGTTAAACCTGTTGCATCATTCGACGGTAAATTTTAAACGATGGAGAAGTATATCTATGATTTATATTGTAGATGAATAAACATTTTACAAGTTCCCTTGTACACTTCCACTTCAAGTATGTCTAATCCATTGGCTAGTGCGACTTATTCCATATTTGTAAATTATTATAAAGTTGAAATCAGAATCTCAAATTGTCAAGTGTCTACACAGTCTAAACAACTGCTAAACAAAACGAAGGTAGACCGTAGACTTTACTGTTTGATGGAATGAGATTAGAAAGAGAGAAACGATGAACCAGATTTAAGAACCAACTCACTAGCTTGGATCGTGATTCGACGAACCAGGGGCTCGATTCTTGACATCGTTCGCTTTCGCGCGAATGCGAAGGCGAAACGAGAAGTACAACGCGATGCTTAAGCACGAAGCTTATTCTCAATTACCCTTCGCTTCGCCACACGCGCAATCGCATTTTAGACGAACGCTAATATTTAGCAACGTCGCATTGGACATTGGACGTGTTGCTAGTTGCATAACTGTTTTCAATGGTGAATGGTTAAATGTTGTTTGAGTCGTCCTTATTTTTTGAGTGATTAGCTTTTACTATTATCAACATGGAAACAAACAGTGCCAAAAGTTGTCAATATACAGCATCTTTTACATCTAAAAATGCGCAAGCTAAATGGAAGGAAACATCGAACGTTTTAAATTGAATTCTAGGAGCTAGAAAAAATTGGAAAAAATGTAAAAATATTTTTTTCTAAATGTTAAAAATCTCAAATACTTTTAATTTCTAATAGCTGAAAACAACTTATAACTTATTATGCAATATATTATTGCAGTTTACCAATATGTATTTCAGACATGGCAACATATAAGAAACCGAACTAAATCGAAATATACCAATTAATTTTTGTAAAACTAGCATTATTGCTCTATTTATCAATATTTATTTTATGTATATTTTATACCTACGCTTAATGATATATTGATGTTTTAAAAAGTTTGCTAAGTTTTTTTTTTAAATCTTACCCCTATAGAGTTTCTTCAATCGTACTGGTATTTGATCTACTAAAAAATATATACACAGAAATCCTTAATACTAAAAGGCATGATTCACTCTCTATATATATTTTAATCAAAAAGCCAATCGCCAAACTTTAGACAAGGCTACAGCTTAAACGGAGCGACCGATTTTCGTAAAATTTATACCAAGTTGTAGGAAATGATTGGCTTCAGCTCCCTTCTAATGGATCAAATTTCTGTAGGATGCATAGTTTTTGTGTAAAACATTATTAAAGATTGAAAATTGGGACAAAAACAATAGGTCACTGTAATGATCACAGTTCTCCGTGAAAATTTTAAGACGAAGAACGCCATGTTTGTCATGTCATTTTGAACCTTTAAATGGAAATATTTATGAAATGGAGACAATTTGAAAGAAGTTTAATTCATAATTATAAATTTTGAGAATGGGCAATTATATCCGCACAGGTAAAAAAGGCCTAAACCATTTTAATTAAAAATTATAAAATTTGACGGTTCATATGTACTTGGACAGTGTTACCAAATGTGTCATAAGTAACTAGGTAAAAAACAAATATTCCTAACTAGACTAATGTGAAGTCCATACTGAAGTCTTGCCAAACATGCCATAAGTAAATAAGTAAAACACAAATATTACTAACTGCATCAATGTGACGTTAGTTCATTAATTTTCATACAAATTATTATATATATATATATATATATATATATATATATATATATATATATATATATATATATATATATATATATATATTTTCTATTGTAAATAGACTAAAATATATATATATATATATATATATATATATATATATATATATATATATATATATATATATATATATATATATTCTATTGTAAATAGACTAAAAAAAATGTCTGTTGTTATTAAACTACGACATGGATGAGAAAGGCAGCATAATCGACAAGTAATACATGTACATAATTTTGAAGATAAACGTTTCCACTTGTCACATTAATAGGCGGTGTGCACAAAAGTAGTCAGCGCCGACAGCGGACAAAAATGACAAAAGTGGTTACTCATTGAAACACAGCAAGGTTATGTTTTATGTTAGAATAAATTTGCAATTTCTATTTTATAAAATATTTGCAATGAATGCGAATAATAGGACGTCAAATATTATGTAATGCAGTGGGGGATGTAATAATTCTTACAAAATTACCGATTGAAGTATCAAATTTTATAAATTTCCTAGAAGATTATATGAGGAACAGATGTACACTATTATTCACGAAAGATGGCTATTCAAGGTCATTCTTTCAAAGAAAGAATACACATCACTTTACAGCAGTAGCTTAACAACATTTTGTATTAGAAAGAGAAAGATTATTTGACTATGTCTATTTAATTTATGTGGCGTGACAGATATACGTAAATAGTGGTATTACTTTCTAACACACTATAAATAATGACATATGTCGTAGATTTACAGATACCTAATTATCTACTACACTGCCCTCTGTGCTAAAATTTACCCAGTGGCGTTGACGTTTAAATCAAATTATTATTCCTTGGTTTATAAGTTAAATCTATGTTTTTGTTTTTTGTAAAAACATAAGTGATGAACATAAATCTTTCAGAAAGGCATTATTTAGAAAGAAACATAATTTTCAAATAAATTATTCTTATTTTTCTGTTAAAATGTGTCCATAAATATTTCATGTTGCACGCCTATGTATACCAAATGCAATGAAGTTATCTGTAAGTAATATTATATCAGACGGCTCACAAATGACCTTGAATAGTCATCTTTCGTGAATAATAGTTTATAAGAAAATAACTTTTCATCAAATATCTTCTACTAATATGAAAAATTCTTTTAGGTATACATATTTTCTCATTGTAAAAGATACTTATCGTATGAATAAAATGCAAACAATGGTCGTCTGATTGCAATAATGAATTATATAAAAATGTGTTACTATTTGAACAAGATATAATACAAGAAGCAGAAAATTGTCTTAAAATTGTTTAATACTTGCAGTTGTACGAAATAGAAATCTATTTTTGACATAATTCGTTTATTGATTATAGATTTCGTACATGTAATGTTAATGTTAAAGATAGAAATTCACATGGTTCGTATTTTTCGTGTATTTTCTTTTCCGAGCTTGTGCAACTGATTCCACTTATATTTTCTATGAAGAATCTTCTTCATTTATTGCGAATATAAAAGAAAGATGCTAACATCATACACTGATATCGTGATATGTAAAAATTTACTTCTTTCAAATCATTCAAGTTTTCCAACTTTTTAATCTCAGTTTCCATGCATTGTGCATCTTGTAACATTTAACTAATATTATAAATTATAATATAAATTTAAATATGATAAAATGGTTTACAGAAATCACACATATTATAAGAAAAATTATATTTTCTGCCACAGTACGTTCGCTGGTATTTTGACTTTTTTGATTGTCACATCACATATATAGCATTTTAAATATTTTCTATATTCATTTCAATATACTATGATGTATAATATCCATATACAATAGCAACAACTCAAAATAAAATTGTAAATGGTATCAATTTCTCGAAATGTCAAAGTTGATTCGGTACTCAAAAATGCCAATGTAGCCGTTAGAGGCGCTGACACTCCGCACAGGTAAAAAAGGCCAAAAACATTTTAATTAAAAATTATAAATTTTGACGTTTCATATGTACTTGAACAGTGTTGCCAAATATGTCATAAGTAACCAGGTAAAAAACAAATATTCCTAACTAGACTAATGTGAAGTCCAGTCCGTGTAGACTATTATAAAACACTATCGGCGGAGCCCTAGGCTAAACTCGGCGAAGCCGAGGTTAGGCTAGTCCTAATACTAAACGATCAGATTCACTATAGTTATATATTTTAATCAAAAAGCCGATCGCCAAACTTTAGACAAGGTTACAGGTTAAACGGAGCGACCGATTTTCGTAAAATTTGTACCAAGTTGTAGGAAATGATTGGCTTCAGCTCCCTTCTAATGGATCAAATTTCTGTAGGATGCATAGTTTTTGTGTAAAACATTATTAAAGATTGAAAATTGGGACAGAAACAATAGGTCACAGTAACGATCACAGTTCTCATTGAAAAATTTAAGACGAAGAACGCCATGTTTGTCATGTCATTTTGAACCTTTAAATGGAAATATTTATGAAATGGATACAATTTGAAAGAAGTTTAATTCATAATTATAAATTTTGAGAATGGGCAATTATATCCGCACAGGTAAAAAAGGCCTAAACCATTTTAATTAAAAATTATAAAATTTGACGGTTCATATGTATTTGGACAGTGTTACCAAATGTGTCATAAATAACTAGGTAAAAATCAAATATTTCTAACTAAACAATATTTTTCACAGTAACAATCACAGTTTTCCTTGAAAATTTAAGACGATAAACGCTGTTATGTCAATGTCAATGATGACAAATTATCAGTTTTCTTCCTTTTAAATGCAATAAAATGTTTAAATAATATGTAATAATTAAAGAAAAGATGATGAATTTAACAAGGTAGGTATATGTAATGATTTTAAGCCATGTTTATTATTATGTTACATATTTTATTTTGTAAATAGAATTTTGGAAAATGTATAAGGAAACACGTCGAAAAGGATCAGAAAGGTAGGAATAATATCACAATCGATGTACAAAATTAAAAAGATAAACATTGTCATGTCATATTTGATATGTTAATGACAAATTATGCATGTATCAATTACTATAACCGATGATATAAAAACAAGTCAATTAAGATGGTACGATCACGTACAGCAAATGAGTAATGGCAAAACACATACCACAGTAAACTCCTAGCGGCAAAAAGAAAAGAGGGAGACCTAGAAGGAATTGGGTAGCAGGAATCCAAGAAGAAATAAGAGAGAATGAAGATCTATGGCAAGACCAGTGGAGAATTCGCATCGGAAGACATGGTACAACGTTTTAAACCGATTGTATATATATATAGGTATATCTAATGATTTTAAGACGTGTACAGGAAAATCATAGTCTGGAACAAGACAATTCAATAATTTTAGATAGTATGTTTTAATCTGTTCTTTTTTTGTAATTCATTTTCTTACATTACGTTTAAAATTATTTCAGATTATACATAATTCGATATCTATCTTAAAACGGTACAGAATTTAATCTGTATTTTATTTTCTTATATTACGTTAAAATTATCTATATTAAAATTCTTTTATTCCCAATTATTGTATCGTACTAATAAAAAATATTTTAAATTACATAATCATACACCATGAGCCAGAAAATTAATCTTTAATACCTATCATTTTTAACAATCCAAACTTTATTGATATATTTTCAAATTCGTTGTAAAAGTTCAGATCTAATGTAATGTAAGTACTTACTTTTCTGCAGTTTGTAACTAACTGTTTACTCTAGAATTAAAATATCATATCTTTTAGTTTTGTTTGATTTATTTTTATCTTTAAATTTAGTATTGTGTACTCATATACATGTTACTAATACAGGGTCCGCATTTTAAAAGTTCCCGCCTGAAAATTCATGATTAGGCAATCCATGATACATTTCATAAGTGACTTGGTTTTTAAAATTTTGTTTTGCTCTTATACCTACTGTGATTATTCGATTTAAAGTACTAATATTCACCAAGTGGCTTATAAAATGTATATGGTTTTGCTTACTCTTAAAATTTCAGGCGGGAATATATAAAATGGGCACCTTGTATTATGTTTATATTTATCCTGTAATTTTGTCCCGTTTGCTCGCATAAAATGCGCAACATTTGTTCATTTCATTATATGTTTTCATCAGTTCCTACCACGGTGTAGTATCTATAGGTGAGAGTACGAGATGCGTTGACATAACTAGCTGGTAAAAAAGAAGCTAACGCAACCCGTTACCATTTGACAGGCGTTTGGCAGTTGGTGTGCCGCAGTGTGTCGGTTGCGGTTAAAATAAGTTCGCGTTTAAATAGAAAATGTTGTGATATAGGATGTACAACAGGGTATGGATCAAATAAAAAGATATAGACCCGAATTTTCACCTCTTGAAGTAACGTTACTTCGGAAGTAGCGCTATTTCGATTTTTTATTTATATAATTTTATGAGTAGATAAGAATAGGTTTCATATTTTTGTAAATGAAACCTATGACATTAGAAATAAATGCTTTTTACAATTTAATTTATTTTTATATCTCTCATTTTAATGTTAAAGTTGACATTTGACAGTTGAAGTAGCGATTTTTCGGAAGTAGCGCTACTTTAAGATGTAAGAATACGGACCATAGTCTTTTTAAGGTGCCAAAATGTGCGATTTTGTAGCAGCCAGCCATGATATAACCATAGAAACAGGTACTACGATTTAGAAAATTCTGATTGAAAAATGTCAGTGTCAAGTACATGACATTATGTTTATTTTATAATTTTACTAAAATTATAGAAGCCTGTTGTATGGAATTTGTATAAAATACATACATAGAACTGACAAAAGATAAAAGGTAATGTATTGAAAATATAAAATATTGTGCGATATATAGGAATAATTTACTATTTCAAATATTTTTTTAAAAACCGGGTCGCAAAAAACCTGACATCTAGCGGCATACTGTATGAACTAACCCGGTTATTTAGCCATTCTTTGTAATACACTATACATCGTGCACTCAGCTATAGATACTACACTTCCGAAATATTATTGACAATTTTATGTAAAAAAGAATAGCCGATCGAGCTGTCGTATTTTTGACAATTCTCTATGACAGTCCATGAGAAAACATTTCTTGTTTTTCGTATAAATTTGTCAGAAATACAGGGTGTTTCATGTAACTATGTAAGGCTTCGGAGTATGAATTCTAGACACCAACATGAAAAAAATCCCAATAAACATTGGTGCTAGAACGCTTCATAACAGAGATACCGAGGATTTATCTTAAATGAAGCATAATACTGAAATAGCAGAAAATAATTGGCTGATGGCATTTATTTAATTCATTTAAAATTTAAATGAGATTTAATTAATTAAAAATTCTACTTATTTCAATCCGATAATTATTTAATTATTACACCTGTTATTTAATATTTTGATAATATTTCTAATACAAAAAAGTATTGATGAAAAATGGTGGACGCCCAAGTGTGAAAGATGAATTAGTTGTGCATTATTGCTTGCTTGCCTTGCACGTTTTTTCGGAAAAATAAATTTTTTCGAAACAAATTTTTTAATTTTTGACTACGTTGATTTACGTTCCTAATGTTACATTTTATTTCATATCGTTCTTCTATACTTTCGTAATGTTCAACCGGTACCTTGATAATGGTCATTAAATGACCGAAACCGGTCGGTAATTTCATTCAATAAATTTGAACAGTGTGAATTAGACTTTTACGGTTTTATTTAAAAACCTTCTTCCTTTAATTCAAAAAAGTATTGCCAAGCCTTCTGTATTTAATGAAAATGTAATATTTTAATAATTTACCGTAGTATTTTTAAATAATACTGATTTATTTATTGAATGTAATGCCTTTCATTTTAAACACTTGCTCTGGGATTCTTTTTATAAATAATTTATGACCCAATACAAAAATAAATAAAAATAACCTGTTTCCTGTTTTTTTTTATTTTAATAAAATCCTGGGTACCTATCTCTGTTAGAAAGCGTTATAGCATCAATGTTTATTGGGATTTTTCCCCCTTTTGGTATCAGAATTCATACTCCAAAGCCTTGCACTCTTGTATGAAACACCTGTATATCCTGTTTGGTATTAAATGAAAAGTTTTCTGCATGGCTAAACTATAGAACTTTCAAAATTTTGACATCAACTTGACCGGCTTTTGTTTTTTACATAAAGTTGTCAGAACCATGTAGTGATTAGGATCATGTGAATTTTTTTCTGCAGGGCTGTAACATAGAAGTGTCAACAAATAGACATCTCGGTCGGCTTTTGTTTTTGTATAAAGGTGCTAGAAATATGTCGTGTTTGGTATCAAATGAGAGGTCTGGTTACGAACTTTTAGACACAAGTGTGGAAATTTATGACAGGTTGACTGGCTTTTGTTTTATGAATAAAGTTAATTCGTTTGATAGAAGGGGGAACTTGGGTATCTGACAAGACTGTTGGCGTTACCACTTTGGTTTTAAATTGTGCGTAGACAGATTGGATGTACGTATAAACTATTGTAAAACACTATCGGCGGAGCCCTAGGGTAAACTCGGCGAAGCCGAGCTTAGGCTAGTCCTTAATACTAAAAGATTAGATTCACTATATATATATTTTCTTTAATCAAAAAGCCAATCGCCATCCTTTGAACACCTCTACAGCCTGAATGGAACGACCGATTTTCGTGAAACTTGCACCAAGATGGAGGAAATTATTGTCTCGAGTGCCCTCGTAATAACACAAATTTCTGTAGGATGCATAGTTTTCGAGTAAAAAATTATTAAAGATTGAAAATTGGAACAGAAACAATAGGTCACAGTAACGATCACAGTTTTCATTGAAAAATTTAAGAAGGTAAAAGCTGTCATGTCATATGGTATGTCAATGTCAATGACTACAAATTATCGGTTTTCATACTTTTTCATACTTTTTAATGCAAAGAAATATTTCAATAATATGTAATATTAAAGAAAAGATGATAAAATTAACGAGGTAGGTATATACAATGATTTTAAGCCATGTTTTATATTAATGTATTATATATTTTATTTTGTAAATAGAATATTGGAAAATGAATAAGGAAACACGTCGAAAAGGATCAGAAAGGCAGAATTATTATGACAATCGATCGGAGTACATATACAAAATTAAAAAGATAAACATTGTCATCCGTCATATTGGATGTACGTATAGTCTATCATAAAACACTATCGGCGGAGCCCTAGGCTGAACTCGGCGAAGGCTAATCCTAATACTAAACGATCAGATTCACTATCTATAGTTCTATATATCTATATATATATATATATATATATATATATATATATATATATATATATATATATATATATATATATATAAATATATATTTGAATTCATCACGACGATCGCCATCCTTTGAATACCTCTACAGCCTGAATGGTGTGAGCGATTTGTGTGAAATTTACACCAAGTTGTAGGAAATGATTGTCTCGAGTGCCCTCGTAATAAGTAATATTTCTGTAGGATGCATAGTTTTTGAGTAATAAATTATTAAACATTGAAAATTGGGACAAAAACAATAATGGTCACAGTAACGATCACAGTTTTCCTTGAAATTTTAAGACGATAAACGCTGTCATGTCATTTGGCATGTCATGTTTGACATGTCATTTTGAATCTTTAAATAGAAATATTTATGAAATGAGGGCAATTTGAAAGAAGTTTATTTCATAATAATAATTTATGAGAATGGGCAATTATATCTGCACAGGTAAAATGGCGTAAAACATTATAATTAAAAATTATAAATTTTGACGGTTCATATGCACCTGGAAAATGTTGCCAAATATGTCATAAGTAACTAGGTAATAAATAAATATTCCTAACTAGATTAATATGAAGTTCTAACACAAGTGTTTGATCACAGTTTTTCTTGAAAATTTTAAAATGATAAACGCTGTTATATCATTTGGCATGTCAATGTCAATGATTACAAATTATCGGTTTTCATACTTGTAAATGTAAAGAAATGTTTCAATAATATGTAACATTAAAGAAAAGATGATGAATTTAACGAGGTAGGTATATGTAATGATTTTAAGCCATGTTTTATGTTAATTTAATATATATTTTATTTTTTAAATATAATTTTGGAAAATGTATAAGGAAACACGTCGAAAAGGATCAGAAAGGCAGAATTCATATGACAATCGATCGAAGAACATGTATAAAATGAAAAAGATAAACATTGTCATCCGTCATATTGGATGTGCGTATAGTCTATCATAAAACACTATCGGCGGAGCCCTAGGCTGAACTCGACGAAGCCGAGTTTAGGCTAGTCCTAATACTAAAAGGTTAGATTCACTATCTATATATTCTTTAATCAAAAAGCCAATCGCCATCCTTTGAACACCTCTACAGCCTGAATGGAACGACCGATTTTCGTGAAATTTACACCAAGATGTAGGAAATTATTGTCTCGAGTGCCCTCGTAATAACACAAATTTCTGTAGGATGCATAGTTTTCGAGTAAAAAATTATTAAAGACTGAAAATTGGGACAGAAACTATAGGTCACAGTAACGATCACAGTTCTCATTGAAAAAATTAAGAAGATAAACGCTGTCATGTCATATGGTATGTCAATGATTACAAATTATCGGTTTTCATAGTTTTAAAGGCAACAAAAATGTTTCAGTATTATGTAACATTAAAGAAAAGATGATGAAATTAACGAGGTAGGTATATAAAATGATTTTAAGCCATGTTTTATGTTAATTTAATATATATTTTATTTTTAAAATAGAATTTTGGAAATTGTATGAAGAAACACGTCGAAAAGGATCAGAAAGGCAGAATCAATATCACAATCCATCGAAGGGTACATGTACAAAATTAAAAAGATAAACATTGTCATCCGTCATATTGGATGTACGTATAGTCTATCATAAAACACTATCGGCGGAGCCCTAGGCTGAACTCGGCGAAGCCGAGTTTAGGCTATTCCTAATACTAAACGATCAGATTCACTCACTATAGTTATATATTTTAATCAAGACGATCGCCAAACTTTAGCCAAGGCTACAGCTTAAACGGTGTGACCGATTTTCGTGAAATTTGTATCAAATTGTAGGAAATGATTAACTTCAGGGCCCTTCTAATGGGACGAATTTCTGTAGGATGCATAGTTTTCGAGTAAAAAATTATTAAAGATTGAAAATTGGGACAGAAACAATATTTTTCACAGTAACGATCACAGTTTTCCTTGAAAATTTAAGACGAAGAACGCCATGTTTGTCATGTCATTTTGAACCTTTAAATGGAAATATTTATGAAACGGAGACAATTTGAAAGAAGTTTAATTCGTAATTATAAATTTTGAGAATGGGCAATTATATCCGCACAGGTAAAAAAGGCCTAAACCATTTTAATTAAAAATTATAAAATTTGACGGTTCATATGTATTTGGACAGTGTTACCAAATGTGTCATAAGTAACTAGGTAAAAAACAAATATTTCTAACTAAACAATATTTTTCACAGTAACTGGATCACAGTTTTCCTTGAAAATTTAAGACGATAAACGCTGTTATGTCAATGTCAATGATGACAAATTGTCAGTTTTCTTCCTTTTAAATGCAATAAAATGTTTAAATAATATGTAATAATAAAAGAAAAGATGATGAATTTAACAAGGTAGGTATATGTAATGATTTTAAGCCATGTTTATTATTATGTTACATATTTTATTTTGTAAATAGAATTTTGGAAAATGTAGAAGGAAACACGTCGAAAACGATCAGAAAGGTAGGAATAATATCACAATCGATGTACAAAATTAAAAAGATAAACATTGTCATGTCATATTTGATATGTTAATGACAAATTATGCATGTCGTATCAATACTAAAAACATAGTCTGGAAGTAAACATGCAAAACAGAATATACGTGTTTAAATGGAACCCAAAAAGATTTGGTGCTAAACACAGGACAAAGGATTAAACACTACAGAATAAAAAAATAAAAATAAGAAATGAGGGCACCATAAAGGAACTCTGTACACAATGAAGAAAGGCTATACCTATTTTAAGACGTATGTTTATTGTTAATTTATATATTTTATTTTGTAAGTAGATTTAACAATGTTAGGCTGAGAAAGACATAATAAACATCACAGTCGCCAAAGAACACATGTACAATATCTAATACGTATTTAGAGGCAACAATAAAAATTAAATACTACATGAAAATCATAAAATCTGGAACAAGACAATTCAATAATTTTAAATAGTATGTTTTAAACTGTTCTTTTTTTGTAATTCATTATCTTACTTTACGTTTAAAATTATTTCAGATTATACATAATTCGATATCTATCTTAAAACGGTACAGAATTTAATCTGTATTTTATTTTCTTATATTACGTTAAAATTATCTATATTAAAATTATTTTATTCCCAATTATTGTATCGTACTAATAAAAAATTATTTAAATTACATAATCATACAGCATGAGCTAGAAAAGTCATCTTATGATTTTTGCATTCTATCCCCATATTAACAATCCAAACTTTATTGATATATTTTCAAATTCGTTGTAAAAGTTCAGATCTAATGTAATGTAAGTACTTACTTTTCTGCAGTTTGTAAACTGTTTACTCTAGAATTAAAATATCACATCTTTTAGTTTTGTTTGATTTATTTTTATCTTTAAATTTAGTATTGTGTACTCATATACATGTTACTAATACAGGATGCGCATTTTAAAAGTTCCCGCCTGAAAATTCATGATTAGGCAATCCATGATACATTTCAAGTGAGTAAAAAGTTTAATCAACATGGGTCCGATCTTCTATAGTTTCCGAGATTAATTTATTTAAATAATTATTTATTTATATATTTATTTATTTGTATATTTATTTATATATGTATTTATACATTCATTTATTAATTTAATAATTTATTAATTTATTAATTTATTAATTTATTAATTTATTAATTTATTAATTTATTAATTTATTAATTTATTAATTTATTAATTTATTAATTTATTAATTTATTAATTTATTAATTTATTAATTTATTAATTTATTAATTTATTAATTTATTAATTTATTAATTTATTAATTTATTAATTTATTAATTTATTAATTTATTAATTTATTAATTTATTAATTTATTAATTTATTAATTTATTAATTTATTAATTTATTAATTTATTAATTTAATAATTTATTAATTTATTAATTTATTAATTTATCAATTTATTAATTTATCAATTTATCAATTTATTAATTTATTAATTTATCAATTTATTAATTTATCAATTTATCAATTTATTAATTCATTAATTTATCAATTTATTAATTTATCAATTTATCAATATATTTATTTATTAATTTATTAATTTATTAATTTATCAATTTATCAATTTATCAATTTATCAATTTATTAATTTATTAATTTATTAATTTATTAATTTATCAATTTATCAATTTATCAATTTATCAATTTATCAATTGATCAATTGATCAATTTATCAATTTATCAATTTATTAATTTATTAATTTATTAATTTATTAATTTATTAATTTATTAATTTATTAATTTATTAATTTATTAATTTATTAATTTATTAATTTATTAATTTATTAATTTATTAATTTATTAATTTATTAATTTATTAATTTATTAATTTATTAATTTATTAATTTATTAATTTATTAATTTATTAATTTATTAATTTATTAATTTATTAATTTATTAATTTATTAATTTATTAATTTATTAATTTATTAATTTATTAATTTATTAATTTATTAATTTATTAATTTATTAATTTATTAATTTATTAATTTATTAATTTATTAATTTATTAATTTATTAATTTATTAATTTATTAATTTATTAATTTATTAATTTATTAATTTATTAATTTATTAATTTATTAATTTATTAATTTATTAATTTATTAATTTATTAATTTATTAATTTATTAATTTATTAATTTATTAATTTATTAATTTATTAATTTATTAATTTATTAATTTATTAATTTATTAATTTATTAATTTATTAATTTATTAATTTATTAATTTATTAATTTATTAATTTATTAATTTATTAATTTATTAATTTATTAATTTATTAATTTATTAATTTATTAATTTATTAATTTATTAATTTATTAATTTATTAATTTATTAATTTATTAATTTATTAATTTATTAATTTATTAATTTATTAATTTATTAATTTATTAATTTATTAATTTATTAATTTATTAATTTATTAATTTATTAATTTATTAATTTATTAATTTATTAATTTATTAATTTATTAATTTATTAATTTATTAATTTATTAATTTATTAATTTATTAATTTATTAATTTATTAATTTATTAATTTATTAATTTATTAATTTATTAATTTATTAATTTATTAATTTATTAATTTATTAATTTATTAATTTATTAATTTATTAATTTATTAATTTATTAATTTATTAATTTATTAATTTATTAATTTATTAATTTATTAATTTATTAATTTATTAATTTATTAATTTATTAATTTATTAATTTATTAATTTATTAATTTATTAATTTATTAATTTATTAATTTATTATTTATTAATTTATTAATTTATTAATTTATTAATTTATTAATTTATTAATTTATTAATTTATTAATTTATTAATTTATTAATTTATTAATTTATTAATTTATTAATTTATTAATTTATTAATTTATTAATTTATTAATTTATTAATTTATTAATTTATTAATTTATTAATTTATTAATTTATTAATTTATTAATTTATTAATTTATAATTATTAATTTATTAATTATTATTAATTTATTAATTTATTAATTTATTAATTTATTAATTTATTAATTTATTAATTTATTAATTATTATTTATTAATTTATTAATTATTAATTTATTAATTTATTAATTATTAATTTATTAATTTATTAATTTATTAATTATTAATTTATTAATTTATTAATTTATTAATATTAATTTATTAATTTATTAATTATTAATTTATTAATTTATTAATTTATTAATTTATTAATTATTAATTTAATTTATTAATTTATTAATTTTTAATTTATTAATTTATTAATTTATTAATTTTATTAATTATTATTTAATTTATTAATTATTAATTATTAATTTATTAATTTATTAATTTATTAATTTATTAATTTATTAATTTATTAATTATTAATTTATTAATTTATTAATTTATTAATTTATTAATTTATTAATTTATTAATTTATTAATTTATTAATTATTAATTTATTAATTTTATAATTTATTAATTTATTAATTTATTAATTTATTAATTATTAATTTATTAATTTATTATTTATTAATTTATTAATATATTAATTTATTAATTTATTAATTTATTAATTTATTAATTTATTATTTATTAATTATTAATTTATTAATTTATAATTATTAATTTATTAATTTATTAATTTATTAATTATTAATTTATTAATTTATTAATTTATTAATTTATTATTTATTAATTATTAATTTATCTAATTTATTAATTTATTAATTTATTAATTTATTAATTTATTAATTTAATTAATTTATTAATTTATTAATTTATTAATTTATTAATTTATTAATTATTAATTTATTAATTTATTAATTTATTAATTTATTAATTTATTAATTTATTAATTTATTAATTTATTATTTATTAATTTATTAATTTGTTAATTTATTAATTTATTAATTTATTAATGTATTAATGTATTAATTATTAATGTATTAATTTAATTAATTTATTAATTTATTAATTTAATAATTTAATATATTTAATAATTTAATAATTTAATAATTTAATAATTTAATAATTTAATAATTTAATAATTTAATAATTTAATAATTTAATATTTAATAATTTAATTAATTTAATAATTTAATAATTTAATAATTTAATAATTTAATAATTAATAATTTATAATTAATTTTAATATTTAATAATTTAATAATTTAATAATTTAATATTTAATAATTTAATAATTTAATATTTAATAATTTAATAATTTAATAATTTAATAATTTAATAATTTAATAATTTAATAATTTAATAATTTAATAATTTAATAATTTAATAATTTAATAATTTAATAAATTTAATAATTTAATAATTTAATAATTTAATATTTAATAATTTATAATTTAATAATTTAATAATTTAATAATTTAATATTTAATAATTTAATAATTTAATAATTTAATAATTTAATAATTTAATAATTTAATAATTTAATAATTTAATAATTTAATAATTTAATAATTTAATAATTTAATAATTAATAATTTAATAATTTAATAATTTAATAATTAATAATTGTATTTATATTTAATAATTTAATAATTTAATAATTTAATAATTAATAATTAATAATTTAATAATTTAATATTTAATAATTTAATAATTTAATAATTTAATAATTTAATAATTTAATTAATAATTTAATAATTTAATAATTTAAATAATTAATAATTTAATAATTTAATAATTTAATAATTTAATAATTTAATAATTTAATAATTTAATAATTTAATAATTTAATAATTTAATAATTTAATAATTAATAATTTAATAATTTAATAATTTAATAATTTAATAATTAATAATTTAATAATTTAATAATTTAATAATTTTAATAATTTAATAATTTTAATAATTTAATAATTTAATAATTTAATTATAATTTAATAATTTAACAAATTTAACAATTTAAAATTTAATAATTTAATAATTTAATAATTTAATAATTTAATAATTTATCAATTTAACAATTTAATAATTTAATAATTTAATAATTTAATAATTTAATAATTAATAATTTATAATTTAATAATTTAATAATTTAATAATTTAATAATTTAATAATTTAATAATTTAATAATTTAATAATTTAATATTTAATAATTTAATAATTAATAATTTAATAATTTAATAATTTAATATTTAATAATTTAATAATTTAATAATTTAATATTTAATAATTAATAATTTAATAATTTAATAATTTAATAATTTAATATTTAATAATTTAATAATTTAATAATTTATAATTTAATAATTTAATAATTTAATAATTTAATAATTTAATAATTTAATAATTTAATAATTTAATAATTTAATAATTTTAATAATTTAATAATTTAATAATTTAATAATTTAATAATTTAATAATTTAATAATTTAATAATTTAATAATTTAATAATTTAATAATTTAATAATTTAATAATTTAATAATTTAATAATTTAATAATTTAATAATTTAATAATTTAATAATTTAATAATTTAATAATTTAATAATTTAATAATTTAATAATTTAATAATTTAATAATTTAATAATTTAATAATTTAATAATTTAATAATTTAATAATTTAATAATTTAATAATTTAATAATTTAATAATTTAATAATTTAATAATTTAATAATTTAATAATTTAATAATTTAATAATTTAATAATTTAATAATTTAATAATTTATAATTTAATAATTTAATAATTTAATAATTTAATAATTTAATAATTTAATAATTTAATAATTTAATAATTTAATAATTTAATAATTTAATAATTTAATAATTTAATAATTTAATAATTTAATAATTTAATAATTTAATAATTTAATAATTTAATAATTTAATAATTTAATAATTTAATAATTTAATAATTTAATAATTTAATAATTTAATAATTTAATAATTTAATAATTTAATAATTTAATAATTTAATAATTTAATAATTTAATAATTTAATAATTTAATAATTTAATAATTTAATAATTTAATAATTTAATAATTTAATAATTTAATAATTTAATAATTTAATAATTTAATAATTTAATAATTTAATAATTTAATAATTTAATAATTTAATAATTTAATAATTTAATAATTTAATAATTTAATAATTTAATAATTTAATAATTTAATAATTTAATAATTTAATAATTTAATAATTTAATAATTTAATAATTTAATAATTTAATAATTTAATAATTTAATAATTTAATAATTTAATAATTTAATAATTTAATAATTTAATAATTTAATAATTTAATAATTTAATAATTTAATAATTTAATAATTTAATAATTTAATAATTTAATAATTTAATAATTTAATAATTTAATAATTTAATAATTTAATAATTTAATAATTTAATAATTTAATAATTTAATAATTTAATAATTTAATAATTTAATAATTTAATAATTTAATAATTTAATAATTTAATAATTTAATAATTTAATAATTTAATAATTTAATAATTTAATAATTTAATAATTTAATAATTTAATAATTTAATAATTTAATAATTTAATAATTTAATAATTTAATAATTTAATAATTTAATAATTTAATAATTTAATAATTTAATAATTTAATAATTTAATAATTTAATAATTTAATAATTTAATAATTTAATAATTTAATAATTTAATAATTTAATAATTTAATAATTTAATAATTTAATAATTTAATAATTTAATAATTTAATAATTTAATAATTTAATAATTTAATAATTTAATAATTTAATAATTTAATAATTTAATAATTTAATAATTTAATAATTTAATAATTTAATAATTTAATAATTTAATAATTTAATAATTTAATAATTTAATAATTTAATAATTTAATAATTTAATAATTTAATAATTTAATAATTTAATAATTTAATAATTTAATAATTTAATAATTTAATAATTTAATAATTTAATAATTTAATAATTTAATAATTTAATAATTTAATAATTTAATAATTTAATAATTTAATAATTTAATAATTTAATAATTTAATAATTTAATAATTTAATAATTTAATAATTTAATAATTTAATAATTTAATAATTTAATAATTTAATAATTTAATAATTTAATAATTTAATAATTTAATAATTTAATAATTTAATAATTTAATAATTTAATAATTTAATAATTTAATAATTTAATAATTTAATAATTTAATAATTTAATAATTTAATAATTTAATAATTTAATAATTTAATAATTTAATAATTTAATAATTTAATAATTTAATAATTTAATAATTTAATAATTTAATAATTTAATAATTTAATAATTTAATAATTTAATAATTTAATAATTTAATAATTTAATAATTTAATAATTTAATAATTTAATAATTTAATAATTTAATAATTTAATAATTTAATAATTTAATAATTTAATAATTTAATAATTTAATAATTTAATAATTTAATAATTTAATAATTTAATAATTTAATAATTTAATAATTTAATAATTTAATAATTTAATAATTTAATAATTTAATAATTTAATAATTTAATAATTTAATAATTTAATAATTTAATAATTTAATAATTTAATAATTTAATAATTTAATAATTTAATAATTTAATAATTTAATAATTTAATAATTTAATAATTTAATAATTTAATAATTTAATAATTTAATAATTTAATAATTTAATAATTTAATAATTTAATAATTTAATAATTTAATAATTTAATAATTTAATAATTTAATAATTTAATAATTTAATAATTTAATAATTTAATAATTTAATAATTTAATAATTTAATAATTTAATAATTTAATAATTTAATAATTTAATAATTTAATAATTTAATAATTTAATAATTTAATAATTTAATAATTTAATAATTTAATAATTTAATAATTTAATAATTTAATAATTTAATAATTTAATAATTTAATAATTTAATAATTTAATAATTTAATAATTTAATAATTTAATAATTTAATAATTTAATAATTTATTAATTTATTAATTTATTAATTTATTAATTTATTAATTTATTAATTTATTAATTTATTAATTTATTAATTTATTAATTTATTAATTTATTAATTTATTAATTTATTAATTTATTAATTTATTAATTTATTAATTTATTAATTTATTTAGTTATTTAGTTATTTAGTTATTTAGTTATTTATTTATTTATTTATTTAATTTATATATTTATTTATGTATTTATTTATTTATTTCTTTATTTATTTATTTAATTTATTTTTTTATGTATTTATGTATTTATTTATTTACTTATTAATTAATTTATTAATTTCTTAATTAATTTATGTATTTAATTATTTATTTTTTATTTATTTAATTATTTATTTATTTATTTATAAATAAATAAATATATCCTCAAGGCCATTGCGGGGGGTGCCAATTATTGTACTAATAAAAAATCTTTTAAATTACATAATCATACAGCATGAGCCAGAAAAGAGAGTGTGAGTGGGCAGTTTGGGTGGGCATTTTGCGTGAGCATGTTGCGTGGGCATGTTGCATGGGCAGTCTGAGTGGGTTGTTTGGGTGGGCATTCTGCGTGAGCATGTTGCGTGGGCATGTTGCGTGGGCAGTCTGAGTGGGCATGTTGCGTGTGCATGTTGCGTGGGCAGTTTGGGTGGGCATGTTGCGTGGGCAGTTTGGGTGGGCATGTTGCGTGGGCAGTTTGGGCGGGCATGTTGCGTGGGCATGTTGCGTGGGCAGTTTGAGTGGGCATGTTGCGTGGGCAGTTTGGGTAGGCATGTTGCGTGAGCAGTTTGGGTGGGCAAGTTGCGTGGGCAGTTTGGGTGGGCAAGTTGTGTGGGCTGTTTGGGTGGGCAGTTTGGGTGGGCATGTTGCGTGAGCAGTTTCGGTGGGCATGTTGCGTGGGCAGTTTGGGTGGGCAGTTTGAGTGGGCATGTTGCGTGGGCATGTTGCGTGGACAGTTTGGGTGGGCATGTTGCGTGGGCAGTTTGGGTGGGAATGTTGCGTGGGCAGTTTGGGTGGGCATGTTGCGTGGGCAGTTTGGGTGGGCATGTTGCGTGGGCAGTTTGGGTGGGTATGTTGCGTGGGCAGTTTGGGTGGGCATGTTGCGTGGGCAGTTTGGGTGGGCATGTTGCGCGGGCAGTTTGGGTGGGCATGTTGCGTGGGCATCATAAACCACTATCGACGGAGCCCTAGGGAAAACTCGGCGAAGCCGAGGTTACGCTAGTCTATAATACTAAACGATTAGATTCACTATCTATATATATTTTCTTTAATCACGACGATCGCCCAACTTTAGACAAGGCTACAGCTTAAACGGTGCGACCGATTTTCATGAAATTTGTGTCAAATTGCAGGAAATGATTGGCTTCAGGGCCCTTCTAATGGGACGAATTTCTGTAGGATGCATAGTTTTCGAGTAAAAAATTATTAAACGTAAAACTAAACAATGGATCGTAGAATACATGTAAAAATTTAGAAGATAAAAATGCTGTCATGTGTAAAATTTGGCATGATGTCAATGTCAATAATGACAAATTATGAATGTCGTATGGGTTGTCGACCATTTCAATGCTAAATATAAATAAATATATTGTGTAAAATTGAAGAAAAGAATATGAATTAAACGAGGTAGGTATACGTAATGAATTTAAGCAATATTTATTGTTAATTTAGATTTTATTTTGTAAATAGATTTTATGAAATGTCAGAAGTTACCAAAAACTACGAAAACGTTGATAAAGACTAGAAGAGTTTCACAATCGAACGAAGAATACATGTATAAAATTAAAAAGATAAATACGGTCTTTTGTCACATTTGTAATGTTAATGACAAATTTAAACTACAGAAAATAATCGGTTTAAAATTGAAGAAAAGAATGTAGGAATTAAACGACGTAAGGTACGCTATGAATGTAAGATATGTTTATTCTTATTTTATAAATTATTTTGTAAATAGATTGTTGTAAATGTTCGAGGTTATTAAACGACGAAATGGACGAGAAATGTAGGAAAAGCATCAACGACAAGAAAGACTGGGAGGACAAAGTGTACAGTGTACAGAAAGAATGTCAAGGATTGTTTTCTGTGCCGGTCAGTGTATTAATCTAAGATATGTTTATATTTTATTTTGTAAATAGATTTTACAAAACTGACAAAAAGAAACTGGTAGTATTTGGGCTGGCGGTCCAGCGTACTTTATTCGCACAGATTTACCCGTACGTTCTAAACCTAAACCGTACACAAATAACGGAGTGTGTGGGGCTCATGTCATATGGTATGTCAATGTCAACGCTTACATATTATCGCTTTTCATCCTTTTAAATGCAAAAAAAATGCTTAAATAATATGTAAAATTGAAGAAAAGATTATGCATTAGACGAGGTAGGTATATAAAATGATTTAAAGCCATGCTTTATATTAATGTATTATATATTTTATTTTGTATATAGAATTTTGGAAAATGAATAAGGTAACACGACGAAAAGGATAACAAGGGCAGGAATCGGTCGAAGAGTACACATACAAAATTAAAAATATACATTGTCATTTGTCATATTTGATATGTTAATGACAAAAAATTATGAATGTCGTACCGGTTGTTCTTTTCAATACTAAAAATATTTAACTATGTAAAATTGAAGAAAAGAATATAGGTAGGTATATATAAAAAGCACTGTAAACGTGGAAGAAGAAATGCAAAAATATGGGTATACCCTTGGAAGTTCAAACAATTTACACTTTATGCTTTACAGATGATGAAATACTTATTGCACAAGCCTACAACGATAGTGAATACATGATACGAAAATTTATAGAAGATAACCGTAGCTGAGGTCTAGAAATAAACATACATACAGCGAATGCGCAATGAGAGGCTTCCTAAACAAATATTACAGTGGACACCTACCGGCAAAAATAAAAGAGACCTAGAAGAAGTTGGGTAGCAGGAGTCCAAGAAGGAATAAGAGAGAGAGGGAATTAAATGAAGATATATGGCAAGATAGAGAGCAGTGGAGAAATGGCATCGGAAGACATCGTAGAACGAAGTATATGTAATGATTTTAAGTCATGTATATTGTTAATTTATATATTTTATTTTGTAAATAGATTTAACAAAATGTCAGGTTGAGAATGACATACGCGTTAGTTAGTTGTTCTTCATCGAATCCAGCCAGAGATATGTTATTCATTGGATAAACCAAAAATCCTACAGGAAAATCATGCCTTAATGTTTGGAACAAGACAATTCAATAATTTTAGATGGTATGTTTTAATCTGTTCTTTTCTGCAATTCATTTTCTTACATTACGTTTAAAATTATTTCAGATTAAACATAATTCAATAAATAAATAAATAAATAATTATATCATCACGGCATATTACCCATTGCTGGGTGTGCCAGTCTGCTTTGTACGCAGATATCGGTAATGATGATGACATATTTGTACCGTGCGTGCGTTTACCAGGCGTCACCTCATGGGCACTCATTGCTAGCGTGGAGAGTGCACCATAATTCAATATCTATCTTAAAACGGTACAGATTTTAATCTGCATTTCATTTTCTTATATTACGTTTAGAATTATCTATTTTAAAATTCTTTTATTGCCAATTAATAAAAAATCTTTAAAATTACATAGGGCCATAAAACGTTGTTAGCTGATCATATGCACAATGTAACCGTGGATACGTATCAAAAATACAATGGAAAAGAAGTCTTGTCAAAGTTAACAATGTGATAAAAGTTAACAATGTTTTATGCAACTGGGCCATAATCATACAGCATAAACCACAAAAGTAATCTTGTATACCTATGAGTCTTACATTTTTCCTCTTTAATAACAATCCAAACTTTATTAATGTAATGTAACTACTTACTTTTTTCAGTTTGTAACTAATTGTTTACTTTGGAATTAAAATATCACATTTTTGAGTTTTGTTTGATTTATTTTTACTTTTAAATTTAGTATTGTGTACTCATAGACGTGTTATTAATATTACGTTCATACAGTGTGTTAAAAAAAATCCTAACTCGGAGAACAGAGAAACGTGTGTTTGATCAATATTCAATTCAAAAGTCAAGTTGTCAAAGGATACAGTTTATCGACATTCGCCGTTTTCTAATTTGAAAAGCTTTGATTTCTTTGCAAAACATTTTTGACAATATTTTAAGTCAAATTGACATTTAATTAATAGACATACGTGTCTTTGTACACAGCCTATTCCGAATTTTTTTGAACACACTGTATTTATCCTGTAATTAAGACATTTTGTCCTGTTTGCTCGCATAAAACGCGCAGCATTTGTTTATTTCAATATATGTTTTTATCAGTTCCTACCAATCACTTTGTATACATAAGCATTTAACATGGTAAAACAGTTTTCCGTAAGGCGTTGCCCCCCAAATTATAGATAAAAATTATTCAAATAAAAGTTGTAGAGCATAAAATTCTACTTTAATATTAATAAACAAAATCCATTTCGTATGTTTAGTAACTCTAGAAATTAAATATGAAAATTTTAGTTTAATAGCACTAGCCATGGAATTAAAACAAACAGACAAACAAATGATCGATGTTTTAACTGTCAAATATTGAGACTTTTTCAATCACCTAAAAATTACATTTGTTATGCTGTTTGTTTTAATTTTATGGCTATCACTATTTTTGACGTGATTTTCGATATTTTTATTTGCAATTTCTACCGTTACAAAGCATGCACAATTAATTTTTTTCTTGATTCAAATGCAGAATTTCATGATCTACAACTTTTATTTGAAGTATTTTTTCAAAAATAATTTGTAAAGCAACGTTGCAAGGTAAAACTGTTTTCCCATGTTAAATGCCTATGTAACGGATTTGGAGTGCCACCTGGTATGTAGGTATGTCGAAAAATTATATTTAATTGCATCTTTTGATTATACTTCTGAAATATTATTGACAACTTTTTGCAAGAAAATTGTAGCCTGTAGCCGACTGAGCTGTCGTACTTTTGACATTTCTGCATGATAGCCCTTGACAAAACATTTCTTGTTGTTTGTCAGAAATATATTTTGTTCGGTATTAAATGAAAAGTTTTCTGCCTGGCTAAATTATAGAACTTCCAAAATTTAGACATCAACTCAATTGGCTTTTGTTTTTCGCATAGAGTTGTCTGAACCCTGTCGTGATTGGGATCAACTGAAATTTTGTCTGCTGATATGGAAGTGTTAACAATTAGACATCTCAGTCGGCTTTTGTTTTGTGCGTAAAGATGTTAGAAATATGTCGTGTTTGGTATCAAATGAGAGGTCTAATTAAGGACTGTTAGATACATGTGTCAAAATTTCTGACACGTTGATTGGCTTTTGTTTTATGCATAAAGTTAAATCGTTTGAGAGAATTTGGGTATCTGACAAGACTTCTAGCGTTAGCATTTTGGTTTTAAATTGTGCGTAGACAGATTGGATGTACGTATAGTCTATCATAAAACACTATCGGCGGAGCCCTAGGGTAAACTCGGCGAAGCCGAGGTTACGCTAGTCCTAATACTAAACGATCAGATTCACTATCTATAGTTATATTCTTTAATCACGACAATCGCCAAAGCTTTGAACACCTCTACAGCCTGAATGGTGTGAGCGATTTTCGTGAAATTTGCACCAAGTTGTAGGAAATGATTGTCTCGAGTGCCCTCGTAATAGGTTAAATTTCTGTAGGAAGCATAGTTTTCGTGTAAAAAATTCTTAAATGTTGAAAATTGGATTATTGAAACAATAGATCAAAGAAAACATGGAAAAATTTAAGACGAAGAACGCCATGTTTGACATGTCATTTTGAACCTTTAAATAGAAATATTTATGAAATGAGGGCAATTTGAAAGAAGTTTATTTCATAATCATAATTTATGAGAATGGGCAATTATATCTGCACAGGTAAAAAAGGCCTAAAACATTATAATTAAAAATTATAAATTTTGACGGTTCATATGCACTTGGAAAATGTTGCCAAATATGTAATAAGTAACTAGGTAAAAAACAAATATTCCTAACTAGATTAATTTGAAGTTTGTACACAAGTGTGTGATCACAGTTTTCCTTGAAATTTTTAAAAAGATAAACGCTGTTATGTCATTTGGCATATCAATGATTACAAATGATTGGTTTTCATACTTTTAAATGCAAAGAAATGTTTCAATAATATGTAACATTAAAGAAAAGATGATGAATTTAACGAGGTAGGTATATACAATGATTTTAAGCCATGTTTTATGTTAATGTATTATATATTTTATTTTGTAAATAGAATTTTGGAAAATGTATAAAGAAACACGTCGAAAAGGATCAGAAAGGCAGAAATAATATCACAGCCGAACGAAGGGTACATGTGCAATATTACAAATATAAACATTGTCATCCGTCATATTGGATGTACGTACAGTCTATCATAAAACACCATCGGCGGAGCCCTAGGCTGAACTTGGCGAAGCCGAGTTTAGGCTAGTCCTTAATACTAAAAGGTTAGATTCACTCTCTATATATTCTTTAATCAAAAAGCCAATCGCCAAACTTTAGACAAGGCTACAGCTTAAACGGAGCGACCGATTTTCGTAAAATTTGTACCAAGTTGTAGGAAATGATTGGCTTCAGCTCCCTTCTAATGGATCAAATTTCTGTAGGATGCATAGTTTTTGTGTAAAACATTATTAAAGATTGAAAATTGGGACAGAAACAATAGGTCACTGTAATGATCACAGTTCTCCTTGAAAAATTTAAGACGAAGAACGCCATGTTTGTCATGTCATTTTGAACCTTTAAATAGAAATATTTATGAAATGGAGACAATTTGAAAGAAGTTTAATTCATAATTATAAATTTTGAGAATGGGCAATTATATCCGCACAGGTAAAAAAGGCCTAAACCATTTTAATTAAAAATTATAAAATTTGACGGTTCATATGTACTTGGACAGTGTTACCAAATGTGTCATAAGTAACTAGGTAAAAAACAAATATTCCTAACTAGACTAATGTGAAGTCCATACTGAAGTCTTGCCAAACATGCCATAAGTAAATAAGTAAAACACAAATATTACTAACTGCATCAATGTGACGTTAGTTCATTAATTTTCATACAAATTATTATATATATATATATATATATATATATATATATATATATATATATATATTTTCTATTGTAAATAGACTAAAATATATATATATATATATATATATATATATATATATATATATATATATATATATATATATTTTCTATTGTAAATAGACTAAAAAAAATGTCTGTTGTTATTAAACTACGACATGGATGAGAAAGGCAGCATAATCGACAAGTAATACATGTACATAATTTTGAAGATAAACGTTTCCACTTGTCACATTAATAGGCGGTGTGCACAAAAGTAGTCAGCGCCGACAGCGGACAAAAATGACAAAAGTGGTTACTCATTGAA
Organism: Harpalus rubripes; assembly: GCA_963082715.1. Classification (NCBI taxonomy): domain Eukaryota; kingdom Metazoa; phylum Arthropoda; class Insecta; order Coleoptera; family Carabidae; genus Harpalus; species Harpalus rubripes. Next base: position 21,128,664 of record OY720450.1, read on the forward strand.
ACACAGCAAGGTTATGTTTTATGTTAGAATAAATTTGCAATTTCTATTTTATAAAATATTTGCAATGAATGCGAATAATAGGACGTCAAATATTATGTAATGCAGTGGGGGATGTAATAATTCTTACAAAATTACCGATTGAAGTATCAAATTTTATAAATTTCCTAGAAGATTATATGAGGAACAGATGTACACTATTATTCACGAAAGATGGCTATTCAAGGTCATTCTTTCAAAGAAAGAATACACATCACTTTACAGCAGTAGCTTAACAACATTTTGTATTAGAAAGAGAAAGATTATTTGACTATGTCTATTTAATTTATGTGGCGTGACAGATATACGTAAATAGTGGTATTACTTTCTAACACACTATAAATAATGACATATGTCGTAGATTTACAGATACCTAATTATCTACTACACTGCCCTCTGTGCTAAAATTTACCCAGTGGCGTTGACGTTTAAATCAAATTATTATTCCTTGGTTTATAAGTTAAATCTATGTTTTTGTTTTTTGTAAAAACATAAGTGATGAACATAAATCTTTCAGAAAGGCATTATTTAGAAAGAAACATAATTTTCAAATAAATTATTCTTATTTTTCTGTTAAAATGTGTCCATAAATATTTCATGTTGCACGCCTATGTATACCAAATGCAATGAAGTTATCTGTAAGTAATATTATATCAGACGGCTCACAAATGACCTTGAATCTTTCGTGAATAATAGTTTATAAGAAAATAACTTTTCATCAAATATCTTCTACTAATATGAAAAATTCTTTTAGGTATACATATTTTCTCATTGTAAAAGATACTTATCGTATGAATAAAATTCAAACAATGGTCGTCTGATTGCAATAATGAATTATATAAAAATGTGTTACTATTTGAACAAGATATAATACAAGAAGCAGAAAATTGTCTTAAAATTGTATAATACTTGCAGTTGTACGAAATAGAAATCTATTTTTGACATAATTCGTTTATTGATTATAGATTTCGTACATGTAATGTTAATGTTAAAGATAGAAATTCACATGGTTCGTATTTTTCGTGTATTTTCTTTTCCGAGCTTGTGCAACTGATTCCACTTATATTTTCTATGAAGAATCTTCTTCATTTATTGCGAATATAAAAGAAAGATGCTAACATCATACACTGATATCGTGATATGTAAAAATTTACTTCTTTCAAATCATTCAAGTTTTCCAACTTTTTAATCTCAGTTTCCATGCATTGTGCATCTTGTAACATTTAACTAATATTATAAATTATAATATAAATTTAAATATGATAAAATGGTTTACAGAAATCACACATATTATAAGAAAAATTATATTTTCTGCCACAGTACGTTCGCTGGTATTTTGACTTTTTTGATTGTCACATCACATATATAGCATTTTAAATATTTTCTATATTCATTTCAATATACTATGATGTATAATATCCATATACAATAGCAACAACTCAAAATAAAATTGTAAATGGTATCAATTTCTCGAAATGTCAAAGTTGATTCGGTACTCAAAAATGCCAATGTAGCCGTTAGAGGCGCTGACACTCAAAATATACACGTCGACTATATGCAGTTGTGTTATGTAAAAAATAAAAATTTATACTATATAAAAGTAAATATTTATTATTTAAAAGTATCTTTAATTAAATATTTAACGATGCAGTAAAGACGATTTTTTCTAATTATTGGTAATCAACATATGCGCACCCATATGCGTATGAGTTTGAACTTGCAGATAACATTGGTTTTCTATTAGCTACCATACACTCTATGAAACCCGAATTGCCAGCCTGTTATACTGTTGTAGTTAGAAGTATGTTGATAGGGGATGATTTGGCGCTACTATAGCTTCTCATTACCAGACTCTACCTTGCCGACCTTAGAAAATGTTTCAAAAATGACATTTCATGTAAATGAAATTGATTGATTGTATTGAAACCGTGTGGAAAGCATAATCAAATGAAAATAAATATATTCATATATGAAAAAATAGAAATTGCAAGGGTTTATGTTTTGCTTATATTTGAAGGACAGGTAAGTTAAATTTTGTCTCTTGAAGTATTATTTCGAACACTAATGGAAATTTGTAACTCTTTAAAGGTTAAAATTGGTAACCATTAGGTGACAAAAAGGGGAATGGCTTATGGATGTGCAGGAAAATATTTAAATATCTGCTGCGAACTAAAAAAAACTGTATCTTGTCACCGAAGATTGGGAAATTGTTTGAAATCTCTACAAACGTCAAATTCATCGATAAACTGGGAGTAAACTACCACAAGATTAAAACAAATAATAATTATACAGACGCATAAAAGAAGTTCCAACAAACTTTAAGAATAATAAAAATGATAATAGGTAAACATTCATAAATATCATGTAGATTGAAATTATTAATTATTTAAATTATTATCAATATCTAAAAACATAATAAAATAAATACTTATTTACATTTACATAGTGGTTATTGTTTTAAATTTTGTAAAAGCTATGGTTTTTACTAATTTTTATTAATCTTTTTCATTTATTACTTAACTGGAATATATGGGCGATAATACATGCAATAATCTAATATATACAATTCACTTTCCTTTTTGACCTGTTATCGGCGTCTTTTCCCACACACACAACTTTGTCAGCGACGGACTGGCCCTCTACGACGCATTCCCCTAAGTGGGATAAAATACACATTGTCATTCCAATTTACAACAATTATCACAGGCGTGCATTATCATCTAATGAGATAGACAGGAGGGGGGGCAGGAATAAGGTTGCTCCCAAGTCCCAGACTTGGGTAGGTGCCCCGCATATTAAATGCGGCCTAACACCTTGTGGTTTCCGGTACCCCTATCCGCAAAAGTATACACCCAGTGCATTGACGAATTGCTGGAATACGGCTCTCGTGAATAATCATTTCTGAGCCACTAGCGGTACCGTAGCCACACGCATGTCCCAGACATGTTGAGCTCCCAGAGCTCTGACCTCCCAGAGGTCAATGGGTCCCAGACCCATAATGAGAGTTTAGCTTACGATCACACGAGTGTAGGTCCCAGACCTATCATGATAAACCCCAGGTTTATCCTTAACGTCCCAGACGTTATCGTGTGTCTCAGCCCCTCATTTGCATGTCCCAGACATGTGAGTTCCCAGAACTCGACCTCCCAGAGGTCAATGGGTCCCAGACCCGTTATGAGAGTTTAGCTTACGATCACACGTTTATAGGTCCCAGACCTATCATGATAAACCCCAGGTTTATCCTTAACGTCCCAGACGTTCTCGTGGATCTCAGCCTCTCATTTGGTGTCGTCACACCTCGAAGCATAAAGCTCCATGGACCCAGAGTTGTCCCAGACAACTCTTCGGATAATTAATTAGGAAACTACTACGTTTGCGGCCACAAACAAATAATACAAATGTATACTTCACATATACCATGCATATCATATACACAAGCAGTGTATAACATATCAATCAAGCATCTGGTGATCCACACCAAACTATACCTGTATAATAATTAGAATGACAGCGAGTTCTACCACTCACCTATAATTACTGCAAGCAGCTAATCTTTTCTTATGGACACTTTCACAGTTTCACACACATCCATATAGCACTGCTAGCACACAACGACTAACTAGCCTGACCATGCAAGGGTCGGGGGTTGTTATTGTGTTTAAGAATGTCAAGTGCTTTTGCCTTAAGCCAGCGCTTCTAAACCAGTGGCGCCCAGTCGAAAAGTGAATCTTACAGTCGGCCTATCCTGACTATCTCCTCGTCCTCGAGGAGGCGATTAAAATTTATAAATAATTTAATTATTAGTATTTGAACTGTGTTCTGATTCCAACCCTAAGTCTTCATCACTTTCACCGCTTTCACACGACGAGTCCGAAGATATACCTCCTGGAGAGGTTCGCGGCTTTAACTTGTTGACGGTCACTGTATTTTCGTATTTAGCCCGGCGGCTTCTGTCTGATCTAGGGACGTCGCAAATTATGTATGTCATTCGGCAATACTTTCTTTACTATAAAAGGGTTTGCATAAAGTGGTTGTAATTTTTTTTTCTAGCGCTTATAATTTGTTTCTCGTATACTACCATATTATTTTCCTTAGATTTTCTTTTCTAGCTGACTTTCGTTTTTATTTTTTTATCAGTTTGTTCTTTTGCAACACTGAGTCAAACAATAATTTTTTGGCTACTTCTTCTCGCTTTACGTTCATATCACGTGAATGCGATTGCTCTACTTGTACTTCCGCAGTTAATAATGAATTTATTAATGGACGCGGTTTATACCCGAAAAATAATTCACTTAGTGTTTTACCTGTATTTTTATTGTACATATTATTCATATGGAATTTTACTTTTTGCTATATAATCTTGCCATTTATCAGCATCTTCGCACCTAGCCGATAACACCGATAAAAGGGTTCTATTAAATCGCTCAACTTGACCGTTACTTCGTGGTGTAGCAACAGCATTTTTAACATGTTTTACCCCCGTGTTTTGACAATATTTTAAGAATGATTTTGATGTGAAAGCCGTACTTCTATCTGATATTATTCTTGTAGGTACGCCATATGTTCCAAATAATTTATTTAAATATTTGATAACCTTTTTAATATTGGTAGATTTTACCGCTTTGACAAAGACAAATTTTGTGAGAGCATCTACAACAACGATTAAATGTGTGTAATCTTTAAGTTATTTTGGAAATTAACCTAAATGATTTATATGTAAAGTATGAAAAAGGTACTGGAATTTTCTCAATTAGATTTAAATATCCTTCTTTCTTACCCGCCGGTATTTTATTATAAATACATGAAATACAACACGAAATGTATTTTTGCACGTACGTTCTCGCCTTTGGAAACCAGTATGTTTCACATAATTTCTTTCACGTTTTCTCTACGGAAAAGTGCCCCATTTCATCATGTGCACTGCGGACAACTTGTACACGTAACCCTTTTGGTACCACCCACTGAATACCTCGCGTTGTTATTCTATATACTCGCCCCTCGCGTAAGGCATAATTTTTATAAATACTTTTCTCGTATTCGGTTTCAGGAAGCCTCGAAAGTATATTATGGATTTCGCGAACTTTTTCATCGGTTAATTGGGCCGACAACACCCAATCAGCGGTTTCTATTTTAAAAAATTGTACTTCTTCCGCCGGTTGCTCTGTAGTTTCCGGATTACGGCTCCAAGCATCTACATGACTCATTCGCGCACCAGGTCGGTATTCGACGGTAAATATAAATTCTTGAAGGCCTAACCACCAGCGTGCAATTCGCGGGATCAAATCCCGTTTCGAACATGCAGCATTACACTCAGTTACAACTTTGAAATTTATACCGATTAAAATATACTCGGAATTTCTTTAAGCTTTCAACTACTGCCAATGTTTCCAGTTCATAAGAATGAAATTTTGTTTCGCAACCGTTTGTTTGCCGACTGTAGTATGCGACAGGCTGTAAACTACCATTGTCCTGCCTTTGGAGTAATATACCTGCTATCCCCAATTTACTCGCATCGGTATGTACTTCTGTTTCGCCCTGAGGGTTATAAATAGCCAAAATCGGACGATGAATTAAATTTTGCTTTAATTTCTCGAAGACATTTTGTTGCTGCTTCGCCCGGTTCCACGTTTTCGTTTTCTTTAATAATTTTGTAAGTGGCTGTGTTACTTCGACGTATTTATTTGCAATGTCGGCAACAATTTGTTAATCCGATAAACTGTCTAATATTATGTACATTTTGAGGTACTGGGAAATCTTTTACAGCCCTAATTTTTACTGCACCCAGCCGTATACCGTCACGGCTAATTTCAAATCCTAAATAATAGATTTATGTTGCAAAGAATACACATTTACTAAGATTTAATGTTAACCCTTCCTTTCGCATTATTTTCAAAATTATTTCCAAATATCTGATTCCCTCCTCTATTGTCCTAGATGGTATTAATATATCATCTATATACGTCATAGCTATATTATTTTTATGTGTGCCTAAAATCTTATCCATCATTCTCTGAAAAGTACTGGGAGTGTTTGTAAGACCAAACGGCAGCCGATTAAATTCATATTGTCCATCCAGTACTACAAACGCTGTTTTCAATTTTGATTCTTCCGCGATGGGTATCTGATAATAACTAGGAGTAAGGTCAAGAGTTGTAAAATATTTACATCCCCGTAGCCGATCAAGTTGATCATCTATTCGCGGTAACGAATATTTATCTTTAACAGTAACATTATTCAATTAGCGATAATCCATACAAAGGTGCATATCATCCGTTTTCATTTTCACTAATAAAACATGAGAAGTATATGGTGAATATGAATCTTCAATAATGTAAAATAAGTAAAATAAATACATCATTACAACGTACTACCCATTGCTGTGTGCGCGAATACGCCCTCCACACAAACCTCGGCAATGATGATGACATACCTGTACCGTACGGGCGCTTACCAGGCGTCACCTCACAGGCGTTTACCAGGCGTCACCTCACGGGCGCTCACTGCTGGCGCGGGGAGCGCGCCACAGGCGTCAATTCTGTGCCATTTAAATTTCGAAATATTCGGCGTCGGTCGGGATCGAACCCGGTTAACTAGATTCGCGACCAGACATTCAGGCGCGCAGCTACGAGACCTGATAATAATGTAATTATCAAATAATTATTTAATCATTTCTTTTACTTTTTCCTCGTGTTTTGATATGCGACAGGGGTGATATATTATGAGTTTATTATCCTGTACATTAATTTCGATTTAGTACACTTTATTTCAGTTAAATTTTAAATAAAACAATTATAATGTATTTATTTAACAATGTCAGTAAATTTTGCCTTCAAAATTTAGTTTTAACATTACTAGTAGTTCATTCTCTGGTTCGGCATAACAGTAGTGAACAACACTGCTTCTTTCTTAATTTAGTTTTACAATAAAATCGACATCTACAAGATTTACAATTGCAATCACTATTGTAATATCCGAATTATCGAATTTTGTTACACTTCTCTGTAACAAGTTTATTCCGTCAATTTCTTCGATCAAACGAGTACTATAAATTTAATAATTGCATTGCTAAAATATTTTCATCATTTATGTCCGATGTGAAATATTCTAACAAATCTATACAGGGTGAGGCAAATGAGGAACAGACACAACTAAACAAATGATATTATTTAAATTTATGAGCCTTTCGGGTTGACAGTTTTAGGATGCATTTTTCGTTACTCAAAACTCAACAGTGCCTATTAGTTCCGCTCGACCTAAACAACTGAGTCAAGTACCACTCATAGGGTTTGACATTTTCAACTAAATTTATTACTCCGCACGTGTGATGCGACGATCAGACCGACGGGTTTATCTTATGGCTTTATGTTTCTTAAGTGCTACGCAGTGTAAACTTTTAACTGGCATAAAGCATTATACATTCCTAGAAGGGATGCAAGATAAACAACATATCTGAAGACAACGATAACGTCAAAGTTTTGTGAATTGTATATTTTTCAATAACAAAATATGTCTTATTTTGTTTAAACAATGCCCAATGTGATCCTGATTCAGATCCCACTTTCTGAGATAAAAGCTATGGTTTTTACTAATTTTTATTAATCTTTTTCATTTATTACTTAACTGGAATATATGGGCGATAATACATGCAATAATCTAATATATACAATTCACTTTCCTTTTTGACCTGTTATCGGCGTCTTTTCCCACACACACAACTTTGTCAGCGACGGACTGGCCCTCTACGACGCATTCCCCTAAGTGGGATAAAATACACATTGTCATTCCAATTTACAACAATTATCACAGGCGTGCATTATCATCTAATGAGATAGACAGGAGGGGGGGCAGGAATAAGGTTGCTCCCAAGTCCCAGACTTGGGTAGGTGCCCCGCATATTAAATGCGGCCTAACACCTTGTGGTTTCCGGTACCCCTATCCGCAAAAGTATACACCCAGTGCATTGACGAATTGCTGGAATACGGCTCTCGTGAATAATCATTTCTGAGCCACTAGCGGTACCGTAGCCACACGCATGTCCCAGACATGTTGAGCTCCCAGAGCTCTGACCTCCCAGAGGTCAATGGGTCCCAGACCCATAATGAGAGTTTAGCTTACGATCACACGAGTGTAGGTCCCAGACCTATCATGATAAATCCCAGGTTTATCCTTAACGTCCCAGACGTTATCGTGTGTCTCAGCCCCTCATTTGCATGTCCCAGACATGTGAGTTCCCAGAACTCGACCTCCCAGAGGTCAATGGGTCCCAGACCCGTTATGAGAGTTTAGCTTACGATCACACGTTTATAGGTCCCAGACCTATCATGATAAACCCCAGGTTTATCCTTAACGTCCCAGACGTTCTCGTGGATCTCAGCCTCTCATTTGGTGTCGTCACACCTCGAAGCATAAAGCTCCATGGACCCAGAGTTGTCCCAGACAACTCTTCGGATAATTAATTAGGAAACTACTACGTTTGCGGCCACAAACAAATAATACAAATGTATACTTCACATATACCATGCATATCATATACACAAGCAGTGTATAACATATCAATCAAGCATCTGGTGATCCACACCAAACTATACCTGTATAATAATTAGAATGACAGCGAGTTCTACCACTCACCTATAATTACTGCAAGCAGCTAATCTTTTCTTATGGACACTTTCACAGTTTCACACACATCCATATAGCACTGCTAGCACACAACGACTAACTAGCCTGACCATGCAAGGGTCGGGGGTTGTTATTGTGTTTAAGAATGTCAAGTGCTTTTGCCTTAAGCCAGCGCTTCTAAACCAGTGGCGCCCAGTCGAAAAGTGAATCTTACATTTGTATATCTAGAAAATATTTTCATAAGCTAGGTTCTTACTAAATCCACCTTTTGCATTTTAGTTCCAAGTATGTTCATAGGGGCAGTGAAAACGCGGTAACACGGTATTATAAGTGACTTTCACATCTTTAAGTGTAGTGTGATCTGTGCAATACACCATGGCAAACAAAAGAATAATATTGGTTGTTTTTCACTTTGGTGGAAAAAAGCATATTTTCATTGTGCTCCAAGCCAATATTTATTTAATTGCGAAGAAACTATTATTAATTGTATATTTAGTGCTGTATTTCTGTACAATATACCTACATTATTTGACAGAGAGATCAGATCAAGAAATCCCTTCGACAGCACCGAGTGGCAAGAAGTGGAATAGATAAAGGCAAGGGACTCAATATTAGTTTACATATTAGTATAATTTTACAACTGTATAGGACGTGAGCGATCATATTACTTTGTTGGTCTAGGCAAGCAGATATGGGGGCACATGTCAAAATGACACACAACTTACAAATGTTGATAATATTTATTTGTGATCAAATGTAAATGTTTACATCGTAGAAATAGGTCCCAACTAAAATTTCTTTGATCAATAAGACCTAACTTACAAATGTCATAATTTTTCATCCAAAATTTTGGAATTTTCCACTTCCATGTAGTTTATTTAAATTTCTAACTTCTTGTAACAAATATACCACATGAAATCAGAAAATTTTAAAATTTGGAATGAAAAATTATGAGATTTGTTGATTATGTACATAATTATTTCATGTCAATTTGACGTGGGTCCCCAAAGGTCAACAAAGTCTCATGAGTGCTCGCATCCTATATTTCTGTGTATACATGTTCCATTGACACATCCCAAAAAATTATGCTAAAATTTCTTCACCAATGACCATTTGGGTAAAAATAGTTATTATTGAATTTGTTATGAATAAAATTCCCTACAGCTCTCATCTAAAACATTTTTCTATAACCAATAGATAATGAGCTACAGCGCTTCAAACAGAGCAAATTTATAAAAATTTCTTTAATGCTTCATTTGAATAATATTTTGTTATATTTTTTTAATAAATTATTTATTATTATTCATTAATTATTATTATTAAACTACCATACATGTACAGGGTGTAATACGAAAACCGGGCCATAGGCGTTTAACATGGGAGAACAGTTTTTCTTTGCCCAAAAGTGGCCTATTAATTTTAGACAATAATGCTTCAAATAAATATAGCAGTTATTTTTTATGGTGTTAACCACGATATTGATTTAAAATCTGAAGCAAATTTAATGACATTTGACGTGTCAGAAACGTATCTATCAAATTGTCTGTATCTATTAGAGTATTATTATTAAAAATGAAGAATTATTTACTCGAACAAAAAAATAATAAGTATAATATTAATGTAAATTATATTTTATAATTTGTCACACGTAAAAAAAATGTCATTACATTTGACTGTGATTTTAATTCAATACTATGGCTAACACTATAAAAATGTAGCTATTATAAAATTTAAAATTCACTTTCCCGGTTACTGAACATGCAAAATAAAATATGAATTAGATGTTGAATTTAATACTCTTAAACGTTTATTTGAAGATTTATTGTCTAAAATTAATAGGCCACTTTTGGGCAACGAAAAGCTATTTTGCATTGTTGAACACCTATAGCCGGGTTTTCGTGTTATACCCTGTATATTAATTATTGTTTAACATTTTTTCATTCTACAGAGGTTTTATAGACCAGGAAATTTATGATTTTACCTCAATGTAATTACAACAAAAGCATTTTTACGGAATCATGAACAAAAAAATAAAAAATATTAATGAATAACACATCAAAAGTTTCTGGCAGTCGGAGCAAGGGAACCTCTCGCCAATTGGGATAAAAGACGGTATATTTAAGTTTTTGGCCATTTACTCATAGCAGATTTGAAAGACATTTAAAATACTCAAACCACAAACTATATTACGTATTTAATACTTATGCCCATATTCATAAACACATAAAAATTTTAACGGTTCTTTTTAATTTTTATCCAGTAAAAACAGTCGACACTGACAGAAAAATCGAAATGTAATTTGTCAAGTTTATTTCCATTTGTCAAAAAATTTAACGAGCCGTTTTGAAATTTAACGAGTGTTTATGAATATGGGCATTAGTCTAATAGATTTTACTATTTATAACAGCTTACATTCGCCGTGGCATTGAAAGAAGTAAATTATTCATTTTTTTTTAAACCGAACGTTTTCCTGCAATTTTTTTATCCACTACTCTGATCCTGTCTAAGATACAATAACTCAGTTTGAAAATTTGAATTCAGCATGAAATCCTCTTTCATATCATTATTACACGATCTTTGCCAATGAATGATTTGCTAATTACTAACAACTTAAATTCACAAGAAATTCCTATAAAATTCAAAATATCAGCACATCGGCTTATTACTAATTTTTTCATCCAAAATTTCGACGCGGTTAAAGATAAACAATATTAGGTCATACGTGTCAAAGTGGTTGATGAGAAATTAAGAAATGAGCCGATTTTCAGATGTTTAAAATTTTAGAGGGCTTTCGTTTGAGTTTAATTTGTTTATAATTAGCAAATCGTTCATCGGTAAAAATCGTGTTATACACGATATGAAAGAGAATATTATGCTGAATTCAAATTATCAAACCGCGTTATTGAATCTTTAACAGGATCAGAGTGGTGGATGAATAAATAAAAAAATTACAGTAAATAGTTCTCAATTTGAAAAAAAAAAACATCGATAATGTACTTCTTTTGATGCCATGACGATTGTAAATTGTTACAAATAGTAAAACCTGTTAGACTAAAGACTTACATCACCGGTTAAACAGTCTGTTAACTTAACTGTCAGTGAAAAGAAAAACAAAATATCGATATTATAGCATAAGTTGAAAAAATTACACATCAATTTTTAGATGCCACATTATCCTTATAACCGACAGTTAAGTTAACCGTCAATTTCACAAGAGATGAAAATACCGGACCTTAGTATTATATACGTAACATAGTTTTCTTTTGAGTAATTTAAATTTCTTTCATAGCAGTTATGAGCAAATGGCCAGAACCCTAAATATGCCGACATTTTCCCCAGTTGGCGGGAGGTTCGCATGCTCCGACTTCCGGAAACTTTTGATATGTTATTCGGTAAAGTATTTAAACAATAATTAATGAACAATAAAAAATTTGTAAAAGAGGTATAAAAAAATAAAATTTGAATGAAGCATTAAGGAAACTCCAAAATTTGCTCTGTTTGAAGCTCTGTTGCTCGCTATCTGTTGGTTACAGAAAAAAAGTTTCAGATAAAAGTTGTACGGAAATTTAATCGTAACAAATATATTTTTTCCTAATAGGCGGAGCTTCCCGAGGTGCCCCAAGGTCGAAAAGTGCCCATTTTTCAGTTCCCGTCTGAAATTTTAAAAATATGCAAAACAATACAATTCATAAGCCACTTGGTAAATATTAGTACTTTAAATTGCATAATCAAAAACCAAGTCACTTATGAAATGTAACATGAATTGCCTATTCATGGATTTTTAGGCGGGACCAAATAAAATGGGCAGCCTGTATAACATATATCCAAAAATCAAAAATATCATACCACTTTGTGGAATAAACCATTATTTTTCTACGGAGTGACTGGACTATTATGGTTTTCTACAGTTTTAATATGAACCATTACTACTTTTCATAAATACATTTACTAATTATTTTTTGATTTAGGGTTGGAGAGTGTTTTATTTGGAGTAAAATAAAAGATCTGCATAACTCCAGAGGTTAGAAAACTATAAAGCATTAATCCTTTGAAGTGTGAGTTGTATTCTATAAAATAGATAAAACCAGCGCACTCAAAAAATAGTAAGTAATCATTTAAATTACATTATACAAAATGCCGACTAAAGATTATATGAAACGTCAAAAGAAACAGCAATATTATGACAGAAGTAAACAAAAAAATGTAGGCAAGTCAAATAAAACTGTAACTGCGAATGAAACTAACTTAAATTTTGCCGTATTAAATAGGGAAAGGAATAATATTACGAAAGAAGTAGTAGATACTCATATATGTAAAATGTCAATAGCAGATAATGAAACACAACATAGTCAAAATGAAATGAATAATTTAATTGTAGGTAATACCGGCGTAGGAAATGATGTCATTCAATGTAATTTGACAAATAATGATTTTAAAACATTGTTAAATCCTCAAGGTTATTTAGAAGACGTGCATATCGATTATTTCTTTTCTTTGGTGCGATCTAATTCTAATTTTATACCCCAGTGTACGGCTTACATACAAGTTCCACATCGAATAATTCCTGTTCAACAGGACACTAGCCACCTTCAAATTTTATTTGTCCCAGGTACTAATGCAGGTAGTGTGGGGCATTGGTTAGCTTCATATTATGATGGTACTGATATAATAATTTATGATAGCATGAATTCACTATATTTACACTCCAGTGCTAAAACGTATTTAGATAGATTATTTCCATACAGGCCTCCAATTAGATTTACGCGAGTTCAACAACAACCAAACGCCTACGATTGTGGTCTATTTGCTATCGCGTTTTGTACCAGTGTAATATTTAACCGTAATCCTGAAGAGGAAACGTATGATACAACCAGGCTCAGATCTCACGTTTTGCAAATGTTTCGGGCAAGGCAGTTGATAATTTTTCCAGTTACGCGGCTTCAGCAGTTACGTGAAAATTATTTAAAACGTAAGTCTAACGAAACCGATGTACAGCGAAATAAGCGTTTAAAGAAACAAAATGAGATTGACTTAAAACGGTTAACTAATGAAACACCCGAAGAAAAACATAAAAGGTTAGAAAAGCAAAAAGTTAATTTCGAGAATTATCTAAACAATGAAACACCAGACGAAAAAGCTGATAGGTTAAAGACACTAAAATTTAACTTTAAAGAATATATAAAGAATGAAACACCTGAGCAAAAAGTAAAGCGATTAGAAAGATATAAAGATAATTTCGCGAATTCAACAAACAACGAAACTGATGAGCAAAAACAAAACAGGTTATTAAAAAATAATCAAGTAAACAAAAGTAAAATCGTTGCAAAGAAATTCAAAAATAAAATTACAGAAACGTACATGTTAGCAAGTAAAGGCCTAGAGTTACAAATAGAGACACACAGTTTGGGTCCTATGACAGTTTTATGCAAAGATTGTTCATCCAAAAACTTTGCTTTTGAAAAGCCTCAAGATAGCAAGTTCACCCATTGCTGTCGTAAGGGTAAGTTACACCCGGATCAGTTAGCTAATTTTCCTGATTACATCAAGAATCTAATGATTAGTAATAATTCAGATAGTAAAAATTTTAAAGAAAATATTAGAAAATTCAATAGTGCTTTGGCTTTTGCTTCCATGGGAGCAAATATTTCACCACCACCAGGACGAGGTCCATATTGTTTTCGTATTCATGGTCAAATTTACCATGATACAAACGCTTCATTGTATCCTGCAGATGGTAAAACCGAAAAATATGCCCAGTTGTACATTATTAATTCAGCTGATGCGTTACAGAAACGCATGAGTCTAGAATATAATAAAAAATGCAAACCAGAAATAATGAAACAGTTAGATAGTATAATAAGAGAGGTTAGTCCATATTGCAAAGCATATTTAATGTTACAAGAAGTAGAACAAAGAGAAATTGCTAAAGCTAATCTAACTAATCACACCATGCCTGAAATTAACTTGTGGATAGTTAATGATAGAACAAAAGATAAACGTAGGTACAATGTACCAACGAGTAATGAGGTAGCTGTTGTTTTCACATCAAATGACGGTGCACCACCAATAAATAGAGATATTTGTATTCACCCTAGGGCCGGTGGTCAAGTTAGAATACATCAGTTTAGTGAAAATTGCGATCCTATGATTTATCCATTATTATTTCCTCATGGCCAAGGTGGTTGGAACATGAATTTGAAACAAAAGGATGGTGTTAAAAAACAAAGTATGTTACAATTTTACATGAATAGATTATCGGTCCGGGATCATTTCAATCCCTGTTTAGAATCTGGGAAACTTACTCAGCAATATATTGTAGACGCATACGTCAAAGTCGAAGCCGAACGACTAACTTACATTCGTTTAAATCAGCCTACACTCAGAGTAGAGCTGTATAGTGGTTTAATGGACCATGTCAACAATATAGCCGCGACCGAAGGCGGTAAAGCCGGTACGATGGTTATTTTGCCATCAACATTTCAGGGCGGCAGTAGATTTATGCTTAAAATGTACCAAAATGCTATGTCAATCGTACGAGAATTTGGCAAGCCAGACTTGTTCATCACAGTAACATGCAATCCAAAATGGCCGGAAATATTACAACAATTACGCGAAGGTCAAACCACTAGCGACAGGCCAGATATTGTAGCAAGAGTGTTTTGCGGTAAAATAAAGCAAATGATGCATGAATTTCTACACGATGATATTTTTGGTAAAGTTGTAGCGTTCATATATGTAATTGAATTTCAAAAACGGGGTTTGCCACACATGCATTTGCTATTAACATTAGCTGAGTGTAACAAAATTCGAAATAGAGACGATATTAATTCTGTTGTAAGCGCCGAGATTCCGAACGAGGACGCTGAGCCAGAATTATATCAATTAGTTCGATCACATATGGTACACGGTCCATGCGGTCAATTAAACAAAAATTCACCATGTATGAGTGACAATAAATGTTCTAAAAAATACCCCAAGGAATTTAGAAATGAAACTCATGAAAATATAAACGGTTACCCACTGTATAAAAGACCGAATAAGGGCGCGACAATAGATATTTTGTGGAGAAATGGTGTACCTAAATATACAATTGACAATCGCTGGATTGTCCCATATAATCCATATTTATTAAAAAAATTTCGAGCTCACATAAATATAGAAATATGCTCATCAGTTAAGAGTATTAAATACATTTGCGATTATTTATGCAAAGGCCATGATTGCGCCTCAATAAAATTAGGTCAAACCGATAAAACAAATACTGTTCAATGGGATGAAATTAACGGTTATTTAGACGCCAGATATGTATCTGCACCAGAATGTTGTTGGAGACTTTTAGAATATCCTTTACATGACAAGTCTCACGCTATTTTCGAACTTGCAGTTCATTTAAAATATCAACAGAGCGTTTGTTTTGTAACCGGTCAAGAGAAACAAGCTTTAGAACGCGCAGCCAAAAAAAAATACTACGCTAACTGCGTGGTTCATGTTAAATCAAACAGATGTCAATGCGCGAAAATATCGCTACATGGAAATTCCAAAATATTATGTTTTCACAAATAACATGTGGAAAGATAGACAAAGAGAGAAAAAACCACCAATAGGTCGCATGATTTCAGTAAGCCCAAAAGACATCGAACGGTTTCACTTACGCTTAATATTGGTTCATGCCACTGGTGCCACAAGTTTTGAAGACTTACGCACGGTTGATGGAATATTGTATAATACATATCAGGAAGCCGCCCGTGCTTTAGGTCTTTTGCAAAATGACAAAGAATCCGAAAACTGTTTAAGTGAGGCTGTTTTAAGTAAATTTCCAAAACAACTGCGAGAGTTATTTGCATATTTAATTTGTTTTCATACAACAACAAATGCAGTTGAATTATGGGAAAAATTCAAAGAATATTTAATGGAAGATTATTTATTACATCATTCCAAAGAAACTGCACAAAATAAATGTTTAAGAAATATTCAAGAAATATTAATCATTCATAGATATGATCTTAGTGATTTCGGTTTGCCACAACCGAATGAAATCGATGATGTAAGTAATGAAAACGATTTCATAGATATAAATGCAGAAAAATTAGAGGGCGAGAAAAATGTATCTTTATTCAATAGTGAACAAAGGGATATTTTACAAAACATTTTAAATGCAGTAAACGATGCAAATTGTAAAAACAGATATTTCTTTGTAGACGGGCCAGGTGGCACTGGCAAAACCTTTTTGTACAACACACTAATCAGTGTTGTAAGAGGGCAAGGGCAAAAAGTTATAGCTGTTGCTTGGACAGGTATCGCAGCAACGTTGTTGAAAGGGGGTCAAACGCTTCATTCAATTTTTAAATTGCCAGTCCCAGTAACTGACGATTGTAAGTGTAATGTCAAAGCTAATAGTCTTTCAGGGAAACTAATTACAAATGCAACAGTAATAATTTGTGATGAGGTCACAATGATCCCACAATATGCCCTAAATGCAATTGATTTATTATTAAAAGATTTAATGAACAATAAATTACCATTTGGTGGAAAAATTGTTATACTAGGAGGTGATTTTCGACAGTGCTTACCTGTAGTAAACTACACCAATCACAGAACTGTTATAATAGAAACTTCGATATTAAAATGTCCATCATGGCCGTTGTTTAAGAAATTTTCCTTGAAACAAAATATGCGAGTGAATAAAGATGAAATTGAATTTTCAGAATACCTGTTAAAAGTAGGCAATGGTGACAATGACATTGTTACAATACCACCAACGTGCATTTCAAAAATTTCATTGGCAGACGAAATATTCGGAACTTATGAAATATCATCTAATGATATTTATCAGTTCACAAATAGAGCTATCTTAGCGCCAAAAAACGATGACACAATGATCATCAATGAAATTGTTTTAAACAAAATTTCGGGGCCACCACGAGTGTATTTCAGTGCTGACTCGTGCGAATGTGAAGATAACAATAAAATAAGTTATCCCGTAGAGGTATTGAATAAACAACTTCCTACCGGCATGCCCCCATATAAACTAACATTAAAAATAGGCGCGATTGTTATGTTGCTAAGAAACATGAATCCCAAACGCGGATTGTGTAACGGTACTCGACTAATAGTCAAAGACATGAAAAATAATTATTTAGATTTGGAAGTACTTACAGGACAAAGTGCAGGTAATCGAATTTATTTACCTAGATTCGATTTAAATACCGACACAAATTTGCCGTTCACATTAAAACGGAGGCAGTTCCCTATACGGTTGGCATTTTCAATGACAATTAATAAATCCCAAGGCCAAACGTTTGATTTTGTTGGTATAAATTTAGAAAATCCCGTTTTTACACACGGTCAATTATATGTGGCCATGTCTCGCGTTAGATCAATGCAGAATTTAAAAATCAAAGTATCCGATGACTGCGTGAATGAGACAGGCGAAGGATGTACAAATAATATTGTCTTTAAAGAAATATTAAATTAAGATTTAAAAATTGATAATGTAAGTTTAAAAGAATATGTAAAGCATGAGTTTGTAGTTTTAAACACACTTGTTCATGCATAATATTTCCAAAAAATACAATTCAGTGTAAAATTAAAAAGCCAACACATAACGAAAGTAGCATTCATTTATATTTGAATTGAAAATTAAAATATTGTTATTGTTATACGCATTACGAATAGTAATATTCAATAAAAATTTAAGAAAGCTTTAATTTTGATTCACTGAAAAGGTGGCAAGGTTGCGTTAAATAAAACGCAACATGCAGAATTTGAAACGAGGGAATCTAAAATTTATGTAACAGAAATTACGGAAAAAAATTTCCAATGAAACGAAACCGCAAGGTGCATCAAGAATTTCAAATATTATTGGTGGGTTTGGGACTATTATGTTTTAAGTCATTGTCCCTGTTACATAAATTTTAGTAAAAATGGTCTAAAATAAAGGAAAATGAATATCAGTTCTACATGAATGAAATATAATCCTATTTTATATGAAAGCGAATGCAACTGATTTTAAATTTAAGAAAATAATCTTTCTCATCCATAATTCATAAATTAGAGAGGAACACTTGTCTAAATTTGATTAAAATAAGAGACCAAAAACCCTCATAAAAAATGAGAGCTATACAAAAAACTGATTTACTTGGTAATTAAATTTGTATCAAATAATATATAGAAAAAAAAAATTAAATTACTAAATAGAAATAACTCATTTCTACGGTAATTTAATTATTTTTTTAGCATATTTTTTTATGTACTTTGCAATTTAATTATTTAAGTAATCAGTTATAACCCAGCTCCTGACAATGACTTGGAACATAATAGTTCTGGGCCCGATACCAATAATATTTGGAATTCTTGTTGTACTTTGCAATAAACAAAACAAAAGTGTGGTACTGAAACAATATCGCTAGAGATTTATAACATAAGCTCGCGTCCGAAAATGTTTCATAAACAAATAATCCACACCGCGGTATATACCAGTAAATAAACAAAAATGGGTATAAAATCGCAATAGTATGAATGTGTGTGTGTGTGTGTGTGTGTGTGTTTGTGTGTGTGTGTGTGTGTGTGTATGTATGTATGTATGTATGTATGTATATGTGTGTGTAAATGTATGTATGTTTTTCTTATTGAAAAATCGAGTTGCCAACTTTTGGAGTTCCACCGTCCTTTTGTTGTAAATTTAATTTAAATTAAAAGTGTACCACATTTTTAAATATATACATTCATTTTGCAAAATAGTACAAATCTACAATAGTTTATTTGGCGGTAGTCACTGTACTTTAAAATCATAAAAATCATTTTGAATTAATATAAATCTTTTTATAATTGTGTAGTATTTA
Organism: Harpalus rubripes; assembly: GCA_963082715.1. NCBI lineage: Eukaryota > Metazoa > Arthropoda > Insecta > Coleoptera > Carabidae > Harpalus > Harpalus rubripes. The sequence continues at coordinate 21,148,160 of OY720450.1, forward strand.
AGGCAACTCGAATCATTGTAAATTTCTAAGGAAAAATAAACTTTAGATTAAAATTCATGATATAATTTACTTAAAAAACATAATTAGTTGAAAACTCCAAAAAAAAAATTATAACCATTATGGTATATTATCCATTGTGGGGTGTGCCAAACTGCTGTGTAGACATCTCTATTTTAATTACAAAGAAATAAAAAAATTATATTTTAAAGTAAAATTCAAAATTAGTTTTTAAAATTCTTTATAAGAGGTAATAATTACAAGAAATTTTTGTTACAATTATTATAATTTATTATACTACAGTAAAAATTAGAAAATTGAATTCAAGAAATCCGAAGTCCCAGCGAAAAAACGCTTAAACAATCTCGTTTATATATCATCTTGTGCGTCTACGCTGAAGAACATTCAGACTTATCAGATTAGTCTGCAGATCAACTTATCTAATACGTATTCAGGGGAAATAATAAAAATTTAATTTTTGATGGATGGAAGATTTTATTTTATTTCGAAATACAAATATATGGTATGTAATTTGTCAATGTTATTGTATTTTTTTTAATTCAATTCTTTTTCTGTATTATAGAAGTATTGTAAAAAGATGCTTTACTGAAGCAAGAAACTCGTCACATATTGGCGTTATCAAAAAATCACACTGGATAATCATGTTACTCTAGGTTTTGAACAAGAAAATTTAAAATGGTATAATATTTACTGTTTAATTGCAAAAAATTTACTTACTTTACATTTCAAATTATTTCAGGTTAAACAAATTGCTCTAAGTTAGTTGTTTTTTACATGGATCGAAGAACAATGATATCTGTTTCTAATTGGAATTTTTACTGTTTCTCGACAAATTTCCAGGCAGAAATCGTCACTCATTGGAGACACGAAAAATCCTATCGGAAAGTCGTGTTTCTCATAGTTTGCAACGAGAATAATCAAATACCTTAAAAATGGTACTGTTTTAATGTTTTTTTTTTCATCTAATTTCCTTAAATTTAAAATTATTTCGGTTTAATCAAAGTCTATCCAAGTTAGTTGTATTTTTCATCGATATAAGAACATTGATATCTGTATTGGATTGGTAATCTTACTGTTTTTCGACAAATGTCCAGGCAAAAAATCATCACTTATTAGAGAAAAATTCTACCGAAAAGTCATGTTTTACATAGTTTGGAACATTAATAATCTAATACGTGCAAAATGGTACTATTTCAATGCGTATTCTTTTCAATTAATTTTCTTACATTTAAAATTATTTCAGTTCAAAAAAATTCCAAACAAGTTAGTTATTTTTTTCATGGATCGAAGAACATTAGTATCTGTTTTGGATTGGAATTCTCACTGTTTTTGGAAAAATGTCCAGGCATAAATTCGTCAATCATTATAGACACGAAAAATCCAACTTGAAAGTCATGTTTTTCGTAGTTTGCAACAAGAATAATTCAATACCTTAAAATGGTACTATTTAAATCTGTTTTTTTTCAATTAATTTTCTTACATATTATTATTTCAGTTGAAACAAATTCCATACAAGTTAGTTGTTTTTTCATGGATCGAAGAACATTGGTATATGTTTTGGATTGAAATTCTTGCTATTTTTTGACAAATGTCCAGGCAGAAATTCATTAATTATTAAACACGAAAATTCCAGCCGGGAATTAATGTTTTTCATAATTTGCAACAAGAATAATACAATACCTTAAATATGGTACTGTTTGAATGTTCTTTTCATATAATAGGTATCTATTTTGGGTTGGAATTCTTAATGTTTTTAGAAAAATGTCCAGGCATAAATTCGTCAATCATTAGAAACACGAAAATTCTTACCTGAAAGTCATGTTTTTCGTAGTTTGCAACACGAATAATTCAATACCTTAAAATGGTACTGTTTAAATCTGTTTTTTTCAGTTAATTTTCTTACATTTTATTATTTCAGTTGAAACAAACTCAATCCAAGTTAGTTGTTTTTTACATGGATCGAAGAACATTAATATCTGTTCTGGATTGAAATTCAGATTGTTTTTTGACAAATATCCAGGCATAAATTCATCAATCATTAGAGACAGGAAAAATCCAGTCGGTGTTCATGTTTTTTAAATTTTGCAACAAGAAGAATCCAATACGATAAAAATGGTACGGTTTTAAACTTTTTTTTTCATTTAGTTTTCTTACATTTTTTTATTTCAGTTGAAACAATTCCATCCAAGTTAGTTGTTTCTTCATGGATCGAAGAACATTGGTATATGTTTTGGATTGGAATTCTTGCTGTTTTTTGACAAATGTCCAGGCAGAAATTCATTAATTATTAAACACGAAAAATCCAGCCGGGGATTCATGTTTTTTATAGTTTGCAACAAGAATAATACAATACCTTAAAAATGTTACTGTTTCAATGTTCTTTTCATTTGATTTTCATACTTTTAAAATAATTCCAAATTAAACAAAAATTCCATCCAAGTTAGTTATTTATTTTTGTTTTCATGGTCGAAGAACATAGGTATCTATTTTGGATTGGAATTCTTAATGTTTTTTGAAAAATGTCCAGGCATAAATTCGTCAATCATTAGAAACACGAAAAATCCTACCCGAAAGTCACGTTTTTCGTAGTTTGCAACAAGAATAATTCAATACTTTAAAAATGATACTGATTAATATGTTTTTTAAAAATTGTATTTTCTAACAATTCATTATTTCAGTTTAAACAAATTCCATCCAAGTTAGTAGTTTTTTTCTTGGATCGAAGAACATTAATATCAGTTTTGGATTGGAATTCTTACTGTTTTTTGACAAATGTCCAGGCATAAATTCATCAATCATTAGAGACACGAAAAATCCAGCCGGGAATTAATGTTTTTTATAGTTTGCAACAAGAAAAATCCAATACCTTAAAAATGGTACTGTTTTAATCTATTTATTCATTTAATTTTCTTACATTTTATTATTTTAGTTGAAACAAATTCAATCCAACATGGATCGAGGAACATTAATATCTGCTTTGGATTGGAATTCTAACTGTTTTTTGACAAATATCCAGGCATAAATTTATCATTAGAGACAGGAAAAATTCAGTCGGTTTTCATGTTTTTTTAAATTTTGCAATAAGAAGAATCCAATACCTTAAAAATGGTACTATTTTAATCTGTTTTTGCATTTAATTTTCTTACATTTTATTATTTCAGTTGAAACAAATTCAATCCAAATTAGTTGTTTTTTACATGGATCGAAGAACATTAATATCTGTTTTGGATTGGAATTCTGACTGTTTTTTTGACTAATATACAAGCATAAATTCATCAATCATTAGAGACAGGAAAAATCCAGTCGGTGTTCATGTTTTTTTAAATTTTGCAACAATAAGAATCCAATACCTCAATAATGGAACGGTTTAAAACTTTTTTTTCATTAAATTTTCTAACATTATATTATTTCAGTTGAAACAAATTCAATCCAAATTAGTTGTTTATTACATGTATCGAAGAACATTAATATCTGTTTTGGATTGGAATTCTGGCTGTTTTTTTGACTAATATACAAGCATATATTCATCAATCATTAGAGACAGGAAAAATCCAGTCGGTGTTCATGTTTTTTTAAATTTTGCAACAAGAAGAATCCAATACCTTAATAATGGTACGGTTTTAAACTTTTTTTTTCATTAAATTTTCTTACATTTTATTATTTCAGTTGAAACAAATTCAATCCAAGTTAGTTGTTTTTTACATGGATCGAAAAACATTAATATCTGTTTTGGATTGGAATTCTGACTGTTTTTTGACTAATATACAGGCATAAATTCATCAATCATTAGAGACAGGAAAAATCCGGTCGGTGTTCATGTTTTTTTAAATTTTGCAACAAGAAGAATCCAATACCTTAATAATGGTACGGTTTTAAACTTTTTTTTCATTAAATTTTCTAACATTATATTATTTCAGTTGAAACTAATTCAATTCGAGTAAGTTGTTTTTTTACACGGATCGAAGAACATATAATTCTGTTTTGGATTGGAATTCTTACTGTTTTTTGACAAATGCCCAAGCATAAATTCATCAATAATTAGAGACACGACAAATCCAGCCGGGAATTCATGTTTTTTATAGTTTGCAACAAGAAAAATCCAATACCTTAAAAATGGTACTGTTTTAATCTGTTTATTCATTTAATTTTCTTACATTTTATTATTTTAGTTGAAACAAATTTAATCAAACATGGATCGAAGAACATTAATATCTGTTTTGGATTGGAATTCTGACTGTTTTTTGACAAATATACAGGCATAAATTCATCAATCATTAGAGACAGGAAAAATGCAGTCGGTGATCATGTTTTTTTAAATTTTGCAACAAGAAGAATACAGTACCTTAAAAATGGTACGGTTTTAAATATTTTATTTTTCATTAAATTTTCTAACATTATATTATTTCAGTTGAAACAAATTCAATTCAAGTAAGTTGTTTTTTTACATGGATCGAAGAACATATAATTCTGTTTTGGATTGGATTTCTTACTATTTTTTGACAAATGTCCAGGTATAAAATCATCAATCATTAGAGATACGAAAAATCCAGCCGGGAATTCATGTTTTTTATAGTTTGCAACAAGAAAAATCCAATAACTTAAAAATGGTACTGTTTTAATATGTTTATTCATTTAATTTTCTTACATTTTATTATTTTAGTTGAAACAAAATCTGTTTTGGATTGGAATTCTGACTGATTTTTGACAAATGTTTAGGCAGAAATTCGTCAATCATTGAAGACATGAAAAATCCTACCCGAACGACATGTTTTTCATAGTTTGCAATAAGAATAATCCAATACCTAAAAATGGTTCTGTTTTAATCTGTTTTTCAAAAAATTCGATAACTATCTTAAAATGGTACAGATTTTAACCCGGAATTCAAATTCTTATATTAAGTTTAAAACTATCTATTTCAGAAAAATATATTGCCAACTCTTTAAACTAATAAAAAAAATTTAATAGCATAATCAAACGGCATAAACCAGTAAAGTAATTTTTATATGACCTTTACATTCTTTCTACTTAATACCAATTCAAACTGCATTCATATATTTTCAAATTCGTTGTATATGTTTAAATATAACTACTTATTTTTCTACAGTATGTAACTAATTATTTACTCTAGAATGAAACTATTAAATTTGTGTGTTTTGTTTGATTTATTTTTATCTTTAAATTTAGTATTGTGTACTCATATACATGCTAATAATATTATGTATATATTTTATCCTGTAATTGAAATATTTTGTCCAGTTTGATTGAATCTACAAATAATTACTTTCAATTTTCTCAAGTTATTTACATAATTATTGCTCGCATAAAACGCGTAGTATTTGTTTATTTCATTGTATGTTCCTATCATCTGTTTCTACTAACCACTTTGTATATTAAGTTTTACAAAAAAAAAATTAAGATATAATTTCATATTGATATAAATAAAAGTACCACTTAAATACTACAAATGGTTGATATAATTAAATCAAAATGAAACTTATGAATCTGGATATATTTCACATTTTATGAACAAATATAATAAATGTAGCTGTTTCATAAAACTATTAAATTGTTTCTAAATTTTTATTTTATTAATTAATACAAGAAATATGAATTTGGAAATTGCATTTTTTACATAGTTAGCAAAGATTTAGGCAATCAAGGAATGTGACGTAAATTTTATTGGATGTAAAGATCAGTTATAATTTATTGTTATTTTCGTAAATAATTAAAAATATTGGCGTCAGAAATAGTCATGACAACAGCCCCCACTCCTGTGACGTCGGAGCACATACAGTACGTCATTCACAGTCAATAGAAAAACAGGTTACGTTATTTATATAAATAAAAGTAGGCGACAGTTTGTCACATGCTAAACTGTATGTGCTCTGACGTCACATTCCGTTTTAGATCAGGTGAATTTGTGGGCAGGTTGGGTGAGTAGATTGCGTGGGCAGTTTGGATGGACATGTTGTGTGGGTAGTTCGGGTGAGAATATTGCGTGAGCAGTTCGGGTGAGAATATTGCGTGAGCAGGACAGAATTCAAACGCTTTGAAAGTCTATTAGCGTTAGCACTTTGGGCTTAAAGTTTGCCTAGAGGGTTTGAATGAACGTATAGGCTATCATAAAACACTATCGGCGGAGCCCTAGGGGAAGCTCGGCGTAGCCGAGTTTTCGCTAGTCCTAATACTAAACGATCAGATTCACTATCTATAGTTATATTCTTTAATCACGACGATTGCCAAAGCTTTGAACACCTCTACAGCCTGAATGGTGCGAGCGATTTTCGTGAAATTTGCACCAAGTTGTAGGAAATGATTGTCTCGAGTGCCCTCGTAATAGGTAAAATTTCTGTAGGAAGCATAGTTTTCGTGTAAAAAATTTATAAATGTTGAAAATTGGATTATTAAAACAATGGATCGAAGAAAACATGGAAAAATTTAAGACGAAGAACGCCATGTTTGACATGTCATTTTGAATCTTTAAATAGAAATATTTATGGAATGAGGATAATTTGAAAGAAGTTTATTTCATAATCATAATTTATGAAAATGGGCAATTATATCTGCACAGGTAAAATGGCCTAAAACATTATAATTAAAAATTATAAATTTTGACGGTTCATATGCACTTGGAAAGTGTTACCAAATATGTCATAAGTAACTAGGTAAAAAACAAATATTCCTAACTAGATTAATGTGAAGTTCGTACACAAGTGTGTGATCACAGTTTTCCTTGAAAATTTTAAAAAGATAAACGCTGTTATGTCATTTGGCATGTCAATGTCAATGATTACAAATTATCGGTTTTCATCCTTTTAAATGCAAAGAAATGTTTCAATAATATGTAACATTGAAGAAAAGATGATGAATTTAACGAGGTAGGTATATGTAATGATTTTAAGCCATGTTTTATGTTAATTTATTATATATTTTATTTTTTTAATAGAATTTTGGAAAATGAATAAGGAAACACGACGAAAAGGATAAGCAGGGCAGGAATCGGTCGAAGAGTACACAAACAAAATTAAAAACAAACATTGTCGTTTGTCATATTTGATATATTAATGACAAAAAATTATGTATGTCGTACCGGTTATTCTTTTCAATACTAAAAATATTTAACTATGTAAAATTGAAGAAAAGAATGTAGGTAGGTATATATAAAAAAGCACTGCAAACGTGGAAGAAGAATTGCAAAAATATGGGTATACCCTTGGAAGTTCAAACAATTTACACTTTATGCTTTGCAGATGATCAAATACTTATTGCACAAGACTACAACGATAGTTAATACATGATACGAAAATTTATAGAAGAATACCGTAGCTGAGGTCTAGAAATAAACATACATACAGCGAATGCGTAATGAGAGGCTTCCTAAACAAATACTACAGTGGACACCTACCGGCAAAAATAAAAGAGACCTAAAAGAAGTTGGGTAGCAGGAGTCCAAGAAGGAATAGGGGTAGAGAGAGAGAGGGGGAATTAAATGAAGATATATGGCAAGATAGAGAGCAGTGGAGAAATGGCATCGGAAGACATCGTAGAACGAAGTATATGTAATGATTTTAAGTCATGTTTATTTATATATTTTATTTTGTAAATAGATTTAACAAAATGTCAGGCTGAGAAAGACATACGCGTTAGTTAGTTGTTCTTCATCGAATCCAGCCAGAAATGTGTTACTCATTGGATACACCAAAAATCCTACAGGAAAATCATGCCTTAATGTTTGAAACAAGACAATTCAATAATTTTAGATGGTATGTTTTAATCTGTTCTTTTTTGCAATTCATTTTCTTACATTACGTTTAAAATTATATCAGATTAAACATAATTCAATAAATAAATAAATAAATAAATATATCATCACGGCATATTACCCATTGCTGGGTGTGCCAATCTGCTTTGTACGCAGATATCGGTAATGATGATGACATATTTGTACCGTGCGTGCGTTTACCAGGCGTCACCTCACGGGCACTCATTGCTGGCGTGGAGAGTGCACCATAATTCAATATCTATCTTAAAACGGTACAGATTTTAATGTGCATTTCATTTTCTTATATTACGTTTAGAATTATCTATTTTAAAATTCTTTCATTGCCAATTAATAAAAAAATCTTTAAAATTACATAGGGCCATAAAACGTTGTTAGCTGATCATATGCACAATGTAACCGTGGATACGTATCAAAAATACAATGGAAAAGAAGTCTTGTCAAAGTTAACAATGTGATTAAAGTTAACAATGTTTTATGCAACTGGGCCATAATCATACAGCATAAGCCACAAAAGTAATCTTGTATACCTATGAGTCTTGCATTTTTCCCCTTTAATAACAATCCAAACTTTATTAATGTAATGTAACTATTTACTTTTCTACAGTTTGTAACTAATTGTTTACTTTAGAATTAAAATATCATATTTTTGAGTTTTTTTTTTATTTATTTTTACCTTTAAATTTAGTATTGTGTACTCATAGACGTGTTATTAATATTATGTTTATAGTGTGTTCAAAAAAAAAATCCTAACTCGGAGTAGGCTATGAAGAGAGAAACGTGTGTTTGATCAATATTCAATTCAAAAGTCAAGTTGTCAAAGGCTACAGTTTATCGACATTCGCCGTTTTCTGATTTGAAAAGCCTTGATTTCTTTGCAAAACACTTTTGACAATATTTTAAATCAAATTGACGCTTAAATAATTGACATACGTCTCTTTGTACATAGCCTACTCCGAGTTAGGAATTTTTTTTGAACACACTGTATTTATTCTGTAATTAAGACATTTTGTCCTGTTTGCTCGCATAAAACGCGCAGCATTTTTTCATTTCATTATATGTTTTTATCAGTACCTACCAATCAATAAAATTCTACTTTCATATTAATAAACAAAATCCATTTCGTATATTTAGTAACTCTAGAAATTAAATATGAAAATTTTAGTTTAATAGCACTAGCCATGGAATAGACCATTTCAGAAATTTGAGCGACCACTTTTTGAACTAAAAAGTTAGGGCATATTTACCCCTGTGCTGAAATATGAAGCGAAAATTCAAATAAATTGTTCCTGGACTAGAACTATCAATATTTTAAAAAATTCAACACAACCCAAACCTACTTGCGATATTAACCTACATTTAAAAAAAATTATTATTGAAATCTATTAATATTTGACTTTGATTTTATAGGCAAAACAGAATTTCTCTAATTTCCCATAAAATCAAAGTCAAATACTAATAAATTTCAATAATTATTTTTTTAAAATACAGGTTAATATTGCAAGTAAGTTTGTGTTGTGTTGAATTTTTTAAAATGTTAATAGTTCTAGTAGAGGAACAATTTATTTGAGTTTTCGCTTCATATTTCAGCACAGGGGTAAATATGCCTCTTAAATGGTGGTATTTCAAATATATACGCGGCCCCGGTATTCTGTTTTAAATTTTAGAACTACACAGAAGTTGTTAATATAAATTTGAGTATAAGATATGATTCCAATTCCAAGTCCATTCATCAATCAATTATAAAAATTGCATTATTATACCTAACCTAACTTTTTATTTTCTAAACCAGACAAAATATTTCAAATGGCAATATTTTGTGGCCCAGAAGTTTAGTACCCGTCATAATTATTTGAAAAACGAAACCAACAAAACAAAAACAAAACTGTAAAATTGACAGAACTGTCATATAAACAAGGACGGGTATACGGCAATCGGCACTAACTTTTTGTCGCAGTCTAACACTTGGCACATGCGCTATAAATTTCTGAAATGTTTTTACATTTGTTATGCTGTTTGTTTTAATTTTATGGCTATCACTATTTTTGAGGTGATTTTCGATATTTTCGTTTGCAATTTCTGCCGTTACAAAGCATGCACAATTAATTTTTTTCTTGATTCAAATGCAGAATTTCATGATCTACAACTTTTATTTGAAGTATTTTTTTTTAAATAATTTGGAAAGCAACGCGCAAGGAAAAACAGTTTTCCCATGTTAAATGCCCATGTAACGGATTTGGAGTGCCACCTGGTATGTAGGTATGTCGAAAAATTATATCTAACTGCATTTTTTGATTATACTTCTGAAATATTATTGATAACTTTTTGCAAGAAAACGGTAGCCGACTGAGCTGTCGTATTTTTGACATTTCTCCATGATAGCCCTTGACAAAACATTTCTTGTAGTTTGTCAGAAATATATTTTGGTCGGTATTAAATGAAAAGTTTTCTGTCTGGCTAAATTATAGAACTTCCAAAATTTAGACATAAACTCCATTGGGTTTTGTTTTTCGCATAGACTTGTCTGAACCCTGTCGTGATTGGGATCAACTGAAATTTTGTCTGCTGATATGGAAGTGTTAACAATTAGACATCTCAGTCGGCTTTTGTTTTGTGCATAAAGATGTTAGAAATATGCCGTGTTTGGTATCAAATGAGAGGTCTAATTAAGGACTGTTAGATACATGTGTAAAAATTTCTGACACGTTCATTGGCATTTGTTTTATGCATAAAGTTAATTCGTTTGATAGAAGGGGAACTTGGGTATCTGACAAGACTGTTGGCGTTAGCACTTTGGTTTTAAATTGTGCGTAGACAGATTGGATGTACGTATAAACTATTATAAAACACTATCGGCGGAGCCCTAGGGTAAACTCGGCGAAGCCGAGGTTAGGCTAGTCCTATATACTAAACGATCAGATTCACTATCTATATTTATATATTTTAATCAAGACGATCGCCATCCTTTGAACACCTCTACAGCCTGAATGGTGTGAGCGATTTTCGTGAAATTTGCACCAAGTTGTAGGAAATGATTGTCTCGAGTGCCCTCGTAATAACACATATTTCTGTAGGATGCATAGTTTTCGAGTAAAAAATTATTAAAGATTGAAAATTTGGACAGAAACAATATTTTTCACAGTAACGATCACAGTTTTCCTTGAAAATTTAAGAAGATAAACGCTGTCATGTCATATGGTATGTCAATGTCAATGATGACAAATTATCGGTTTTCATCATTTAAATGCAACAAAAATGCTTAAGTAATATATAAAATTAATGCAAAAATAATGAATTAAACGAGGTACGTATATAAAATGATTTTAAGCCATGTTTTATGTTAATTTATTATATTTTTTATTTTCAAAATAGAATTTTGGAAAATGTATAAGGAAACACGTCGAAAAGGATCAGAAAGGCAGAATTATTATGACAATCGATCGGAGTACATATACAAAATTAAAAAGATAAACATTGTCATCCGTCATATTGGATGTACGTATGGTCTATCATAAAACACTATCGGCGGAGCCCTAGGTTGAACTCGGCGAAGCCGAGTTTAGGCTAGTCCTAATACTAAACGATCAGATTCACTCACTATAGTTATATATTTTAATCAAGACGATCGCCAAACTTTAGACAAGGCTACAGCTTAAACGGTGTGACCGATTTTCATGAAATTTGTATCAAATTGTAGGAAATGATTGGCTTCAGGGCCCTTCTAATGGGACGAATTTCTGTAGGATGCATAGTTTTCGAGTAAAAAATTATTAAAGATTGAAAATTGGGACAGAAACAATATTTTTCACAGTAACAATCACAATTTTCCTTGAAAATTTAAGACGAAGAACGCCATGTTTGTCATGTCAGTTTGAACCTTTAAATGGAAATATTTATGAAATGGAGACAATTTGAAAGAAGTTTAATTCATAATTATAAATTTTGAGAATGGGCAATTATATCCGCACAGGTAAAAAAAGGCCTAAACCATTTTAATTAAAAATTATAAAATTTGACGGTTCATATGTATTTGGACAGTGTTACCAAATGTGTTATAAGTAACTAGGTAAAAAACTAATATTTCTAACTAAACAATATTTTTCACAGTAACGATCACAGTTTTCCTTGAAAATTTAAGACGATAAACGCTGTTATGTCAATGTCAATGACGACAAATTATCAGTTTTCCTCCTTTTAAATGCAATAAAATGTTTAAATAATATGTAATAATTAAAGAAAAGATGATGAATTTAACAAGGTAGGTATATGTAATGATTTTAAGCCATGTTTATTATTATGTTACATATTTTATTTTGTAAATAGAATTTTGGAAAATGTATAAGGAAACACGTCGAAAAGGATCTGAAAGGTAGGAATAATATCACAATCGATGTACAAAATTAAAAATATAAACATTGTCATGTCATATTTGATATATTAATGACAAATTATGCATGTCGTATCAATACTAAAAACATAGTCTGGAAGTAAACATGCAAAACAGAATATACGTGTTTAAATGGAACCCAAAAAGATTTGGTGCTAAACACAGGACAAAGGTTTAAACACTACAGAATAAAAAAAATAAGGAATGAGGGCACCATAAAGGAACTCTGTACACAATGAAGAAAGGCCATACCTATTTTACCTATTTTAAGACGTATGTTTATTGTTAATTTATATATTTTATTTTGTAAATAGATTTAACAATGTCAGGCTGAGAAAGACATAATAAACATCACAGTCGCCAAAGAACACATGTACAATATCTAATACGTATTTAGAGGCAAGAATAAAAATTAAATCCTACAGGAAAATCATAAAATCTGGAACAAGACAATTCCATAATTTTAGATAGTATGTTTTAATCTGTTCTTTTTTTGTAATTCATTTTCTTATTACGTTTAAAATTTTTTCAAATTATACATAATTCGATGTCTATCTTAAAACGGTACAGAATTTAATCTGTGTTTTATTTTCTTATATTACGTTAAAATTGTCTATATTAAAATTCTTTTATTCCCAATTATTGTATCGTACTAATAAAAAATCTTTTAAATTACATAATCATACAGCATGAGCCAGAAAAGTCATCTTATGATTTTTGCATTCTATCCCCTTATTAACAATCCAAACTTTATTGATATATTTACAAATTCGTTGTAAAAGTTCAGATCTAATGTAATGTAAGTACTTACTTTTCTGCAGTTTATAAACTGTTTACTCTAGAATTAAAATATCACATCTTTAAGTTTTGTTTGATTTATTTTTATCTTTAAATTTAGTATTGTGAACTCATATACATGTTACTAATACAGGGTGCGCATTTTAAAAGTTCCCGCCTGAAAATTCATGATTAGGCAATCCATGATACATTTCAAGTGAGTAAAAAGTTTAATCAACATGGATCCGATCTTCTATAGTTTCCGAGATTAATTTATTTATATAATTATTTATTTATATATTTATTTATTTGTACATTTATTTATACATTAATTTATTAATTTATTAATTTATTAATTTATTAATTTATCAATTTATTAATTTATTAATTTATCAATTTATCAATTTATCAATTTATCAATTTATTAATTTATTAATTTATTAATTTATTAATTTATTAATTTATTAATTTATTAATTTATTAATTTATTAATTTATTAATTTATTAATTTATTAATATATTAATATATTAATATATTAATATATTAATATATTAATTTATTAATTTATTAATTTATTAATTTATTAATTTATTAATTTATTAATTTATTAATTTATTAATTTATTAATTTATTAATTTATTAATTTATTAATTTATTAATTTATTAATTTATTAATTTATTAATTTATTAATTTATTAATTTATTAATTTATTAATTTATTAATTTATTAATTTATTAATTTATTAATTTATTAATTTATTAATTTATTAATTTATTAATTTATTAATTTATTAATTTATTAATTTATTAATTTATTAATTTATTAATTTATCAATTTATTAATTTATTAATTTATCAATTTATCAATTTATTAATTTATTAATTTATCAATTTATCAATTTATTAATTTATTAATTTATTAATTTATCAATTTATCAATTTATCAATTTATCAATTTATCAATTTATCAATTTATTAATTTATTAATTTATTAATTTATTAATTTATTAATTTATTAATTTATTAATTTATTAATTTATTAATTTATTAATTTATTAATTTATTAATTTATTAATTTATTAATTTATTAATTTATTAATTTATTAATTTATTAATTTATTAATTTATTAATTTATTAATTTATTAATTTATTAATTTATTAATTTATTAATTTATTAATTTATTAATTTATTAATTTATTAATTTATTAATTTATTAATTTATTAATTTATTAATTTATTAATTTATTAATTTATTAATTTATTAATTTATTAATTTATTAATTTATTAATTTATTAATTTATTAATTTATTAATTTATTAATTTATTAATTTATTAATTTATTAATTTATTAATTTATTAATTTATTAATTTATTAATTTATTAATTTATTAATTTATTAATTTATTAATTTATTAATTTATTAATTTATTAATTTATTAATTTATTAATTTATTAATTTATTAATTTATTAATTTATTAATTTATTAATTTATTAATTTATTAATTTATTAATTTATTAATTTATTAATTTATTAATTTATTAATTTATTAATTTATTAATTTATTAATTTATTAATTTATTAATTTATTAATTTATTAATTTATTAATTTATTAATTTATTAATTTATTAATTTATTAATTTATTAATTTATTAATTTATTAATTTATTAATTTATTAATTTATTAATTTATTAATTTATTAATTTATTAATTTATTAATTTATTAATTTATTAATTTATTAATTTATTAATTTATTAATTTATTAATTTATTAATTTATTAATTTATTAATTTATTAATTTATTAATTTATTAATTTATTAATTTATTAATTTATTAATTTATTAATTTATTAATTTATTAATTTATTAATTTATTAATTTATTAATTTATTAATTTATTAATTTATTAATTTATTAATTTATTAATTTATTAATTTATTAATTTATTAATTTATTAATTTATTAATTTATTAATTTATTAATTTATTAATTTATTAATTTATTAATTTATTAATTTATTAATTTATTAATTTATTAATTTATTAATTTATTAATTTATTAATTTATTAATTTATTAATTTATTAATTTATTAATTTATTAATTTATTAATTTATTAATTTATTAATTTATTAATTTATTAATTTATTAATTTATTAATTTATTAATTTATTAATTTATTAATTTATTAATTTATTAATTTATTAATTTATTAATTTATTAATTTATTAATTTATTAATTTATTAATTTATTAATTTATTAATTTATTAATTTATTAATTTATTAATTTATTAATTTATTAATTTATTAATTTATTAATTTATTAATTTATTAATTTATTAATTTATTAATTTATTAATTTATTAATTTATTAATTTATTAATTTATTAATTTATTAATTTATTAATTTATTAATTTATTAATTTATTAATTTATTAATTTATTAATTTATTAATTTATTAATTTATTAATTTATTAATTTATTAATTTATTAATTTATTAATTTATTAATTTATTAATTTATTAATTTATTAATTTATTAATTTATTAATTTATTAATTTATTAATTTATTAATTTATTAATTTATTAATTTATTAATTTATTAATTTATTAATTTATTAATTTATTAATTTATTAATTTATTAATTTATTAATTTATTAATTTATTAATTTATTAATTTATTAATTTATTAATTTATTAATTTATTAATTTATTAATTTATTAATTTATTAATTTATTAATTTATTAATTTATTAATTTATTAATTTATTAATTTATTAATTTATTAATTTATTAATTTATTAATTTATTAATTTATTAATTTATTAATTTATTAATTTATTAATTTATTAATTTATTAATTTATTAATTTATTAATTTATTAATTTATTAATTTATTAATTTATTAATTTATTAATTTATTAATTTATTAATTTATTAATTTATTAATTTATTAATTTATTAATTTATTAATTTATTAATTTATTAATTTATTAATTTATTAATTTATTAATTTATTAATTTATTAATTTATTAATTTATTAATTTATTAATTTATTAATTTATTAATTTATTAATTTATTAATTTATTAATTTATTAATTTATTAATTTATTAATTTATTAATTTATAAATTTATTAATTTATTAATTTATTAATTTATTAATTTATTAATTTATAAATTTATTAATTTATTAATTTATTAATTTATTAATTTATTAATTTATAAATTTATTAATTTATTAATTTATTAATTTATTAATTTATTAATTTATTAATTTATTAATTTATTAATTTATTAATTTATTAATTTATTAATTTATTAATTTATTAATGTATTAATGTATTAATTTATTAATTTATTAATTTATTAATTTATTAATTTATTAATTTATTAATTTATTAATTTATTAATTTATTAATTTATTAATTTATTAATGTATTAATTTATTAATTTATTAATTTATTAATTTATTAATTTATTAATTTATTAATGTATTAATTTATTAATTTATTAATTTATTAATTTATTAATTTATTAATTTATTAATTTATTAATGTATTAATTTATTAATTTATTAATTTATTAATTTATTAATTTATTAATGTATTAATTTATTAATTTATTAATTTATTAATTTATTAATTTATTAATTTATTAATTTATTAATTTATTAATTTATTAATTTATTAATTTATTAATTTATTAATTTATTAATTTATTAATTTATTAATTTATTAATTTATTAATTTATTAATTTATTAATTTATTAATTTATTAATTTATTAATTTATTAATTTATTAATTTATTAATTTATTAATTTATTAATTTATTATTTTATTAATTTATTAATTTATTAATTTATTAATTTATTAATTTATTAATTTATTATTTTATTAATATATTAATTTATTAATTTATTAATTTATTAATTTATTAATTTATTATTTTATTAATATATTAATTTATTAATTTATTAATTTATTAATTTATTATTTTATTAATTTATTAATTTATTAATTTATTAATTTATTAATTTATTAATTTATTAATTTATTAATTTATTATTTTATTAATTTATTAATTTATTAATTTATTAATTTATTAATTTATTAATTTATTAATTTATTAATTTATTAATTTATTAATTTATTAATTTATTAATTTATTAATTTATTAATTTATTAATTTTATAATTTATTAATTTATTAATTTATTAATTTATTAATTTATTAATTTATTAATTTTATAATTTATTAATTTATTAATTTATTAATTTATTAATTTATTAATTTATTAATTTATTAATTTATTAATTTATTAATTTATTAATTTATTTTTTTATTAATTTATTAATTTATTTATTTATTAATTTATTAATTTACTAATTTATTTATTTATTTATTTAATTTATTTATTTATGTATTTATTTATTTACTTCTTAATTAATATATTAATTTAATAATTAATTAATTTATTAATTTCTTAATTAATTTATGTATTTAATTATTTATTTTTTATTTATTTAATTATTTATTTATTTATTTATAAATAAATATATCCTCAAGGCCATTGCGGGGGGTGCCAATTATTGTATCGTACTAAAAAAAATCTTTTAAATTACATAATCATACAGCATGAGCCAGAAAAGAGAGTGTGAGTGGGCAGTTTGGGTGGGCATTTTGCGTGAGCATGTTGCGTGGGCATGTTGCGTGGGCAGTCTGAGTGGGCATGTTGCGTGGGCAGTTTGCGTGGGCATGTTGCGTGGGCAGTTTGGGTGGGCATGTTGCGTGGGCAGTTTGGGTGGGCATGTTGCGTGGGCAGTTTGGGCGGGCATGTTGCGTGGGCAGTTTGAGTGAGCATGTTGCGTGGGCAGTTTGGGTGGGCATGTTGCGTGAGCAGTTTGGGTGGGCAAGTTGCGTGGGCAGTTTGGGTGGACATGTTGCGTGGGCTGTTTGGGTGCGCATGTTGCGTGAGCAGTTTGGATGGGCATGTTGCGTGGGCAGTTTGAGTGGGCATGTTGCGTGGGTATGTTGCGTGGGCAGTTTGGGTGGGCATGTTGCGTGGGCAGTTTGGGTGGGTATGTTGCGTGGGCAGTTTGGGTGGGCATGTTGCGTGGGCAGTTTGGGTGGGCAAGTTGCGTGGGCAGTTTGGGTGGGCATGTTGCGTGGGCTGTTTGGGTGGGCATGTTGCGTGAGCAGTTTGGGTGGGCATGTTGCGTGGGCAGTCTGAGTGGGCATGTTGCGTGGGCATGTTGCGTGGGCAGTTTGGGTGGGCATGTTGCGTGGGCAGTTTGGGTGGGAATGTTGCGTGGGCAGTTTGGGTGGGCATGTTGCGTGGGCAGTTTGGGTGGGCATGTTGCGTGGGCAGTTTGGGTGGGTATGTTGCTTGGGCAGTTTGGGTGGGCATGTTGCGTGGGCAGTTTGGGTGGGCATGTTGCGTGGGCAGTTTGGGTGGGCATGTTGCGTGGGTATCATAAACCACTATCGGCGGAGCCCTAGGGAAAACTCGGCGAAGCCGAGGTTACGCTAGTTATATACTATGTATTCTTAAAAATTGTTTATTATTCTTAATAATATATTATTTCATTATGTTTTCTTATTTTGTAAATTTATCAAGTTATTAACAAAACAAATTAAAGTTCTAAAAACAAATACCATTATTTAACTAGGCAGTACGATTTACCAGATAGGTTTACTAAAAGATATCTTTTACATTGTCTTATGAAGTCTGATAAATGTGTTATTTAAAAAAAACTGAACTTGTAAGGAGAAAGCATCACAAAATATAACTATAGGCAGAAATATCAATTTTCGCGCCAATCTGCTGAATAATAAATAAAACAAAAACAATCTCTTAGGTAGTACTCTAATACAATAATTTTTTGAATGGTGTATCTGTTAGAATATCTACAGGATTTTCCATATCCCTGTTATTCATTACTTCAACATATTCTTTCAAATATTTTCATTATACCTAATTCTTCATTAACAATTTTTTTTAGCTCATTCATTAATAATATTACAATAATTTGCACTATTACAACAACTGGTTACACGTCACTTTTAAAAGACAAGGCGCAAATAAACTCGACAACCGGTGAGACGCATGCTTTTACCCACTCGCTTTGAACACGAAAGCGATTGCACGAATTCGTAACGATGCGAAGAGTCTAGAATACCGTTTTACTGATTTCGTTCGCTATGCGTACGAACGCGCACGACTCAGGTCCCAGGTCCATGATGATGTCATTAGTTCGTCACAAGATAGTACTGGTTATTAAAATACATTAACAAATCGTTTTGGTTCGTCGCAAAAAATCGCCTAAAAAATCGCCTACTCTCTTTGATACATTATATTCAATATTAGTTCCCTCGGGTCTACCGCAAGGCTCACATCTGGGCCCCTTACATTTTAATTTATTTATTAACGATATTTTGCACTATTTCAAAAGAAATTTTTATTATACGTGGATGATTTATTTATTTATTATTACCTCAACAGGATTAAAAATCCCAATTATGGAGGAATATTAAAAATAGTACATATTAGCAGGAAATAAGCAATTATCAATACATCGGAGTAAAGTTGTAAGTATAAAGTAGTACACAAATGTTAAATATAGTAAATAATCAGTGAATAAAGAATTTAACTTAACTTTACCCAAATAAATTAAATAAAAACTTTACAATATTATCATTCATACTATACTGATGAATTAATGGAGGTTTTTTTTACAGAATATATTTTCTTACATTTCTTATAATCAAATGACAGCTTAGAGGACCAAATTAATATATATATATATATATATATATATATATATATATATATATATATATATATATATATATATATATATATATATATAGGGTGTAACAGCTAAACGAGCTAACTCAAATGATTTCTGTATTATTATAGATACAACAAAATACTATAACACAATCTTATAGAAGACCAAGGGGGACATCCGAATACAGAATAAAATATATTTTTTAAACTAGTGGTTCTCAAGTTACAACACAAAGTTATATTTTTTTGAATGGGATGGCATATATTTTTTCTGAATTCAACCATGTATTCATTTTATATCCTAACATAACAAAAATATTGTGAAAAATTCAATTGAAATTTAAATAAATTTTATAGTAATTTTCCAGTAGGCTATGGATGAAAAACAATTGAACTTAAATTAAAATGAAACAGATATTTGTTAATAACTTTATAAATAATGTTCTATTTGTTTTCTATTATGAATAATTCAAATTTATTGTTTTTCACACGTAGCCTACTGAAAATTAGCTATAAAAATCAAATTTTAATCAATTTTTTTTCAATATTTTTCTTATCTTAGGATATAAAATGATTACATGGTTGAATTCAGAAAAAAATACTCTATCGAAAGGGCGTAAAAAATTTATGCCATCCCATTTTTAAAAAAATAAAACTTTGTGTTGTAACTTTAGAACCACTGGTTTAAAAAAATATTTTCTTCTGTATTCGGATGTCCCCCTTGGTATTCTATAAGATTGCCTTTTAGTATTTTGTTGTATCTTTAATAATATAGAAATAATTTGAGGTAGCTCGTTTAGCTGTCACACCAAAATATATATATATATATATATATATATATATATATATATATATATATATATATATATATATATACAGGGTGTAACAGCTAAACGAGCTACCTCAAATGATTTCTGTAATATATATATATACTTAAATATAATTTCATATAATCGATCTAGAATCTGAATCTAGAATTAAAATCTGCAATAAGAGATTTAGACGTATTATATGATCATAAACTTTTAATATTTAAAAATGTTAATTATAAAAATATGTTTTGCCTGTATTATCTGTATATTGTTATATTTACCTGTGTAAAACCAATAAGTGTGACAGCTTCTTCCAGAAAACTGCTCACAGTTTCATGTGGAGTAAACGCAAAATTTAATGCGGCCAGGAGAACCAAAAGAGCAGATATAAACACATAAACGTAACCGATAAATTGGTTTCTTAATCTACTTTCGAAAGGGTTGCAACCACCATAACTCATCCATTTCATAATATTTTTAGTTAGATTCTTAGGCTTTAGCTGCAAATATATGGAGACATTTTAAAAAGGAGTAATGGTAAAATCCATTTGCACTATATTATAAATAAATATTGACCTATTTATTAATAATCATTTGCAATACTTACCGCATCTTTCTCCTTGGCCATTTTCAAACCAATTTATTTGTAAAGTACATTAATAATGACAATAACTGTTCTTAGAACAATTTATATAAGTACTCTAAAGGCGTTAATTAAATATTCATGACATCCTCCAGTCTTTCTACATCAATTAACTATTATTAGTAATGCCTTAATATTTTATTACTTTTGCAAAGTATTTTATTCCCAAGTTACTTTGATATACAAATTGATCTGTGTACAAAACAAATTGGCACACTCAGCAATGGTTAATATGCCGCGATGATATATTTATATTTATTTATATACATTTAAAAATGTATCAAATACAAATTTAAATCATAAAATTTCGTAAATTATATTAATTGCTAATTGAACTCTTTTTTAACAATTTTTCGAATTTTTTTATCATTTACAAAAATTACTATTCTAGTTTTGTATTCTACTACATATTTTCCTAAACAGACAAAAACTAATAACATTATTTATTATTTATTTTAAAAATAATTTTATACCAACTTATTTGATTAGATACTCGTATACATACAGGGTGTTGACGCTAAGATGCAAACATAGGGATTTAACATGGGATTTTAGTTTTTTTACAATTTCCTGCTCTCCTGTTTATTTTACGGCAACAACTGTAGAGTGCGATGTTGTTCAGAAAAAAAATCCGTATTCTTTTGTAACTATTTCCATCATAATATTCCTTTAGATAGGTTCCTCATTCGAATAAACATTCATTATTTAATTTATTTCTTTTTCATAAGTCAAATTAACGTTTGACGTTTATAAATAAATAAATCATCACGGCTTATTACCCATTGCTGGGTGTGCCAATCTGCTTTGTACACAGATATCGGTAATGATGAAATATTTGTACCGTGCGGGCGCTTACCAGGCGTCACCTCACAGGCACTCATTGCTGGTGTGGAGAGTGCACCACAAGGGTCAATGTTGTGCTATTTAAAATTCGAAATATTTGGCATCGACCGGGATCGAACCCGGTTCCCCAGATTCGCGACCTGACGCTCAGAAAACCAGAAAAAAATCTGATGTGGCCAGCACATAACCTCCCGTCAATTCCATGTTTAAAATGGCAATGAGCTTTAAGTAAAGTATCACTTCCGATTGATCGTTTATAAACAAAATCTAATTTATTGTTCCAATAAATAGAAAAGTCAGTAATACGAAATTTTGGATTATATTTTATTATGTTTTTCCTCGAAAATCTGCTAAGAGCTCCAAATAAAGTACCACTTCCGGTTTATCATATAAGTATAGTGAAAATCTAATTAGTGTTGCGGCAAGACCAAGACCGGTCTTGGTCTTGTCTCGTCTCGTCTTGGTCTTGTCGAGACAAGACCATCATTTTGGTTTCGACTAAAAAGTCAAGACGAGACGAGACCAGTATCGAGTCTTGTCGAGAAAGTCTTGAAGTCTCGACAAGACCCTCGATTTCAGTTCTTCGGTATTTTCTCAAAACATTTTCTAAAAGTGCTTCAATAATTAAGAGCAATGCTATTAATGCTGTTTGAAAATTCATAAAATAATAACCATATTAATTTTTAATCTTATGTTCCTGAAACATTAATTTATGTAAATATAAAAATTAAAACACTATTAGAAATTCGCAAATTAGGCTGGAAACTTGACTTAAATTTCCAAAAATTGTAAACATTACAAAATAGGCATAATACTCGTATTCATGTAACATCTACACAAATAATGAAATAAAAGCATATTTACTGCATAGATATTAATATAATAGATAAATTCAAAAACCAATAAACCGTTAAATTACATTGTATACGAAGGATAAAAACTACCCAGGATAAACCGAATATTTAAATTTGTAATTTTATTTATATCCTATCAAATGTACTAACAAAATTGAATTTTCAAGTTGACTAAAATTATTTTCAATTTCCAAACAGCACAAAAGTTATACCTACCTACAACGTAAAATATCATATTTGAAACAAAACATAAACTCAATTACAATATTTTATTTTCTTGTAATTATTGTAATTATTTTATTGTATTTTTTTATATAATTTAATACTGTTGCTACTGTATTTGCGACCTAGTGCTGCTGTATTGAAACATGTAATGTTCACTTCAAAAATAAAGTATTCTTTATATATTTACAAAAAAAAATCTGTTGTGATTCTTAGAATTATGTGAAAATGTAAAATGCCAACAAAGATTTTACGACCTTAAGATCTTAGGGAAACCAGTTTTTTTAAAAAAAATATTGTATATTTTCAACAGATGAGCCCCTTATTTCACCTAAATATTTTATTTGAAATTGAAAATAATTTTGTTATTATACAAAACGCAAGGATTCTTAAAAATGTAACCCATAATATAGCTAATTGCGCATACGTTTCGTTTTATATTTTCAATTTTCACCAATGCTTTTTTTAAAAGTTTAACCTTGAGTTAACTGCTGAAAGGATGGAGGACAAAGCAATGGATATTTCTAAGAATTTCATTTATGCCTACTTAAACTTTCTTCTCTAATCTTTACATTTTGAATCTATCAGATCTATAATAAGTATATGAATGAATATTCCTCACTTTATTTTATTACAATTCGTAACATAATTTTCTTAATTTTCATGTGGTAATATTATAACTTCACATCGAAACACGCATAAAATAACATGAAAATAATTAATAATGTATTTCCAAATAATGTAATATCAACTACATTGATTTTACTGTTTACCTAGTGCTATTAAGAAAACGCATAGCTGTTAATTATAATTCGGTATCTAGTTATGTACTTAATTGAAATAAAGTATCTTCTAAGTAAGAATAAATTTAAAAAAAACAGTCGGTATATATGTTCCATTCTCATATTAATTTTTTAAGTGATCGACGATCGACGACAGTCATAGAATACTTTTAAAATTAATATCTCAAACATTTTTTGGAATTTTTTAATCGCCATTGAACGGTTTTTCTTAGATATTCATGCACTCTTGTATACACTTATAATAAACCATTTGTTAATATACGCAAAGACGAGAGTCTTGTCGAGATTCGAGACAAAACGAGACTCGTCTCGACAAGACCAAGACAAGACCAATGTAGTTGAAACTAAGTCAAGACCAAGACAAGACCGACCTCAAGTCTTGTCTCGTCTCGTCTTGTGGCAACACTAAATCTAATATGTTGTTTCAAATGATACACGGGTTTTAAATACCAAATTTGATAAGTTTTGGATCATGTTTTAATATATGTTTTCAAGAAAATCTATAGCTTTCTGTAAAGCACTACTTCCGGCTTATCAATCTTAGAAAAAATCTAATATATCGTTTTCAATAATATAAAAGTCTTAAATACCAAATTTGACAAGTTTTGGAATATTTCAATATATTTTTCACGAAAATCTGTTCAGAGCTTCAAGTAAAGTATCACTTCTGTGTGTGTGTGTGTGTGTGTGTGTGTGTTCGTGCGTGTCTGTGTCTGTGTCTGTGTCTGTGTCTGTGTCTGTGTCTGTGTCTGTGTCTGTGTCTGTGTCTGTGTCTGTGTCTGTGTCTGTGTCTGTGTCTGTGTCTGTGTCTGTGTCTGTGTCTGTGTCTGTGTCTGTGTCTGTGTCTGTGTCTGTGTCTGTGTCTGTGTCTGTGTCTGTGTCTGTGTCTGTGTCTGTGTCTGTGTCTGTGTCTGTGTCTGTGTCTGTGTCTGTGTCTGTGTCTGTGCCTGTGCCTGTGCCTGTGCCTGTGCCTGTGCCTGTGCCTGTGCCTGTGCCTGTGCCTGTGCCTGTGCCTGTGCCTGTGCCTGTGCCTGTGCCTGTGCCTGTGCCTGTGCCTGTGCCTGTGCCTGTGCCTGTGCCTGTGCCTGTGCCTGTGCCTGTGCCTGTGCCTGTGCCTGTGCCTGTGCCTGTGCCTGTGCCTGTGCCTGTGCCTGTGCCTGTGCCTGTGTCTGTGTCTGTGTCTGTGTCTGTGTCTGTGTCTGTGTCTGTGTCTGTGTCTGTGTCTGTGTCTGTGTCTGTGTCTGTGTCTGTGTCTGTGTCTGTGTCTGTGTCTGTGCCTGTGCCTGTGCCTGTGCCTGTGCCTGTGCCTGTGCCTGTGCCTGTGCCTGTGCCTGTGCCTGTGCCTGTGCCTGTGCCTGTGCCTGTGCCTGTGCCTGTGCCTGTGCCTGTGCCTGTGCCTGTGCCTGTGCCTGTGCCTGTGCCTGTGCCTGTGCCTGTGCCTGTGCCTGTGCCTGTGCCTGTGCCTGTGCCTGTGCCTGTGCCTGTGCCTGTGCCTGTGCCTGTGCCTGTGCCTGTGCCTGTGCCTGTGTCTGTGAGCGTGCGTGTTCGTTTGTGTGTGTGTGTATGCGTGCGTGTGTGCGTGTGCGTGTGCGTGTGCGTGTATGTGTGCGTGCGTGCGAGCGTGCACGTGCTTGCGTGCGTGCGTGCGTATTAAATTCAGAATTTAAGACTTTTATATGAAAGGGAACAACATATTAGATTTTGGCTAGAATTGATATAGATATTGATATATATATATATATATATATATATATATATATATATATATATATATATATATATATATATATATATATATATATATATATATATATACAGACATCATCGTAATAATAGTAAAATGTGCTTATTCATTAAAAACCACCGAATTTTTTTTCCAAAGACAATACCTTTCTTACCTAAAGGTGAAAAAAAAACAGTTTTGTATACAACTTTTAATTCTGAACAACTTCGCTTTTACTGTGAAATAAACAGGACAGCAGGAAATTGCAAAACACTAAATCCCATGTTAAATCCATATGTTTGCAACTTAGCATCAACACCCCGTATAAACTTCTCAGATGATACAGATCTTTTTACCTTCCGTCACCTTTAGGTGAGGTTCTTAATGAATAAGCACGTTCAGGGTCCCTAGAATATGATTTTACTATTTTTACGATGATTTCTGTATATATGTATGTATGTATGTATGTATGTATGTGTGTATGTGTACGTGTGTGTGTGTGTGTGCGCGTGTGTGTGTGTGTGTGTGTGTGTGTGTGTGTGTGTGTGTGTGTGTCTGTGTGTGACAAAATTTTCGCCTGCGATAACTCTAATACTACAATGCCAAAAATTATAATTCTTTCGTATTATTTTTCGTTAAATCCATATGAAGAGCTGATTAGATTTTTGTTATAATTGCTCAACCGAAAGTACCCTCTTTTGAAGATTTTAATAGTTTTTCGAAAAAATTAAAGAATATTTTATTGTCTATACGATTTGAATGCATTTTATACTTCATATTAAATGGGTATAGAGTTAAAAAATTATAAAGAAATTAAATATCATATATTAGCCAGCTATGCTATAACTCTGGAAACAGCTGCTATATTAATAAAATTCTGATTGAAAGGTGTCAGTGTTAAGTGCAATTGCCAGTATATTTGTGTTATAATTTCACTGGAAATATAGGATCTTTTGCTAGAAACTTTCTGTATGGAATTTGTATAAAATACATACAACTGCCTTAAGGTAATGTACAAGAAATAGAAATATTTTGAAAGGAAATTACTGTATGGCATTTACACAAAATACATAGAACTGACTGAAGGTAATGTGCTGGCCACATCAGATTTTTTAATTTTAATCTGTAAACCAACACTTATTTCTCTTTTGAGTTTAATAATGATTTTAATATATAATTTAGGAATTAGCACTTGTTTACAAAAGTCATGTGTTGTTCCATTAGTTATTACCAAGGTAACTAATACACTTTTATCACTAGTGTTAAAAGTAAAAATGATCTGTCACGTTTTAACACTGGTGTCATAAAATGACGCAATAAACAAAAAGTAATATAAAAAACCAACTTTTAGTAGATTTGTAGAAAAAATATTTTTCGCGTACTAGTGGAAAAGATTGTCTTTTCTCGTTAAAAAACACTTAAAGAAAAACGCTGCTTTTAGCCACTCGCTAAAAGACAGTGTAGCCAGGGAGGGTTCAGGTTTAAATCCACCCCATTGTAAATATTAATATATATTTTATTTTAATGAATAAGTGATACATTTCATTTTATAGTAGATAATAATTATGTAATTACTTCTATATGCATAATTTAAAATAGTTTTATATTCACTTATTGGAAATTGATGCACACTTGTTCTCTTATAACTATTATTACATAAAAATGTAACAGGTTGACGCAAAATTGTGATTTACACAGAGAATATAACACACGATGTTTCTGAACTTGTCACAAATTTTAGGGGTAAATAGTACTGACGAAATGAGTAAAAAAAGCTTAATCATAGTAAGTTTGATAGTTAACTGTTTCCGAGAAAAAAGAAAAATCGAAAAAATAACTTAAGATAGTGATCGAACAAAATTTTGTCTATGTCAGTAAATAGACTATAAAAATACTAATAAAATTTTATATCAAATATTTATCTCTATATCTAATAGTTACGAAATTACCTATGTGAAAATTAAATATAGGCCAAGGTCGCCACAACATTTAACTTATTACAATAATTATTTGATTTTTTAAAAAAACAAAAGCACATCTAAGATTTCTTCTGAAAGGTAAACAAAAAGTCTCATTTAATCGACGCCGTAATTCTTATAGTTTTCGAGATAGTAGATGTAAACCATAGACTCATTTTTCGAAGCCTTATATCTCGGAAAGTATTGAAGATCCGATCAATGTTAAATAAGTTTTTTTACTCATTTTGATCAGTACTATATACTATTAAAATTTGTGAAATTCAATATAATGAACAATATTTGCTTTACAAATGTCATTTTATTAACTGTCTGTCCAACTACATATTGCAAAATAAGAAATATTTACATAAATTGATCTAATGTAAAACGATGACTTGAAAAAGATTGGTTTAGAGAAGTTAAATTTCAATTATAAAGGAAATGTTATAGTGTTATCAGTGTTCTCCCTATTAATCAGGAAGATAATATTCATCTTAAATATTTTATTTTATACGTCCGATAATATTCATATCCAGAAAAAAGAATTCAAATTAATGAAGTACCACAAGGTGAAGTACTAAGTGTAACTTAAACATTTTCTGCCTCTAAAACCAGAGCCATACATTTTACCAACAAAATAAAAAATATCACAGACTCAACCATAAATTTTAAAAATAGCAACATAGAATATGTACATAATATGAAAATATTAGGTCTTATCTTCGACAAGAAATTAACGTGGGTCCCTCACCTCAAAAATCTAAAGAAAGAATGTATGCTACGACTTAATCTAATAAATAATCTGGCGCACCTAAAATGGGGAACAAATAGAAAAACTTAATAGAAATATATAAAGCAATGATACAATCAAAACTAGACTATGAACGAATCCTGTGAATAGTATCCTATGCGAAAGCGGAGAACATCCTTTACAATTCCGTAGAACCCGTAGAACTCAGCTAACATATCGTACATCACGAAACTGGCCCAAAATTCCAAACAATTCAACCCTCAAACAAATATTTCTAAATAACAACAATAATATCATAATCTCGCGGCACACTAAAATACAACAATTCATAGTAACCTCACTATCTGAACTAAACATTGGTTTTCCAAAAATACAAAGTATTAAACACAACAAAAACCCACCATGGACTGTCTTACAACCCAAGTTTAACATCCTATTAACCGAATACACCAAATCAAATACTCCACATGAACTTATCCGCCAAAAATTCCTTGAAATCCAACCCAAATTATGATTTTATTTATACTGATAAATCAAGGACAGAAAACAGAACGGGAAGTGCGATCCACACACAAAGGGAAAAACCACAATTATCGACTACCCAGCCTATGTAGCAACCACACGGCGGGAATATACGCAATCCTGAAAGTACTAGAAAATATCAATGATGAGCAAAATCCCAGAAACTATGCTAGCTACACCGACGCCATCAGCATACTACAAAGTATTGAAAATCTCTACGAAAAAAAACCCATGATCATAGACATAAAACAAGGAATACACGAAGCCATAATAAGCCAGTCAGCAGAGCGTTTAAAAGATGCTATTTTGGAAATAAATGGTGCCAAGCTCTAAAATTGACCCAAATCGAGGTATTAACGAAAATCACAAAAAAATTCCTTTTTCACGTAGTTTTTACCTTCCAGCACCTTAGGTAAGGAGGGTATTGTCTTTGGTCAAAAAATTCTATGATGGGTTTATAATCAATCAGCACGTTTTAGGGTCCCCTAGAATACGATATTACTATTTTTACGATGATGTCTGTATGTACGTGTGCGTGCGTGTGTGTGTGTGTGGAACAAAAGTTTCGTCTGCGATAACTACTACAATTTCAAAAATCATAATTCTTTCGTGTTTTTCTTCGTTACATCTATATGAGGAGCTGATTAGATTTTGGTTACAACTGGTCAACCGGAAGAACCTCATTTAAAGATTTTAACAGTTTTTCTTGAAAAAACTATGTTATGTCAATTACCTCCTTTCTTGTTTTAGTTCCGAAGGTCGGTTCATTACCTTTTCATTCATTACCTTTGTTTGCTACTTCTAAATTATTTGTAATTAAATAGTCAAGAAAAGACTCACCTCTTTTTGTTGGTAACCGCGCTGCCCCAAACAAGATGGTGTGAGTTAGCGTCGCACCCGACGAGGAACTGCCAACCCTTAGTACGGGTTTGCTCAACCAGTTTGCGAAGGCCTCCCTGTGGTGGGTCCCCTGGTTGGTCGTACGGCAGGTATGCGGATCCGAGCACAAGCTCCTTCTCGCTGTCTGCCGCCGACACGACCAGGTTTACTGCTACTAGGTCTCTGCAACACAAGTCCCAAAGTGGAGTAATGTTTATATTAAGTTTGGCAAGAATGCAGGTATCATAAATGATTCTCCTTCCACTGTCGTGAGTCCCTTTATCGTGCCATTATTTACCCATGATTCTTGAACAAGAATCACGTCGATATCGTGCTAGTCATAAAAGCGCTGAAGGCATACGATGCCGCTTTACAGTGCTGTAAGTTGATTTGTACAATTCTCAAGAATGTTGCTTACCTATTGAGAACTGCTGGATAGCAGAGGGTCCTCCGATGCCCCCTTTACCTCCATTTTCTCTTCTCCAGGAGTGTCCTCTCTCTCGGCTTCCTCCTCCTTTTTCTTGGCCAGAGCCTTAAAAAGAACCCTGGTGAGGCTTAGGTACGGCCTATGTCCCCATTTTGCCATGGTGTCCCATGAGGTTTGATCCATCAGGACAACTAGTTGCCGCCCATTTGGATCCTCCTTACGGTCCACAACTTTCCAATTTTTTGTCTTCAGACCCGGGTTCTGGAGCTGAAGACGCTTGATAACTGTGGCTGGTTACGTCGCTGGTCCCGGAATCCACACCAATACTCGCACGCACCGGCTTGGGAAGGTTCTTTGCCTCAACAAGTTAAAGTTTCGCCCCTTCCAACAGTTCCTCCTCACGCAACAACCCGCTGAGCCAGTCCAAAGTGTCTGGTCATAGCGGGTAATGCGCAGAGTTCCGTCCCGGTGTCTGCAATCTGTGAATCTTGCGTAGACTTTCCCATCTTCCACCTCATCGATCTTCCCCACGATTCTGTTTTATAACTTCTCTGTCTCCTCCTCCAACAGGGAAGCTTCCCGGGTCCTGATGGGCGATAGCCATCTTGTGCCTTGTTAGCGCGTCCATGAAGCAACGGGCCTGGGGTGTGGGCCCTTTTGCTTTTTTGGGCGGTCCTCCTTTAGGTGTATTACCACCTGACCGGTTCCGTTTGGCCCCGGTCTCAGCAGACGCCTTTAACCTCTGCGTGGGAGGTTGCTTGTTGCCTTCCTCCTCTGCAGCTCTTCTCTTCTTTTTCAACTTCCGACGCGCAGTCCCGGAGAGTTTTGGCTTTGCAGCCGTTGCCTCTCCGGTACTTTTTGTCCCGGAAGCTCCAACAGCCCCTGAGTTCTTGGAGTCCTCGGTGCTTAATTTTGGGTCTTTGTTTTGATGGTTACTCATTATTGTTCCCACAAGCAGCTAGGGATAGGATGATCGACCTCAGCAGAGCCCCGCAATACCGAAGCAAGACCTATATACAAACGAGTGCGGCCCGGTGCTCGCAGGTGTTGCCAGTGGCGACTGATCTTCTATTTAGCCCTGCATCCCATCAGCCTACCCCACTTTAGAATTTAGGATTTTTATTGAAGTTTACTCCTGTCAGACCAGGTGGTGAAGCCAAGTCCCCCAGCACCTTTCCTGCCCCGTGAGACGTGACCACAGTCAGCTGAGAGGTACATGTTATTTCAGCTAGGCTCAATGTCTGGCTGGCGCCACATCCCCGCTGCAGCCCCTTAGTCACGACACGATAGCTTGAGTCGGGAGATTTTTGTTCAAGGTTTACTCCTCTAGATCCGCCGTGTTTTGCTAAAACCAGGGGCAGCTCGTGTAGAGTGTGGCTCTTCACCATGCTCGGACGGTCCTGGTATTTTACCCTGAGGTCCCCAGTTCCGATCGAAAGACTTTTATCTCTTTCCCGTCCCCGGTTTCCCCTTGCCTCCTCTTCCCTCCTTAAACCAAGTTACACTTAATTTGCCGCTTGCTACTAGAATTTGGCCCCCAGGTTCCCTTTGTTGGACTACAGCAGACACCTATCTGGTTTTGCCGCTCAGTTGTTGTCGGTTTCATCTCAGTTACCATTCTGGTCTCGGCGCCTCGTAGAACGTTCTCGTCGCTATACTGCCCACTAACACTGAACGCCCACTTCCCAAGGAGACTGTCGAAACCTCCGAGGATGACGATAGACATTTGCGAACACCGCCACCTCGTTTTTCTGTCGGGTTCGGTTCACTGTTTCTTGGAGCAACACGAGAAGGACAGCCTCGACACTTTTTTCAGTTTCGGGGCCAATCTACCTGCAATCCAGCAAGAAGGTCCCTGGGCCTCGTCTACCAATTCGGTGGGAGCTGCAAATAGTACAAAATCCACAACAGTATCTTATATCTAAATTATAGCGAAACAAATAAAATTACGAAATCAAAATTAAAATCTTCATAATATTTTTCTACAATTTTGTTTTATTAAAAAAAGTACAGTACTTGAGGTACTGAAAGTACTTGTAAGCCTAATAAAGTACTTTTCTTGCTAGTATTGCCCAGCTCTGTCTATAAGTATGTGTGTGTGTGTGTGTGTGTGTTTTGTTTTAAAACTTTTATTGAAAACCTACTCCATACCGAGTGACACTGAAAAACGGACCACTCAAAATAACTTTTTATTTTTTTCTACTACGGTGGTGCACGTGCCACTCCAGCTATTGTGCCTACATATAACATAAAAACAAAAATTTGGGCTTGAAAGAGATCTAGCCGAGTGCACCACAGTAGTGGAAATAGAAATTTAAATTATATTTTTTCAAAAATATTAAATACCTTTTATTCTAAATGAGTATACATATTTTATATTTCTTTATTGTATTTTATTTGGGACTAATTAATTATTCTACAAGTTACGTACGAACTTGGCTGGACGAACGAGCGAATAATTGCCGTCACCAATATAGAAAATTTATTATTTTGTTATAATATTGTAATGATGCTTACATTTGGCACAAGTGCTTAGAGTTATAGTGTAAAATTACCCTTAAAAATAGGGTACAGGGTATTTATATTGTATTCAATTTATGACTAAAGAGTTTACCGAACATTTTATGTGTGAAACAATTTTGTGAACCGTTTTTATAGGACAAAAACATTATAAATGTTACGTAACATAATAATTAGACTTCTGGTAGCTGCCACGCCTACTTTCAGGGCCTAAGAGGTATGAACATAATTTGAAATTTTAATTTTGTTTTGCAAATAATATTTCATAAATTTAATATATTTTTCTTTTGTTATAAGGGATGTACATGGCATTCCAAACAGCACAGGCCTAAAGATAAATTGTAGATATGTCAGCATATTTTTAACTTGTTTCCGTAACCAATAATGGGTGTGCATTGTAAGGGGTGATAACATACAAGAATTTTGAATATAATTTAATATGTAATGCATTAATACAACCCATAAAACGCACATATGTATGTATGATATCGCAAAACACAGTTATGTTGCAAATTTTATAAAATGAATATTATCTACGTCGTGTAGTATATTTTTTTGTAAAAATAAAGACAATGTCTGTTCGAGATACGTGTGTTATTAGTCAAATATTATCTATCTCTGTATAAACATATAATAACAGATAATTATTAAAATATATGCACCATATAGGTACATAACATTATATTATATCTATAATACATATCTTGCACATTATACGGAATTGTATAACAGGCATATGTAGAATGTACCTAGATTTAGTTTACAAGAGGGAAAAAATCCTTATTTTTATTTCAGACAAAAATGTTACAGGAAGAACTTTTTTGCTTGATTTGAAGCACTTAAAATATATATTAAAGAATTTTTGCCTCTTGTAAACTCAATCCGGGGATATTATACAAAACATTTTAAACATTACTCTTTTTATGTAATCTAAAGAACAAAAGAACCTAGTGTAACTTGAAAGTAAATAATTATATGTATTTATTTAACCTTACACAAAAAATTAAATAAATAAATTATATTACCTACTTTACCACAGAAGCATTACTTGGGTTTATGCAGATATTTTTCCAAAACTTATGTTTTGGTATACACTGGTAAGATCTTAGTTACCCTAAAAAAGGTACAAGGGTATATCGAAACGTCGGTTTTGTAAAAATAAGTTTTGTATGGCTAAAATTTCGAGTATTTGTTAACAATTTATAAATTTAGAGTTCTGTAGTTAGAAGTTTCGTACAGGTTCTTCTTTATAATGATTAGGAAATATTTTAAAATGTGAAATTTATCACAAAATTACTATTATTAAAATTGATCTTTGTTTTTGTATTAGTATTAATAAATATTCTTAGGATCTGACATTTATAATAAATGTCATTAATGTAAATGATGCACGCGCTACCTAAAAATTAAAAATCTCAGTAGTATTTCATAAATTTGTGAATATCATTAAGAAGCTTACCGCAGCAAAATTTTCTAAAGACAGTATCATGAATCCTCCTGCTGTAAGATTTATTTTCTTCTGAGATCGGAGATTAATTAACATAAGAGCCATTTTAATATTTTCGTCATCTAATTCGTACCACTCAGAATTATATGCAGCGTCTCCTATTTTCATTCCCTACAAATGAAAAATGTATATATGTAGGTTAGGTGCAGAGTTTCCGAAAAGCATTGCTTGAATTTTAATTGGCCACAGTTTGCCTAATTATTAATCTAGAATTTTGGTTTATATTAATTTAAACATCATACTTTGTTCATTGTTGATAGTGCAAATACATATTACAATGTACAAGTGTATATAATTTTCAAGTTTAACGTTGGTCGAATCACAACTGGTCACCTATCACACACAGCCACAGGACCACATTTATAAATTGTATGTTAAAAGAAAAATACCAAGACAATAATTAAAATATTTCTTATTTCCAAGCAACCTTTTCGGAAGACTCAGTATTATACTCTAAAAACTAATAAAAGTGTGTACAATTAATTTTTCTAACTGTTATTTGAAGTATGTATGTCTAAAATAATTCGTAGAGAAAAACTGGTAGACAATCACCTTTTAATCATTTATTCATAGTACAAGATTGCGCTTTATTAAATGAGAATAAAACACAATAAATAAGTTATCATGCCTGACAAAAATTTAGACTAAAATATAGTAGAACCAGTAGCGTAGATTATGGGTGAGCCCGGGGGTGAGGGGGAGTTACGGGTTGAAACACCGCCCCCCATACCCACCGAAATTTTTGAAAAAATTTCCAAAATTATTTCATTGAAGAATAGCAATGTTTGTTGTCTTTATAAAGTCAGATATCAAAATTTATATTCAATCTAATGTTGTATCTGACGTTAGAGCAAAGAAATTATCCCATATTTATCCACACGGCCATAAAGGCTGTTACAGTACGTGAATACAACCAACGCCGCGTAATCACATAATTTGTAAGTAGGTTCACGACATCTACTGTATATTGCTGCAATCCGTTAAATATATTAACTTTTCCTCACTCTTTTCTAAAATGTTCTGTGATCTGGCAATTTATTTTTGTACATGAAAGGGGAAAAACATACATTTGCACATCCCTTGAAAAATGTAATTTTCAATTAAACGACATTTCACCTTAATTCTTAATTATTACTGTTGCACTAGGTTATTGTTTATTTATTTACCTCTTCTTGAATAAGATGTCCAGCAAAACAATAAGTAAATAATTGTCCCATAACATTCGTATAAATATTAATAAAAGCTATTTTTCTTGTTCTGAAAAAATGGTCTTTTAAAATAACAGGAAGGAATAGATTCCTACGGCAATAAATTTAGAAGTAAAATGCTTACATGGAATCTTCCATTATAACTCCGTACATACACAATGAAGTTACAATAAAATTAGCTGCTACTGTTGGTAAAAGTACTATGGAAAATACCTCTTCAAAATTTTGCAAGAATCTGTAACAATCAATATAGGTAAACGTTGTTGTTGTATGTAACATATGTATTATATACTTTTTATTATTAATTTGAAAATATGTGCTCGTAGCTATAACAAATCAGGTTCATACGCCTTCCAAAATTTATTGACTAAATATATACCGGGTGTCTTAGGCCAACCGACACATGGAGGATTAACATGGAAAATCAGTTAATTGTTAATAGTATCTCCCCAGTGCAAGATATTAAGTTGAAATTTTGTATGCTTATCCGGGGATACTAATTCTATAAAATATATTTCAAATTAATCAATTTACATGTGTAATACTAGAAAAAACTAAGAAAAATGATTGAATTTCCAGAATTTTTGTTTATATCCCGGAAAATAGCATAATAGTATCGTGTGCGCTTAGTAATAAACAAAATTCGGAGAGTCGGGTTCGGAACCAGTCGAGAGCAAATATATTTCTTAAATTTCTACTTTTCAAAATAACTTTTATCATATATAATATCACAAGGGGTAAATTTTTGCCGGAAAATTTTTGAGATTTTTACGAAATCTAGTTGCCTAACAATTTATTGAGTGGCATTGACAAAAAAAATCACAAATTGTCAAACGAGTGATTTTTGATCAACGTCACGAGATAAATTGGCAACAGGCTCGAGTAAAGCAATCGGAAATTTTTTTCATGATAAAATTTAACCACGAATGGTATTCGGATGACTATTTCTAAAATAAAAATCAGGTAATCATTTTTTTTTCTTGACAAAAATCTACTAATTAATTATTGTGTTTTGGGGTGTTTTATTTAGGTTTCCTTTTTCAACGTTTTAAATAGATTCCTGTCCGAATCGACTCGTTTTTAATCAAAACTGATAACACTGAAAATATACACACTTTGACAGGTATGTAAACAATATGTTTCTAAACGTCAAAAAAAATTTACTTTTCAAAACTCACTTACTTGTAAAAATACATTTTATTGGCTTAAAGGGTGCAATAAAATTTTTGTGACGGTGTTTTGTCGAAATGACACTTGGTAATTAGGTAGAATCCTGAATTTGGATTAGCTTATAAATTTATGAGTGAAATAGTCATTATTATGTGTTTAATCTTCATATTATTTCATAAATTATATTTTGTAAAATCTGAATCACACTGACTAGAATTATTATTTTTGAATTTGTTTAAATGGATCAATTAAATGACCTCCAAGATTTCTTGCCCCTTAGATTTTTTTGAGGTCATTTAAATCAAAAATTTACGTCCATTACGTATTGACCACTTTAGAAGATTTTAAAGTGGCAATGAGAAATGATTGCAGCCTTGTTTCAAATCGACAGCTGAGCAAAATGAGACAACAATGGTACGATCGTCTCAGATTTTGCTTAGTACAAAATGGCGGTCATTTCGAATATTCGCTGCCACCATAATATCGGGAAATGTAGAACAATCCTGGAAATTCTACAATTTTTCTAATTTTTTTCTTAGATTGCACATGTAAATTGACTGTTAAAATATAATTCATAGAATTAGAATCCCCGGATAAGCATACAAAATTTCAACTTAGTATCTTGCACTGGGGAGATACTATTCACAATTAACTGATTTTCCATGTTAATCCCCCATGAGTCGGTTGACCTAAGAAACTAATATATATATATATATATATATATATATATATATATATATATATATATATATATATATATATATATATATATATATATATATATTTAGTCGTAGCTAATCTCCTGTTTAGTTAAAATCTTTCAAAAAAGTAAACACTTGCTTAGGGTTTACCTAAGAATAAAAAATTTTAATTTGTTTTATTTCGAGTAATCTTCAGAAACTTTTCAAAGATTTTTCAAAAAAAATCTGAAAATTAATAACAATTTAATTATAACCATTTTCAGTAGGATACTAACTATATCATAGTCAAAATTTAACTATTTTAGATAATAAAGGGAAAATATAAATATATTAATGAATTTAAGTAAAACAAATTTATTCACTTTTAACTAACTAAGGGTTATTATTTAAAAATATATTGGTGTAATTAAAAAACAAATGAATTTGTTAATTTAGTAATAGCTTAATCACTCTTGATTATTAATAAATACTACCAGCCTATGTGGTTTTAGTAATGAAAATTTTTCGTGAAACATTTGTATAAAATCTTGAATTTCTTCTAATAGTACATATGCATACATACCTAAATAAAATATTCTGATGGAACACACATCTTTGCATAATCTCCCAATTAACAGATTTTGAATTCTCATGTTTAATTGTCTGAATTTTGGCTTGAATCATACGTTG
The DNA here is from genome assembly GCA_963082715.1 of Harpalus rubripes. Lineage (NCBI taxonomy): Eukaryota > Metazoa > Arthropoda > Insecta > Coleoptera > Carabidae > Harpalus > Harpalus rubripes. The sequence continues at coordinate 21,186,134 of OY720450.1, forward strand.
TTGCACATACACAAAACCGATTACCAAGATGTAAAATGTGTCGAGTTGAACGACAGAAAACCACACACATGTCAATAGGAAAACTGATTGGAAACTGAACATAATTTCATAATAAGGACTTGTTTTTAGAATTGCCTTATTCGGAATCCATATTTCTATTACTAAAGTTTTGTCAGTTTTCATTCCTGCTTGAACGATGAACATACAGCAAGCCAGAATCATGACCACCCTGTAGATGGTTGCAACGTATTTAACCCTTCTGTGGATGGTGAAAAAACTTTTTTGAAACTTTTCATCAGAACTTTCCACTGGCCAGAAGTCATTCCATACCGAATCAAACATATCAGCTAAGACTTTTGATTTCTTAATTGACGTTAAATATTTAGATTCTATCTGAAAATAAATGCGAGGTTTATGGTTTAATGCGCATATGCTATACAGAGTCTTCATTTTAAATGAGCCACCATTGTTATCTTGAGAACTATGAGCTACAAAAACGGTTAAATAAAATAAAAGTGAATAAATATATCATCACGCCATATTACCCATTGTTGGGTGTGCCAATCTGCTCTCTACGCAGATATCGGTAATAGTGATGACATATTAAGGTTAAATGGGTAAACAATTTCGACTAGTGGTTGTCAAAATATTGGACATAACTTTTTCATTTCAAATAGAAATATGAATATATTTTCTATTTGCTCTGTAGAATGACTTCAATGATATATTTTCATATTCTCACAATAGGGTATTCTCGCATATTTTTTTTAAATTTTTTTCTTAAAGAACAAGTATATCTAAGAGTACCTGTGAAAACCCGAGTTAAAAATTCCTTTAATAAGCGAGATATTAATTTTTAAAATTTAATTTTGTTGTGTCACGTGATAGTGACGTACTAGTTGTACAGTACCAGCGGTGTGCAATCAGTGGTTCTCGGATTTTCGAGAAAATGTTCAGTACGAAATTTATAAGAAAAATCAATCTAAGTAATCGTTTACATATTTTTGCTTATACTGCAAAAACATTTTGACATTCTTAAATTATATAGGTGGCGATCGACAACATACTTTTATTGCCATTATTATACTTTGTATAAGAACGCTTAACACAAGAAGTACAATGGTGGTAACGTTTTTGCTTCTTATGTCAAAGGTGATAGGTTCGAATCTACCAATCTTCCTTAGCTTTTTTATTTATTTTTTCTTCATATTTATTTAACATAGGGCCTTATTCTGTAACTAGGTGCTTAATTTTTAACCACTGGTTAAAATTTTTATCCAATAGATATTGATTTGACAACTAAAAATATGTTATATGTCAACATATTTGATTGGTTCATAAAATTAACCAATGGTTAAAAATTAACCACCGAGTTACAGAATAGGGCCCATAATCAGATAAAATTGGTTATATTAAATTTGATATTTTCTTAAAATTACAATAAAATATACTCGTATATAAAAAAATAAAAATAAAGAAGTTTGGTGGATTCGAACCCAATATCCTTAACGTAATAAGCAAGAGCATTACCACTATGCCACGAAATACATTATAAAATATTTCATTTAGAAAAGATAATAATTATTACATTAAATGTGTTATAAATTTTATTTACTTTTTAATTATTCCTTACTAATTTTGAACAATTAATTATTAATATGATGCAATAAGTATCCATGGACATTATACAAAAATTTCCAGTAAATAATAAAAATATTTTAATTTCGCATGTTAAATTCATATATGTAACGGACTTCGAACGCCACCCGTATGTCGATTAGATACACAAATATGTATTTGTACGTAGTTTTTAACAAATTTTTAATATTACACACATTGTTGACATGTAGTTCATTATTTTGTTACCAGATGTCATATCGCTTAACAATACATGCTAAAACAGTTGTATACGAACACTCCCGAACGATCCGAAGTACAGCCGAGTATGTGCATACTTAAGATGCAGCCTGTTATCACATTATAACATGGAACTAGTCTCCGATTGGTAGTACAACTAGTACATCAGCAAAATTTTGATGCTTTATATCTTTTGCAACAATCAATTTATAACAGGTTTTTTTGCTTCTTCCCTCTGTTTTACCAATCAACTTTAATATTTTTAATAACTTTTTAATATTTGTAATCATGAGAGAATACCCTATTTTTTGAAAAATATGACCACAATAAGAGTTCAACGGATGGAAAAAAAATTAATACACGTTTTTTTACGTATAATTAAAATACCATGAAAGAAATTTGAATATCAGATAAGGCGGCGAAAGAAGCTATTCGCGAAGATGAACACATATACCTATTCCAGTCCAAGACTTCCTTACTGTAGCCAAACAACAATTAAAGATACAATGGCAAAATATATGGGCAAACACATTAGGGAACAAACTTAGGAACATAAAAACAGATACTTCAAGGTGGGCTAATTTGAACAATAGAAGAGACCAGATAAAAATCACCAGATTAAGAATAGGGCATACAAATATAACCCATACAAATACATTATTCAAAAAACAGAACCCGAAATCTGTGATACCTGCAATACCCAAATTACTGCCGAGCATATCCTAATACAATGTCCAAAATATTCACAAGAGAGAATCCTGAACAGCATTCGACCAACCCCGACAGAAGCCCTAGGAAACGATATCAACCACCTAACAAACACAATCAAATTTTGCGAAGACATCAACATCCTTCACCACATTTAAACAACACAAAACAAAACATAATGTAATATTCTAAATTATATTGTATATTATAAAATAGCACTGTACCGGGTACTAATGACTGTAGTAGTTGATGTACCCTAATATTACTAAATAAATAAAAAATTGAATATTTTATGTCTTGACATTTATGATCAATAATTCTATGTAAAAGATAACATTAATTTCAGAAGTAAATTCTGTAGAAAATAAGCAAATAAAACAATGCATGTTCCTATTTAAAAAAGTTAAGTATGTATGTAACATATTCTGAAAACACACAGTACAGTACTCTCGTAAAATAGAAATTATTTCCTCATTTAAGCTTCCATATGTCTCGTAAAGTTCTCGAGAGAGTAATGGTGGCCCATTGAAAATGTACATTCTGTATACTTATATCCAATCAATTTTTTTTCCAGTATTGATACACATGTCCATGAGATATTATATGCCAAATTTTAACCATGATTTGGATGCGTTAAATACTTGTGTGCCGAAGCCCCTGGTCGAAGGTACTAGAAGCGATAACGCAATGTCGCGTGCCTCGGGCGGCTGACGCGACGTGTAAACAGACAGAGAGATAAGCGTAATAGGTTATTCCACGACATTTTTAATTTTTTTCTTTCTTGAAGTACAAAAAAATATAAGACCACATGAGAAAGTCCAATTTAAAAAGCGAGATAGTAAAGTCTGAATTTTAAATTTTCTTTGTGACGTAGATAATGTGGGTATACCAGAAATTAACAAACAGTCACTTGAACAGCATCCGAACTGATCCGAAGAAGTATATTCTTAGTTGAGCCGGAATAAGGGCTGGACTTCACAGATTGGATCCTATTGCTCAAACACGCGTGTACATGTTCTGCGTTATAAAAAGCAAAACACCTCGTATTTTTTAGAGGAAGTAATTTATAAAAAAAAATTATGGAATTTACCTCTTCCTTTAACTGTTATCATTCATATTTTCATATGTAATATAACAAGTGATATGATTATCATCGATGATATTCTCGAGTGAAATGTGCTGCTTCGGTTTCACGAGCAATATCTTTGATTATTAATCATATCACGAACTTATATTTTTGTGACACATTGTGTGTGTTTCTAACCTAACTTTTCATATATTGTATTACAACTTGGTTAATTTGACAATTGCCTTATTATTTACATCGTTGTTAATATCAACCCAACGATTATCGTACATTTATATACTGAAAGTTAACTGTCAATGTCAAATAAAGAAAAGGGATCCCTTAGTAACGAATATAAATAAGGTGATAATTTTTTTGTTTTTTATCATCGCTGTGATAGACAGGTAACTAGGGAGATTCTGACTGTTGATTGACTTTTACTATTTTTTATTACGGTGGAATAGCCTATAACCCGCGCTTGGTGGCTCCTTTTATCCTATTGTTCTGCAGAGTTTCTAGAATGTTGTAGAATAACACGGAGCTATATAGGCCGCAGTCGTATGGAGCATCTTCAGGAGCAAAGCGGGTAGTACTGTCTTAAACAAGGTTACCCGACTTGTCAACAACGCTAGAGGCCGAGTTTAAGCAACAAGAGGGGGAGACTCAGTTTACAAGGTTACCCGACGTGTAAACCACGCTAGAGGCCAAATAAACCAAGTGACGAAGGAAGGCCGAGAAGAGCTTACCTTTCATCCTTACTAATATTAGATGGTGGTGGTTTGAAGTTTTTGATACATTTCACAACTTCCATACGTACAGTGTCGCTAGCTTCTTTAGGTAATTTCCTAACGGAATCGTAACACATACGATGAAAAGGTTCTGGCCCTTCTACACGTCGGGTAACCTTGTAAACTGAATCTCCCCTCTTGTTGCTTAAACTCGGCCTCTAGCGTCGTTGACACGTCGGACAACCTTGTTTAAGACAGTACTATCCCCCTTACTCCTGAAGATGCCCCATACGACTGCGGGCGAAACGTTGAGCTCTGACTCAAAATATGATACAGTCCATTCCCGGAAAACGAATATTTTTCAACCAACTATATTTTTACGAAATGTCAAAAATATTACTATTTCATTTATATCCATGGATTATATGATCACATATGATTCATTTGTTTGCGAACCGAAACACAACTTAGCAACGCAAATAACCGATATTCTACAGCGTAACTAAGAAAAATTGGGCTATCTGATTGGTCTATTTACCGATGACTTGTATAGTCATGTTTATTATACTTAAGTAGTTTTTGAAACTATTGACAATTATGGCTTCATGTTACATGTACTCCTCAAACGTAGCCAACAGTAAATTTCCTTTAAAATGAGTAACATATGTGAAAAATGGGTCAGTTTGACCCAGTGTTCTTCTCATAAATCAACACATAGTAATAATTGTGATTAGAACCATTATCGTCGTTGGGGACTTCTTATTTTGTGTATTGCCGTTTGGTGTATGTAGGGAGTTCAAATTTTACACACACACACGCACGCACACACACACCCACACACACACATCATCATCATCATCATCATCGTGAAAATGTTAAAATTGGATTCTAGGGACCTTAAAACGTGGTCATTTACCAAAATTTCGTAATCTTGACGTAGTTGCTAACTCAAGTACTTCAACGAGGACAATGTAAACAATGTGGTTCTAAACTGTTTCAAAAATCAGGCTAGAATTATAAATTTTGCAATAATTTGTAAGTCTATTATTATGTTTTGTGATAATTTCATTGATTAATATAATTTTTTATTTGATTATAATTTAATTACGTTTTTTGAGTTATTTTGTAATAAATGAAACAATTATTGTTTTTTTACCCTTTCTCTGTACATCTATTCGTGTTAGATACTGTATTACCGTAATAAACTATTTATATTGATAAAAATTACATATGCAACTTATAATGACATCAAAAAACTTATAATTTTAGGCTGGATCAATCTGACCCATTTACCAAATGTGTGACACCTACCTCGGGACCATATTAGAAGGTTAAGTATTTCATAATATTCCTAGTATTTAATATTTATTTAATCATAGTAATCGTCATTTTTCTTAACTTTTTAGTAATTATTTATCGTTTACAAATATATATATATATATATATATATATATATATATATATATATATATATATATATATATATATATATATATATAACATAAATATAAACATGTTTTACCTGTATTAATCCCAAAATCATGACAGTATCTTGCATAAGACTGCTCACAGTTTCATGTGGTGTAAATGCAAAATTTAAAGTAACGAGAAGAACCAAAAGAGTAGTTATAAAAACGTTAACGTAACCGATAAATTGTTTTCTTAACGTTCTTTCGAAAGGGTTGCATCCACCATAACTCATCCATTTTAGAATATCTTTAGTGAGGTTCTTGGGCTTTAGCTGCAAATAAATGCAGACATTTTAAAAAGGAATAATGGTAAAATCTATTTGCACTTAAACAACACAAACTTATATATAAAGTTATATATACTAAATAGCGGCACTGGTTGATCTTTCTTCGCTAATTTATTGAAAATACAAAATAAATATTGACATATTTATTAATAATCATTTGCAATACTTACCCAACTGTTATCTTTTTCTTTGTCCATTTTGAAACCAATTTACTGGTAATGTATATTAATATTGACAATGCTGTTCTTAGAACACTTTTATATACTTTAAAGAAGTCCACAAAAAATTCATGACACCTTCCAGTCTTTCTACATCAATTAACTATTAGTAGTGCCTTAATATTTTATTAGTTTTGCAAACTATTTTATTCCCATGTTACTTTGATATACAAGTTGATATACACTTGAAAAATGTTTCAAATATAAACTTAACTCTTAAAAAATTTCTTATAATAAATTATATTAATTGCTAATTAAATTGTATTTCTTCTAAATCATTTTTCGATTTTTTGCCAATTAAAAATATCCATTCTACGAACTTTTTTTACTAGTACATATTTTCTTGAACAGATCAAATTAATAACTTTATTTATTTTAAACAAGTTTATATAAACTTAATTGATTAGGTATTATATATATATATATATATATATATATATATATATATATATATATATATATATATATATAAACGTTTTTGAGTGTGGTGTAAACCAACACTTATTTCTCTTTCGAATTACAAATAAATTTATAAATAATTTTAATATATGATTTGGGAATAGGCACTTGTTTACAAAAGTCATGTTTCGCTTGTATATAATTCACTGATATAATACGTAGTACAATAATTTAAAAAATCAGATGTGGCCAGCACATTACCTTCCGTCAGTTCTATGTATTTTGTACAAATTTCACACAGAAAGTTCCTTGCTAGAGATTATATTTCTTGTACTTTACCTTCCGGCAGTTGCATGTATTTTATGCAAATTCCATACAGAAAATTTATAGATCCTATATTTCCAGTATAATTATAAGACAAACGCACTGTCAATTTCAATTGACACTGACATCTTTCCATCAAAATTTTCTTAATATAGTAGCTGTTTCCATAGCTATGGCTACTTTATGAAATTTAATTTTATTATAATTTTTTAACTCTATATCCATTTAATATGAAGTATAAAATGCACTCAAATTGTATTGAGAATAAAATATTCTTTAATATCTATAATAACATTAAATGTGAAAAAATGATATTTAACATAGTTTTTTCACGAAAAACTGTTAAAATCTTCAAATGAGGGTACTTCCGATTGTCCAATTCTAACCAAAATCTAATCAGCTCTTCACATGGATGTAACGAACAGAAATGCGAAAGAATTATAATTTTTAGAATTGTAGTATGGAAGTTATCGTAGACGAAAATTTTGTTACACACACACACACACACATACACACACACACACACACACACACACACACACACACACATACACACATACACACATACACACATACACACATACACACACACACGCACGCACGCACGCACGCACGCACGCACGCACGCACGCACGCACGCACGCACGCACGCACGCACGCAGGCAGGCACGCACGCACGCAGGCAGGCAGGCACGCACGCACGCACGCACGCACGCACGCAAGCAAGCACGCACGCAGGCACGCACGCACGCACGCAAACACGCACGCACTCACGCACGCGCACACACACACACACAAACACACACACACACACACACACACACACACACACACACACACACACACACACACAGACGTGCTTATTCATCAAAAACTCACCACCCAATTTTTTGACCAAAGACAATACCTTCCTTACCTAAAGGTGACGGAAGGTAAAAATAGAACATAAAAGCTTAATTTTTAATATTATATATATATATATATATATATATATATATATATATATATATATATTGTTAAGTTTGTTATGAGGTGTGACAAGCAAGATCAGAGTTACTGACGATTATAAAAATGTTATTATTATTGTTTAAAAAACCAAGTCAACTCTGTATTCATATTTTGTAATCATAGTCATCTGTAAAGAAGCAAAGATGCAACAATTAAAAACCCTTAACGATGAAAAAAAATATATAAACAAAAAAGTCGGTGACGAACCAAGTGAGGGTTCACTCGTGTTTTTCATTCTCTCTGAATCTTTCTTTAAAAAATCAAAAATTCATTATTAATTTTTGCATCTTGGCTTTGAATTCCACCTTATAATCTTAAATTTGAATAATTAAATATTATTGATTGAATATCGTCGTTTAATTGTCTAGTGGGGATCTTTTCCTTTCAGAAATAGTGAAAGTGTAAGTGTTTATTCGTGCTTGTGAATAGTATTGTATTCGCCAGCAGTGGGCCATTTGAGCTCAAACCCTGTCTTCAAGTCGAGCTAATTTGAGCGTCGACCAGGACAACGGCAATCGTCTTCAAGTCGAGCCAGAACGAGCATCGACCAGGACAGCAAAGGATTGCCGTTTCAACCAGATCTCCACTACTGTTGCGTGCCCTCAAGCGCAACGCATCATCAACCAGAATAGCGGCATTCAGCCGTCTCAACTAGATCCCTACTGCCGTTGCGCACATGCAAGCGCAGCGTGTCCATCTCCTCACGCATCCGAACCCATCACCGCTTTGAGACGCAACCAGCGTCTCCTACTCCTGTTTCGTCACCGCTTCAAGACGCATCCAACGATTCCCATTCCTGTTTCCTGTCATTAGATCCCAAGTCCCTGCCCCCTTTTTTAAAGTCTCCTTAAGTCAAGGTCAGTACTCTTGCTTTTGCTTGTGATACCTCAAACAAATTTAATAATACAGTCCACTCGCGATTATTGCAAATAACAACATACAATTAGTCCATTAGCGACTTGGTCCTTCGAACTTAACTTAACATAAAAATTTGGTCCTTCGAGCCGGATATTCCACTGTCAATTTTAGTACTATGGAAGTTGATTTAAAAACTTTAAAGGCCCTAGCAAGAGGCTACGAATCCCGTATTGTAAAAATACACGATCTCGCGAAAAAGTGCACTCCAACGGACACATGCGCCAATGAACGCTTCTTGGACGAATCCCAAGAAGTCGATTTGTTAAGGGAGGAATTTAAAAATGCCTTAATTCGTATAAATGACCTTGAGCTATCTATTGATGCTAATTTTAATCCAAATTTTGATACATTAATGACAATAGAAATGTATTTTTCAAAAATAAAAAGAACGAGAAGTGAGCTGTCCTTGTTGGCCCCCAAAGCACAGCCGTCAAAATCTAGTACTGCACTAAATAAATGTAAAAAACTGCCCGCTATTGAATTGCCATCTTTTAATGGGAAAGTAGAAATGTGGCCGTTATTTTATCAATCATTCAAATCAAATGTACATGAAAACGAGGCGCTCTCAAACGAACAAAAAATTAGTTATCTAATAGGCAAACTTACGGGCAATGCTCTAGAAATAACAGGGGGGATATTGCCCACACCTGAAAACTATGACATTATTTGGGACGGCCTGGTAAAGCAATACCAGGATGAAAGAACAATGGCTAAGCAATACTTAGACAATATTTTCAATATAAAATTTAGTTCAAAAAACCCAAGTCATTTGACAACGTTTGTCAATAAATTTTCCGCCTCCGTAGAGGCTATCAAGCAACTTAATATTCCAGACATTCTGGATTTCGTGCTATTAAACTGCGCATCCAAAAAGGTGGATCCAGAAATAGTATTGCTATTTGATACGATATTCCGCGAAACGGAATTTCCTACTTGCAAAAACTTCTTAGATTTTGTTAGAGATCAGGCAAAGATCTTGGAGCGTTTTTCATCTGTAAAGGGATCGCCAAAAGTGGCGAATCATTCACGCACATTTTTGGCGGCAGATGAAAAACCAAAACAAAAAATACCTTGTAAAATACCTTGTATTTTGTGCAACAGTGCGGAACATTCCAATCTGTATTTTTGCGAAAAATTCCATAAAATGTCAGTACAAGACAGATTTGGATTTATAAAATCAAAAAATGCATGTTATAATTGCTTATCCAATGTTCATTCAGTAAAAAACTGTCCATCACGCTATAGATGCCGGGAATGTAACAAAAAACATCATACATTTTTGCATTTTTCATCTTCTACTCAATCTCCAACCAAACAAATAACGGAACCGGAGAAAATTGACACTTCATGTCATGTATCCACAAATAATAATGGTTATGTTTTGTTGTCGACAGCACAAGTTTATGCAACGAACATAAATAAAAAGAAACTAATGATTAGATGTCTATTAGACAATGGGTCACAAAATAATCTTATAACAAAGAATTGTTGTGAAAAATTAAAATTACCGATCACACCGCTCGAAAACTCAAAAATTCGGGGGATCGGGATGACAAGTCGCCCAGTTTATGGGTATGTAAATTTTGACATAGAATCGAGAGTATCGCCTCATAAGTACAATTTAAATGCATTAGTAGTAGAATGTATAACTGATAATTTACCTTCGTGTAAACTAGATGCTTCAAAGTTTCGGTCCTTAAAATCCATTCTTTTAGCCGATAATTCCTGGAATGTACCGGGAAAAATTGACGTAATTCTAGGGGCTCAAATATATCCCTCTTTAATACTATCGAATCGATTAGGAACCGCACCAGTAGCCTATGATACAACATTAGGTTATGTGCTAATCGGAGAAATAAATAATAAAGTTGTACCTTCTGAATCCTTTTCATCATTTTCTGCATTTGCACAAAATAATTTAGTATCTTGTTTGCACAAGTTTTGGGAACTAGAAGAAGTTCCAAGTCACACAATAAAGAGTCCTGAAAACGCTGAATGTGAAAAAATATTTACGGAAACCACTAAACGTTTAGAAAATGGCAGATACATAGTAAACTTACCATTTGAGAGAGATCCTAATTTGTTGGGAAATTCTCGCTTAATAGCCGAACGTCGGCTCTTACATTTAGAAAAACGTTTTAGTCAGTCAGTAGATTTGCAACGTCAATACAATGACATAATAAATGAATATTTACAAAAAGGTTATCTGTCAGAAGTGACGAATAATGAAGGCTATTTTATTCCACATCATGCTGTCATTCGCGAAGACAAAGCTACAACAAAAGTTAGAATAGTTCTGGATGCTAGCGCTAAAACTCATACTGGACTGTCTCTGAATGATTTATTGTACTCTGGCCCAAATTTGCAAGCAGATTTATTTAATTTATTGTTAAATTTTAGATTATTTCCCATAGCCTTGACAGCTGACATAAAACAGATGTATTTACAAGTATTAGTGTCAGAACAACATAGAAAATATCAGAAAATTCTTTATAGATTTGACACCTCTGAAGCGATAAAAACTTTTCAATTTAATTGTGTTTGTTTTGGAATAAAATCTAGCCCTTACTTAGCAATGCGAACTATCCGACAATTAGCGGAAGACGAAAGTAAAAATTATCCAAATGTGACAAATCGGGCAAAGACTGAATTATATATGGACGACTTAGTCGTATCTGTTATAAATTCAACTGAAGCTAGTAGTCTTATAACGGATTTAATTAATTTAATGTCAGCTGGAGGTTTCGATTTGATAAAATGGGCGAGTAACAATACATCACTCATTGAGAGTTTACCAACCTCACACAAAACCAGTATAGACTTGTCAAAGGGAGAAAACTTAAAGATTTTAGGAATATCTTGGAATCCTAACACTGACACTTTCACATTCCAAACGTCAAACTTTGACACAGCACACTGCACAAAAAGAATTATATTGTCAACAGTTGCCAGATTATTTGACGTGCTTGGATTAGTCTCACCTGTAATATTATATGCCAAATTATTAATAAAGGAGTTATGGCAAGCCGGCGTTGATTGGGATGACATACCACCCAAAAACATAACCTCGAATTTTTGCAAATTGATCGCAGAATTCAACTGTTTAGAGAAATTGTCGGTCCCTAGACATATAGGCATTTCGGAAGGCTGCCGAGTAAACCTGGTTGCCTTTTGCGATGCTAGTACAAAGGCGTATGGTTGCGTCATCTATCTTCAAGTAGTAAATTTAAATAATGTCACAATTAGACTATTATGTTCAAAATCCAAGGTAGCTCCTATGAAAATAATCACTTTAGCCAGGCTCGAATTGTGTGCTGCTCTTCTTATGGCAAAACTTGTAAAACATGTTAAAGATTATATAATTAAAAAATACCCAATTGATAAAATATATGCTTTTTCTGATTCTATGATCACATTATCATGGATAAAATCATCTCCGCATAGATGGACAACATTTGTAAGCAACAGAGTTGCGCAAATACAAGATAATTTAGATCCAAGTTGTTTTTATTATGTGGCAGGGAAAGAAAACCCTAGCGATTTAATATCTAGAGGGATGCTCCCAGCCCAATTAATTACATGTAATTTATGGTGGAATGGCCCCGATTGGTTACAGTCAACAATCGAAAATTGGCCTATTCATCAATTAAATACTTTGTCTGTTGACCAATTACCGGAAATTAATTCGAAAACATTTAATACCACTGCATCTGTGATTCATTATCCCATTTTATACACTTTGGCACAAAATATATCCTCTTGGAGCAAATTGTTAAGGGTAACAAGTTACATTTTAAAGTTTGGCAAAAAATTACTTTTCAAAGGTTACATATCCGCGTCAAACTTAGCCATAGCAGAAATATATATTTTAAGGGCTGTACAATTTGTATACTTCTATGAAATAATAAAAACGCTTCAAGAGGGAAATAATCGGTCAATAAAAAACAAACAAATATTAAAACTTTCCCCATTTGTAGACGAAAACGGAATATTAAGAGTTGGCGGAAGATTATTCAATGCAACATTGCCATTTGAAGTTAAACATCCAATTTTGCTGCCAAAATCTGATCACATAGTCGAATTAATTATAGGTTATTATCATATTTCAAATTGTCATGCGGGAACAGATTTGTTACTAGCAATAATTCGTCAGAAATATTGGATTATTGCCGGTAGAAATGCAATCAAACGAAATTTATACAAATGTAATAAATGTTTTAAGGCAAGACCGATTAGCACACAACCTAAGATGGGGGATTTACCGGATTATCGAGTAACTGTTTCAAAGCCATTTGTTTACACAGGTGTAGATTATGCAGGCCCAATTAAATTCATAAAATCAAGACATAAAGGCCAACACGCAAAAAAGGCATACATTTGCATTTTCATTTGTCTAACTATAAAGGCTGTTCATATTGAATTGGTTTCAGATCTAACAGTAAATTCGTTTATTAACGCGTTTAAAAGATTTGTATCAAGGAGAGGCCCCGTTTCACATTTATATTCCGATAATAGCACTACTTTCATAGGGGCTCGAAACAAGTTTAATGAACTGTATAATTTTGTGCAGTCGACTACATTTCATAAAACATTATCCAACGAATTAGCAATGAATGGAATAGAGTGGAAAACAATCCCGCCATACAGTGCTAACTTCGCAGGGATTTGGGAATCTGTAATAAAAAGCTGTAAGAAACACTTATTCAGAGTCATAGGTAAACAATTATTAAGCTACGAAGAACTGATAACGCTCTTAACACAAATAGAAGCAGTTTTAAATTCTCGTCCTCTATGTGTACAAGGTGCAGAACTCAATCCAGAGTTATTAACACCGGCCCATTTTCTGCTTCAAACCCCATTAAAACGATTGCCTATAGCTGAACCACTCAAATCCAAATCCACTTTGGTACATCGCAAATATTTACTAGACTCACTAATAAAATCATATTGGGAAAAATGGCAATTAGAGTATTTAACTTCTCTACAGATACGCCAAAAATGGCTAACATCAACTAACACAGTAAAAATTGGGCAGGTAGTCATAATTAAAGAAATTCGATTACCACCATTAGAATGGCCATTAGGAATTATCACTAAATTATACTTTGGAAACGACAAAATAGCTCGCGTCGCGTTGGTAAAAACAGAAAACGGTGTAATCAAACGCCCAATTAATAAATTATGTCCACTACCAACTCAATAGATAGCTTAATTGTCGTCAATTTTCATTATTGTTGTTTTGTTAATTTGTAAAAATGTCACTTTGACACAAAATGTCATTTTGACATTATGCCACTCTGACATATTGTCAGATAGACATAATGTCACTTGTTAACTGTCACTCGATGTTTCTGTCGAGTTGATTATTTTTTGTTTTTTCTGTTCGTACTTGTTTTTTCCAAGCAATTGTTAGTTGCAGTGCATTTTTTCGCCAAATCGAATTAATTATTATGCACCACGCAAATTTCTTGTGCCCGGGAATATGTTAAGTTTGTTATGAGGTGTGACAAGCAAGATCAGAGTTACTGACGATTATAAAAATGTTATTATTATTGTTTAAAAAACCAAGTCAACTCTGTATTCATATTTTGTAATCATAGTCATCTGTAAAGAAGCAAAGATGCAACAATTAAAAACCCTTAACGATGAAAAAAAATATATAAACAAAAAAGTCGGTGACGAACCAAGTGAGGGTTCACTCGTGTTTTTCATTCTCTCTGAATCTTTCTTTAAAAAATCAAAAATTCATTATTAATTTTTGCATCTTGGCTTTGAATTCCACCTTATAATCTTAAATTTGAATAATTAAATATTATTGATTGAATATCGTCGTTTAATTGTCTAGTGGGGATCTTTTCCTTTCAGAAATAGTGAAAGTGTAAGTGTTTATTCGTGCTTGTGAATAGTATTGTATTCGCCAGCAGTGGGCCATTTGAGCTCAAACCCTGTCTTCAAGTCGAGCTAATTTGAGCGTCGACCAGGACAACGGCAATCGTCTTCAAGTCGAGCCAGAACGAGCATCGACCAGGACAGCAAAGGATTGCCGTTTCAACCAGATCTCCACTACTGTTGCGTGCCCTCAAGCGCAACGCATCATCAACCAGAATAGCGGCATTCAGCCGTCTCAACTAGATCCCTACTGCCGTTGCGCACATGCAAGCGCAGCGTGTCCATCTCCTCACGCATCCGAACCCATCACCGCTTTGAGACGCAACCAGCGTCTCCTACTCCTGTTTCGTCACCGCTTCAAGACGCATCCAGCGATTCCCATTCCTGTTTCCTGTCATTAGATCCCAAGTCCCTGCCCCCTTTTTTAAAGTCTCCTTAAGTCAAGGTCAGTACTCTTGCTTTTGCTTGTGATACCTCAAACAAATTTAATAATACAGTCCACTCGCGATTATTGCAAATAACAACATACAATTAGTCCATTAGCGACTTGGTCCTTCGAACTTAACTTAACATATATATATATAAATATATATATATATATATATATATATATATATATATATATATATATATATATATATATATACAGGGTGTAAATGAAATAAGTGCATTAAATTTAACTAGTAATGTAACTCGACGAGAGCAACAATATTTCTTAATAACTTTTTTTACCTTCCGTCACCTTTAGGTAAGGAAGGTATTGTCTTTGGTCAAAAAATTCGGTGGTGAGTTTTTAATGAATAAGCACGTTTTAAGGTCCCTAGAATACGATTTTCCTATTTTTACGATGATGTCTGTATGTGTGTGTGTGTGTGTGTGTGTGTGTGTGTGTGTGTGTGTGGATGTGTGTGTGTGTGGATATGTGTGTGTGTGTGGATGTGTGTGTGTAACAAAATTTTCGTCTGCGATAACTCTAATACTACAACTCCAAAAATTATAATTCTTTCGTATTCCTCTTCGTTGCATCCATATGAAGAGCTGATTAGATTTTGGTTATAATTGGTCAACCGGAAGTACCCTAATTTGAAGATTTTAACAGTTTTTCTTGAAAAAACGATGTTAAATATCATTTTTTCACATTTAATGTTATTATAAATATTAAAGAATATTTTATTTTCTATACGATTTGATTGCATTTTATACCTAATATTAAATGGATATAGAGTTAAAAAATTATAAAGAAATTAAATTTCATAAAGTAGCCATAGCTGTGGAAACAGCTACTATATTAAGAAAATTTTGATTGAAAGATGTCAGTGTCAAGTGAAATTGACATAGTGTGTTTGTCTTATAATTTTACTGGAAATAGGTATAGGATCTTTTGCTTTCTGTATGGAATTTGCATAAAATACATACAACTGCTTTAAGGTAATGTACAAGAAATAATAATAATAAATCTTTTATTTCTGCAGATACATAACACTGTGTATAGAAAACGTCATAAAATAATTTTCTGTATGAAATTTGCATAAAATACATGCAACTGCCGGAAGTTAATGTACAAGAAATAGAATATTAAATTTAGTAAGGAACTTTCCGTATGAAATTTGTACAAAATACATAGAACTAATGTGCTGGCCACATCAGATTTTTTCTAAGTCTTTTAGATTTTGAGTAAAAATTCTTTAAAGATTTGCTGCATATTTCGGCGCGCGCCCATGGAGAACAAATGGCAGCTGTCGTATTCAAGTGGGATACAAATAACATTTATTATTAATTAATTCGTAATAGTACAATTTTTAAAATAAAGAAATTTAAATTTTGGATGACAAAATTATAAAGTTGTGTATTAAACCAAGCTTTAATTATCTGTGAATAGAGGAAGACAAGGAGGAACGAGGGGAGGAAGAGTAAAAGCATAGTTATTAGGTTATGAGATGATTATTTATCGTCGACAAATCATAATAGTTTAAATACGTTATTCAAAAAATGTAAGAACAAACTTTTGTCCATTTAAACGTGGTACATGATTACCAATAATTAGTCGTCCATTTATTGTTTCCGCTCAAACATTTTTGAATGAAAATTTTTACAGCATTTTCGTCTGTTAAAATGTGTATTGTGCATAATAAATACACCTTCCCAAGTAAATTCAGTCTCATTAATGAACATTATGAGCCATTCCCAAAATTAAAGTCTACTGAAAACATTGATCTTTTTGCACATGATATGGATACATCTGTTGCTTTATTTAAAATTGTCATATGTGACACTTCGTATTGTGATAAAGATGTACAAGATTAACAAATGTGCGAATATTAGGAACAGTATGATTTGGAAACGCTCCGTCTAAATGCGTTGGCAACTTTATAATACTGTCTTTATATCAACCACAAATTCAAATGTAGTAAAGATACGAATAAATAAATAAACCATAGGTAAGTAATTACAATATCTGTGTACTCGCTATTTGTAAACGTAAGCATTGTGACAGAATTTTACCTCATAAACAAGTTTATTACTAATGTCAAAATATAATTCCAACAACTGACAAAACTGTCAATTGCTAAAACAAAATTATTCATAGCTATTGCTACTGCATTCAATTATTAGAAAAATACGTGGAACGACTCGTCAATTTACGGGGTGGTAAAAATGCTAAAAAAATATGCGATTTCGAGAAAAAGTTATTAAGAAATATTGTTGCTCTCGTCGAGTTACATTACTGGTTAAATTTAATGCACTTATTTCATTTACACCCTGTATATATATATATATATATATATATATATATATATATATATATATATATGAAATAATTTTTTCGCTCACTCGGTGGAAAAGACCGTCTTTTGTCGATAAGAAAGCATAAATCAAATATGAGTTCCATTTAAAAAAATGTAAGTTTGTGTTAGATCTCTAAAATTTGCCGATAGAAGTCGTTACTGGATAGACAATAAAAATATCTAACTTTTCTTACTTGAAACATTTTTGTCGATTACTGATAGTTTAGAAGTAATTTCAAAATGAAAATATCGACCAAATTAATTTTCCGCTATTTTCTAGTAACCTTAGAGAATTTTTGTCAAAACAAAAGCACATCTAAGACGTCGTACCTATCTCTTATAGTTTCCGAGGTCCCAATGGTGGCCTTCGAAATTCGGACAGCCTGTATATGCATAATTTAAAATAATTTTATATTCACTTATTGGAAATTGAAACACACTTTTTCTCGTCGTATATAGGATTGCATAAAATATAAGAGTTTCGCGCAAAATTGTGATTCAGACCGGGAGAACACCAAGGATATATCAATCACATAACACGTTTGAGTAGTTACAGTTTAATCTTTTAAAGAAGTCCGATCAAGGTCATCTATATTGATGAACGAATTAACAAGTTGGCATATATTTATCTCTCTCATATTTGCATTGCCTAGAAAGTTGTGCGATAAGGATACAAAACATACAAATTAAAAATTAAACTAGGCCCGCTACATAAGTAACCATAATCAAGACCCGCTACAGATATAACACACTTGTCTCTCAAAAATTTAATATTGTTTAGACTTAGTTACGAAATTCTTTTTTAAAATTATGTACGTTGTTGGCAATACTGTCTCTGTGCACGGGCGAAGTTAGACTTTAAAATTAGGGGGTACTAAAGTCCCTTACCTTAAAATGAAAAAATCTGATGTGGCCAGCACATTACCTTCCGTCAGTTCTATTTATATTGTATAAATTTCAAACAGAAAGTTCCTTATTGCTAAAGAAATATTCTTGTACTTTACCTTCCGGCAGTTGCATGTATTTTATGCAAATTCCATTCAATTTATAGCAAAAGATCCTATATTTTCAGTAAAATTATAAGACAAACACACTATGTCAATTTCATTTGACACTGACATCTTTCAATCAAAATTTTCTTAATATAGTAGCTGTTTCCATAGCTATGGCTACTTTATGAAATTTAATTTCTTTATAATTTATTAACTCTATATCCATTTAATATTAAGTATAAAATGCAGTCAAATCGTATAGAGAATAAAATATTCTTTAATATTTATAATAACATTAAATGTGAAAAAATGATATTTAACATAGTTTTTTCAAGAAAAACTGTTAAAATCTTCAAATGAGGGTACTTCCGGTTGTCCAATTCTAACCAAAATCTAATCAGCTCTTCACATGGATGGAACGAAGAGAAATACGAAAGAATTATAATTTTTAGAATTGTAGTATTAGAGTTATCGCAGACGAAAATTTTATTACACACACACACACACACACACACACACACCACACACACACACACACGCACACGCACACGCACACGCACACGCACACGCACACGCACACGCACACGCACACGCACACGCACACGCACAAACACACACACACACAAACACACACACACACACACGCACGCACGCACACACACACACACACACACACACACACACACACACACACACACACACACACACACACACACACACACACACACACACACACACACACACACACACACACACACACACACACACACACACACACACACACACACACACACACACATCATCGTAAAAATAGTAAAATCGTATTCTAGGGACCCTAAAACGTGCTTATTCATCAAAAACTCACCACCGAATTTTTTGACCAAAGACAATACCTTCCTTACCTAAAGGTGACGGAAGGTAAAAAAGTTGATTTACAAAATAAAAAAAATATTTATTTGATTAATATATAAACAAGAACATAAAATATTATTTATAAAATAAATAATGTAACACGAGGGGGTTGCGGCAGATGATGCTGAAGAGGATGATGCTACTAATACTGATGACACACTGACTGACTGATGAGAAAGAAGAACAAACATACACTTACACTTTACACTGGATGAACACTTACATTACGGACTTGGGATTTAATAACTAAACTTTTTATTTACACTGATTATATTATTAATTAAACATAGTCTAACATGTTACATTTTGTAACCCAGCGGGCAAACATTTAACACGCGCCCCAAAACTAAAACACTACATTCCGTCAACTAACGTCTTCCCGACGCGACGAACTCATCTAGACTCTTATACCTTGTTCCATTTAAGCCATTCAGTATTGCAGAGCATAGGGAATAGTTTTGACCTCTCTGATTGGCTGAAATTGGAGATAAGAGATAAGTTTACCCAATGTAATTTCAGCTACTTTAAATTTGCGCTGTTGCCAGCTCCATCTACTGAATGGCTTAAATGGAACAGTGTATACATGTTTACTTCACGAGTAACTTAATTCGACTATCCAAAAACGCTATCTTCAGGGCAGGATTATCTTAGGAGTACAAGCTGCATCGGCTAGGGCATTCAAAATCACGCACGTATACACAATAATTTCTAAACCTAATGACCAACAAACGTAATTCAAACATATTACCTTGATTCATAACTGTGCACTGACACTGACACTTTAGTAATATCTTAGTTTATATATTCAATATCCCTCCCCATTTTAAAATCCTTGTTAAGAGAAGTATTGGATTCACGCTAAAAATAGTATATCCAGATTTTAGTAAATAAGCATTTTTTACAATGATATCTGCATATATATGTGTGTGTGTGTGTGTGTGTGTGTGTGTGTGTTTGTGTGTGTGTGTGTGTGTGTGTATGTGTGTGTGTGTGTGTGTGTGTGTGTGTGTGTGTGTGTTTGTGTTTTGTTTTATAACTTTTATTCAAAGCCTGTACCATACCGAGTGACACTGAAAAACGGACAACTCAAAATAACTTTTTTATTTTTTATCTACTACGGTGGTGCACGTGAAACTCCAGCTATTGTGCCCACATATAACATAAAAACAAAAATTTGGGCTTGAAAAGAATGTAGCCGAAAAAACGAAAAATTTTTTTTTTCAAAAATATTAAATACCTGCATATTTAGTATTTTTATTTTAAATAGATATAAATATTTTATATTTCTTTATTTGAAACTAATTAATTATTCTATAAGTTACATACGAACTTGTCTGGAAGAACGAGCGAACAATAATTGCCATCACAAATATAGAAAGTGTATTATTTTGTTATAATATTGTAATGACGCTTACATTTAGCACAAGTGCGCAGAGCGTTAAACTATCCTTAAAATAGGGTAAAGGATGTTTATATTGTGTTCAATTTATGACTAAAGTGTTTTAATGTCTATACAATATGTGAAACAATTTTGTGAATCGTTTTTTTGGGACAAAAACATTATAAATATTATAGAGTAACATAATAATGAGATTTCTAAAAGCGGCCACACCTACTTTCAGGGTCTAAGAGGTGTGAATAAAATTTCAAATTTTAATTTTGATTTGTAAATAATTTTATATATTGAATGTATATGTCTTTTGTTATAAGGGATGTACATGGCATTCCAAACAGCACAGGCGTTAAATGTTATATTCTAGTTTCTAGTAATAAATGAAACCACTAGTGCATATGTAATCTAGTATCTCTACTTACAGTCTGCTACAGTTGTTAGCTGTGTGTACATACTCCACGACTACACTTTATTAATAAATATGTTCATAAATAGAATGTTGTTTATTTAAACATATTACAACAAGCCTAAAGGTAAGTGATAGATATAAGTACGCGTATTTTTTACTTTTTTCAGTAACCAATAATAGGAGTAGGATTCGCGCAATATAAGCGATGATAACATACAAAAATATTGAATATAATTTAATGTATAATGCATTAATGCATCCCAGAAAACGCACATATGTACATATGATACTGCAATGCATAAAGTTACGTTGCAAAATTTTATAAAATAAATATTATCTATCTCTGAATTATAATAACAGATTATTTTAAAATATATGCATCATATAGGTACATAACTTTACATTATATTTATAATACCTACTATCCTTACATATGTTCCACATTATACGGAATTGTATAAATGGCGTATACGGCATGTCCCCGGATTTAGTTTACAAGAGGGAAAAATCCCTATTTTTATTTTAGACAAAAATGTTAAAGGAAGAACTTTATTTTGCTTGATTTGAAAAACTTAAAATATTTTTCCTAAAACCGTGCGCGAAAAGTACTTTTCACGCACACTTTACAGTGTGTAACGCACTAATGCTTGAAAAGTAAATAGGCGTTGCTAGGCAACATTAAAATTCGGTTAATTTACTGTCAAGTAGATAATTAGGTAGTAAATAATAATGAAAGTAATAAAATTTATTAAGAAATATTAATATACACTGTAAATGAAACAAATGTAATATTTTTTTTAACAGATTGAGTAGTAATCTAATTTTTAAGAATATCATTTTTTTGACATGTATTCTAACCTAACCTAATTTTTAATATTAATATAAAATGTACAATTTATACAATTATAGAATACTAATCCACTTCTGTCGGAGATTCTTCCAAAGTGTTACATTTTGTACAGCTTTATGAGAAACAGCAATAACAGCATACTGGATGCTTGTACACTCAGTAGTATGAAAAATATCACTAACATTTCGGTTATAGGACAAATGTTGTATGCAATACATGTGTAAAATGGTATTTTTTGTCTCGTGCTACATCGCACTCTACTAAAAAAGTACTACTTTACACACTTGTTGCATAAATTACTATTTTAAAAAATCTCAAAAGAGACTACATCCACCTTAACAGTTGTAGAGATCCAGAATAGTTTTAAAGAGCTGCGTCGGAGGATTGTATTATGTAGTGACGAAGGTGGAGGGTTAATAGAATAATTTACTACTTATTTGATTTTTGTTTTTTTGATTATTAACCCACCCATCCCAAGTTATTATTTTAGTTTCAATAGGGTATTCTCTCATATCTTTTTTATTTATTTTTCTTAAAGAACAGTTATATCTAAGAGTACTTGTGAAAACCCGAGTAAAAAATTTCTTTTAATAAGCGAGATATTAATTTTTGAAATTTGATTTTGTTGTGTCACGTGATAGTGACGTACTAGTTGTACAGTACCATCTGTGTGCTATCAGTGGTTCATGCGGCCTCTTATCACATTCGAACATGAAGTAGGGATTTCAACTGGTCTCCCATTGGAAGGTCATCTAGTACATCAGCAAAATTTAAATGCTTTATATCTTTTGTAACAATCAATTAATAATATAATTTTTTGTTTTTTCCCTATTGTTTACCTATCAACACTAATATTTTTAATAAATTTTTAATATTGGTAGTCCTCAGAAAATACTCTATTGCAGATTAGTTTCTTTAAAGTCACGCAAGAAAAGTTCTTCCTATAACATTTTTTTTAATCAAAATCAAAGATTTTTTCCCTCTTGTAAACTCAATGCGGGGAAATTATACAAAACATATTTTAAAAATTACTCTTTTTATGTAACCTAAAAAACAAAATAACATAGTGCACCTCTACCATTTTCTAATCGTCTGTCCTTTATATTGTTTAATAAGACATTATTATTATTATATTATATCATATGAATATAATATTTATTTATTTATTTAAATGTACATGGAGTACCAACAGTCGTTAAGACTAATAATAGGTACACACCAATTTACAAACAAATATATTGCTGAATTACAAAACTGCAGATAAGAAATATAAACAACTTGAACGAAAATAATTATATGTATTTATTTAATCTTACACAAAAAATAAAATTAATAAATTATGTTACCTACTTTACCAGAGAAGCAATATTTAAAAATACGAAGTTTTTGTATCAACTAATGATTAGGATAATACTTGTGTTGGGTTTATGCAGATATTGTGTTTCGGTATAGTACACTGGTAAGATCTTAGTTACCCTGAAAAAAGTAGAAGGGTATATCGAAACGTTGGTTTTGTAAACACAAATGCTGTATGACTGAAATTTTGTTAACAACTTATAAATTTAGAGTTCTGTAGTTAGATGTTTCTTACATGTTCTTTATGATGATTAGGAAATATTTTGAAATTACTCTTATTAAAATTGATCTTTATTTTTGTATTAGTATTGATAAATATTATTAGGAACTGACATTTATAATAAATGTCAGAAATGTAAATGTTGCACGCACTACCTAAAAATTATAAATTACAATAATAAAATTTGTGAATATTATCATTAAGAAGCTTACCACAGCAAAATTTTCTAAAGACAATACCATGAATCCTCTTGCTGAAAGATTTATTTTCTTCTGAGATCGGAGATTAATTAACATAAGAGCCATTTTAATATTTTCGTCATCTAATTCGTACCACTCACAATTGTATGCAGCGTCTCCTATTTTCATTCCCTACAAATGAAAAATGTATGTATTGTAACATGGGACGCCCGCCGTCGCCGCCACTGTAAGCGAGTATCTATTTATAGCGGTGATGTAATCGCGCAAGTAGCCGGCCGATGTAAACAGACTGGTCGCGACGTGTTTAATTACTTCCGGTCGCCTGAACCTTTTGTGTTCATTGTTATTACGTGTTCGAATATTCTAGACTGTTCTAGAAAATAATGGGAGCTGTATATAAGGGACATAGCTATGCTCGAGAGTTAGTTACTTCAGTGGAGTTCATGATCACACAACATTAGTTGTGTGATCGGGGGTTGACTTACAGTTAGTTAGTTACATGGAGAGACATAGAGATGTTCATATAGAGTGTTAGTGAGTTTGAGAAGCACAGCAGTATCGTGGTCAGCGTATGCAGTTGGTGTCGAGTAGGTACTCGAGAAGTTACTGGTATATTGGGATAGCTGTGGATGTGAATAATCGGTAGTGTTGACGAGTATTAGGAAGCTATAGTGTACGAGGACAGTAACGGCGAGTCTGGAAGTTACTGGTATATTGGGATAGCTGTGAAAGTGAATACTCAGCAGTGTGGACGAGTATTGTGAAGCTAGGTATACAAGGACAGTAACAGCGAGTTGGAGTGGATACTCGGCATTGGTGTTGAAGAATTGTGGCATTACAGATAGTTGGTGATACTGAGGCTGTGGAAGAGAGAGAGTTACATAAATAAATAGACAGATAGTAAGGTGAAAGGTGTGACTTCTGTCCGAGCAGTTGAATATACAGACGCTGTTGAGTCAGTTGAGTATATAGACACTGTGGAGGGCGGTAGGCGGACAGTTGAACATGATATAAGTATATAGTGATATAAATATAGTGATATAAATATCGCGTAAACAGTCTACAAGAATCTGCAACAGACCGGCAGTCTAAGATTGGAACGCGTAGTGAAATAAATAATATCGTGGAAATAAATAGTAGTGTTAATTGGTTAAACAAGTAGTGTTAGTGTTATATAGTTAATTATAGTTTTAATTTTAATTAGCTTTTTAATAATTGTTTAATATAATTAATAGTAACTTTCATTAGTGAGTTTAATAAACACTTAATTTTAATTAGTAATAATTGTCTAATATTTACACTTCACCCAGATAAATAAAAACGTTACAGTATGTAAGTTAGGTGCAGAGTTTCCGAAAAACATTGCTTGAATTTTAATTGGGCACAGTTTGCTTAATTATTAATCTAGAATTTTGGTTGATACTAATTTAAACGTTATACTTTGTTCATTATTATGATTTTTGCCGAGCTGTGGATAGTGCATATATATATATATATATATATATATATATATATATATATATATATATATATATATATATATATATATATTACAATGTACAAGTGTATAAATATAATATATATATCATCACGGCTTATTACTCATTTTTGGCAATCTGTTTCTATTCGCAGATTTCGGTAATAACGATATATTTGTACCGTTGAGGGCGTTCACCAGGCGTCATCTCACTGGCTGTCGAAACTTACGTGGAGAAAGCACCACAGGGCTACGGGGGTCACTTTTATGCTATTTGAAAATTGGATAAAATTTTCAAGTTTAACGTCGGTCGAGTCGTTCGAATCACAACTGGTCACCTATCACACACAGCTATAAGACCACATTTATAAATTGTATGTTAAAAGAAAAATACCAAGACAATAATTAAAATATTTCTTGTTTCCAAGCAATCTTTTTCGGAAAACCCAGTATTATACTCTATAAACTAATAAAAGATGTATAAAATTAATTTTTCTAACTGTTATTTAAACTATTTATGTCTAAAATAATTCACAGAGAAAAACTGGTAGGCAACTGCGAGCTAATCACCTTTTAATCATTTATTCATAGTACAAGGTTTCAAATTATTAAATGAGATTAAAACAAAATAAATAAGTTATCATGCCTGCCAAAAATCTAGAGTAAAAATATACCAGTAGAACCAGTGGGGTAGCTATCGGGGAAGGGGGATACGGGTTCAAACACCGCCCCCCACACCCCCCGAAATTTTCGGAAAAGTTTCCAAAATAATTTCAGTGAAGAATAGCAATGTTTTTTGTCTGTATGAAGTCAGATATCAGAATTTATATTCAATCTGTTATATTTGACATTAAAGTAGAGAAATTATCCCATATTTATCCACACGGCCCTATAGAGGCTGTGACAGTACGTGAACACAATCAACGCCACGTACTCAAATTTTGTAAGTAGGTTCACGACATGTAATGTATATTGATCTGCAATCCGTTTAATATATCTTTTCCTCACTGTTTCCAAAAATGTTCTGTGACCTGGCAATTTATTTTTGTACGTGAAAGGGGACAAACATGCAAATGCAAAAAAATTAATTTTCAATAAAAAGGCATTTCACCTTGAAGACTACTATTGATTGACTTACTATTGACCTCACTGTTGATCAGAATTACAGATCTATATACAATTATGTAATATACATATTTCCTACGCCCGCACTTTTTATTCCTACATTTTAGTGAATAATATAATTGTTTTAGGTAATTTGAAATTAAATATTTACATACCAAGCAAAAAGTAACACTTAATTATTACTTTTGCACTAGGTTATTGTTTATTTATTTACCTCCTCTTGAATAAGATGTCCAGCATAACAATAAGCAAATATTTGTCCCATACCATTCGCATAAATATTAATAAAAGCTAGTTTTCTGGTTCTGAAAAAATGCTCTTTTAAAATAACTGGAGAGAATAGATTCCTATGGTAATAAATTTAGAAATAAAATGCTTACCTAGAATCTTCCATTATAACTCCGTACATACACAATGAAATTATAATAAAATTAGCTGCTACTGTTGGTAAGAGTACTATGGAAAATATCTCTTCAAAATTTTTCAAAAATCTGAAACAATCAATATAGGTAAACATTGTTGTTGTATATAACATATTTATTATATACTTTTTATTATTAATTTGAAAATACGTGCTCGTAGCTATAACAAATCAGGTTCATACGCCTTACAAATTTATTGACTAATATTTTGATAGTAAGCATGCGATTAGCAAGTCACCTGTTCCGACTATCGTAAAAAACGTATTAATAATAATAATAATAATAATAATAATAATGATAATATATATATATATATATATATATATATATATATATATATATATATATATATATATATTTCTTCACTTGTATTGTAATATTCTATTTTATTTGTGACTAGCTAAATTAACATCAGTGTGAATATTTGAAGTTGATTCCAATCAAAATCATTGATTAGCAAATACAATTTATAAAAATCAGATCTTTTAAAATCATAACTGTCAGATGCAATATTACGTTTAATGTTATTGGTTTTATATTTGAATTCAACACTTATCATTTGATATAACCACATCTAGAATTCTACCATTATTATTCTTACCATTATTGTATTGTACAAACCCAAAAAAATTAAGAAAATTATGAAATAAATGATTCATATTAGAATGGACGCCATATTTGAAAATTACACAATGGGGGAGTTTTCTAATTATTGATTTTTTTATATGTTAAAATATTTTTAAATCTAAAGCGTTTTTACTTTTATATTTCGTAAAATTTTAAAAAATACCGGAGAAAAAATATATTAAACTTTTGCAATATTTTCTTCCCGCCATTACGGCATACATAACATCAACTATGTGCGAATTAAGTTTCGACATACGCGCCCAAAACGTGCTTCATAGAAAGAGACAGAAGCAAATACGATCATCTTTTTATGTTTACATTTGTCACATGACAATTTAATTTCTGTATTTATCGTATTTTCTAGGTTTTACATTTACATATTTAAAATCATATAATTTGCTTTTTGCGATTTGACATTGAATTTGACGTTTCAATATCAAATATAGAAGACATACCTTCATGTTTTAATTCTAAACTAGCGCTCGTAGCGGACAACTACAGCGACCCAAAGATGCTGCATACGTTACCGAATTGCGGGCGATTTAACTAACGATAAATTTAATAACGTTTGTACAAAAAAATACGCTATATTTTATTTCTTTTATTGCATTAACAGTAATATTGCATGTATATACCTTGTTCCATTTAAGCCATTCAGTATTGCGGAGCATAGGGAATAGTTTTGACCTCTCTGATTGGCTGAAATTACAGACAAGAGATAAGTTTAACCAATGTAATTTCGGCTACTTCAGATTTGCGCTGTTGCCAGTGCCATCTACTGAATGGCTTAAATGGAACAGAGCATAGTATTGCAGTAATGTGGAAAAATCATTACATTTCAACATGACTAAACTCCCCCATTGAAACGAGATTTTTTTAGCTTTCCAACATTACTCATTGACGTTCATTTTATTCAAAACAATAAAAATTAAGCAATGAATATTAATTTTATAGGATAAAAACAATGATTCTGGCAATGCAACAAATGAAAAAATAATTATAGATTATAATAAATTTGTTAATTTTCTTTGCTAATTTCCCAGTTTAGTGCTCCAATTTTTTATTGTTATCGATGTCTAAAAATATTAGTAAAAATGATGAAAATAAGCTTAAAAATAAACAGATGACAATATCTAATTATTTATTGCATTTGCTTCATTGCTACAATCAATACAATCATTGTTTTCACCCTATAAAATTAATAATAATTGTATTTTTGCTGTTTGAAACCAAAGAACATAATAAGATATATTCGTGGAAAGATCAAAAAATCTTTCCAATAGTATAACTTTTCAGTATGGCTTCCATACAAAAATAATAATTTTGACCTAATAATTCAAAATCTAACAGTGATAAAATAATTGAGCTTCATTGTTCAAAAGAAAATAAAAAAGTGTTCTAAAGAAGTATAAATCAAAATTCCATATTATTTCATACTTACAAGTTATTACGTAAAAGTAAAAATTTGAATTTTTACAATTATCTACTGAATCTTTCGGGAAAAACAAAGTTTTATTTCGAGCAAAGTTATCAATTATCTCATAATAATTTATATGCCGGTCATTATCATGCTCAGTAGCTATTATAGCTAATACAGATAGCATCTTCTATAAAGCGACGAGGTTCGTAAATAATGCTTAATAATTATTTTTATTTACAACAAACATAAAAAATATCTGATGCCATCGATCAAAAAAAATTCCGCGATTTAAAAGTGTCGTCCCTTAAAAAGTGCCTCCCTAGGCGGACGTCTCGCTGCCTCGCCCCTAGCGCCGGTCCTGAGCCTATATGGTTTAAGTATTGAAATTTTTTCGTGGAATAATTGTATAAAATCTTTGATTTTTTATAAAGTTCTAGTAGTACATATACATACCTAAATAAAATATTCTGATGGAACACACATTTTTGCACAATCTCCCAATTAACAATTTTTGAATTCTCATGCTTAATTGTATGAATTTTGGCTTGAATCATTCGTTGTTGCACATACACAAAACATATGAACAAGATGAATAATGTGTCGAGTTGAACGACAGAAAACCATACACTTGTCACTAGGAAAACCGATTGGAAACTGAACATAATTTCATAATAAGGACTTGTTTTTAGAATTTCCTTATTCGGAATCCATATGTCCATTACTAAATTTTTATCA
Organism: Harpalus rubripes; assembly: GCA_963082715.1. Classification (NCBI taxonomy): domain Eukaryota; kingdom Metazoa; phylum Arthropoda; class Insecta; order Coleoptera; family Carabidae; genus Harpalus; species Harpalus rubripes. Next base: position 21,215,929 of record OY720450.1, read on the forward strand.
GTTTTTATTCCTGCTTGAATTATGAACATACAACAAGCCAAAACCATGACCACTCTATAGATGGTCCCAACGTATTTAGCCCTTCTGTAGATGGTGAAAAAACTTTTTTGAAACTTTTCATCAAAACTTTCCACTGGCCAGAAGTCATTCCACATCGAATCAAACATATCAGCTAAGACTTTAGATTTCTTCATTGTCGTTAAATATTTAGATTCCATCTGAAAATAAATGCGAGGTTTATGGTTTATTGCGCATGCCATACAGAGTGTTCGTTTTAAATTGTGCCATTTTGAATTACAAAATTTATATCAGCGGTTCTCAAAATATGGGATCTAACTTTTTATTTTAAATGGAAGCATATGTTTTTTATTTGCTTATTCGCTATTCATGGCACTCTACATAAAAAATAACATTTTTTCCATACTTGGCACTCTTTTATACACATATTTAAATAAAACGTATGAATTTTTCTCCAATCTTTTCTCAAATTTTTACCTCCCGCTACACTTGGTAAGGGAGGTATATGGATCGTGCTAAAAATCACATATCGAGATATCCAATTGTAATATTTTCACGATGATGTGTGTGTATGTAGATCCTCTACTCTACCTCAAATACTATTATTCAGAAAATTTTGAAACCTTGTATTTTGAACTTTTTCTGTACTGGAAAGAGCCCATTAAATTTTGGTGTAAATCGGAAAACCGGAAATGGCACTTTACTAGAAGCTCAAAATAGTTTTTCTTCGAAAAATACCTTTAAATATTATTTTTTCGACAATAATATTATTATAAAAATTAAAGTTTAATAAATTTTCTACAGATATGCATTAATACTTTTTCTATATATTTTATGGATACATTTATAAAATTATCTATAATTTTAATCCCAAAGCCTACGCTTTACACAAACAAAACGCCTTGGTTGCACAGTTATTCAAATGTATGTAACTGACAGGTAAATGTCACTGTTAAGGAACTAATCATTTCAAATTAAAATAGTAACGTTTTAAAAAGAAAAAAAGTAAATAGAACAATAGGAAGGGAAATCAAAACAGCATATTTCGATTAATAAAAATTAGCGATTCGCAAAAAAGTTCAATTTAATTCTCATTTTTGGATTAGTGAATTCTATTTTATCCCGGTATTTAAAATTTAATCTTCATTTTATTATCAAAAAAAGTAGTTACTTGGATTAGATTAGACTAAATTTTAAGAAATAAACTGCCAAAATTAGATTAAAAATTGCTAATCCAAAAATAAGGATTAGCTTAATCTTTTTTGTCACTCGGGCAGTACATGGCGGGAGGTATTGTGTCGGCCACACCAGATTTTTCGTCTCAGTAGAGGAATAAATAAATTTTAGAACATAGTGAACTATTGAGAAGTTAATATTGTAGCGTGCGTGGTCCCGATCGAAGTTACTAAGAACCGATGGCGCAATGGCTCGTGCCTCGGGAGGCTTACGCTGCATGTAAACAGACGGAAAGATAAGCGTAATAAACTATTCCACGGCATTTTTTTAATTTTTTTTTCTTGAAGTACATAAAAATATAAGGCCACGTGTAAAGGTTTGATTTAAAAATTCCTCCAAATAAGTGAGATATTAATGCCTGAATTTTAAATTTTCTTTTTGACGTGGGAATGTGGGTATACCAGAAATTATAAAACAGTCACCGGAACAGATCCGACTCACCCGAAGAAGTATATTCTTGGTTGAGGCGGAGTAAGGGTAGGACTTCACAGACTAGGAATTCATACATACTTGGATATTCAAGAGCAAAACACCACGTATTTTTTAGAGGAAGTAATTTATAATAAAAATTATGGAGTTTTTCTTATCTTTTAATTGTTATCATTCATTTTTCAATAACTTTTACTATTTTTGATTACGGTGGAATAGTGTTGCACGCGAGGCGAGACGAGACGAGAGATTTAAAATATCGATCTCGTCTCGTTTTCGGATCTGTACCTAATTTCAATCTCGCTCTCGTTCTTGCACATTTTTTTGGGTTCGCACCAATAGCACCGTCTTCCATGTATTTGCAGTCGTATAAGAAAGAGACGAAACACTAAATTCTAGTCACCAAATTATTTCAATACGAACAAGATGTGTATTCATTTACGGTCACCAGGAAATATGAGAAGTTAGTAAATAACTTTATTTAATCTCTAAAATATCCAATTTATCACTAAATTGTGATCTCTAAATTATTTCAATACGAACATTTGTTAACACACTCTGTCATCAATAAAACGAATTAAACATTAAAAATTATTGTTTGTAACTAAAAGTACCTACACTTTTTCATTAAATATATGCCACTATTTAAGTAAGATTCTCTCCCTGTTGGCTCCCATCGACGCTTAATATAACGTCCTTTACTTTTCAGGAGTGACAAGAGTTTTATTAACCGTGGTTTTAACTGGGGTGAATTAGAGGATGAAATATTGGAAGAAACTAGTTCTATTGGATGCAATACCGATTTTGTCTTTATTTTTGCATTTCCTCGCTCTGGGAACGATACTAATCGACTCTAGATAGACTCAAGAAATATAGTGAATTCATATAATTATCACATTTACGTGTTCTATTAATGAATTAGCGTTGACTCCACTCCTTGTACGGTGCATTTTTCATTGAATTTATGAATCAAAGCTATAAAGTTACAAATACTTTTTGTTGCGAGATTCTCGCGATCATCTCGTGAGATTTCTCGCTTCTCGCAGTTATATCGATCTCGCCTTAAATTTTAAACTGCAATCTCGCTCTCGTTCTCGTCTCGTATAATGCAACGATACGAAATGCGAGAGTACTCTTGCCTCGTCGTGCATCACTACGGTGGAATAGCCTATTACGCGCGCTTGGCGGCTCCTTTTATCCTATTGCTCTGCAGAGTTTGTGGTAATAACCTTGCATGTTCTAAAATAACATGAAGCTATATAACCTAAGGCGTTTCGACGTAAGAGGGAACAACAGAGTTAGTGGAGTGAATGCTGATATACTTACATAAATAGTGACATAAATATTGTGATATAAATACCGCGTAGACAGTGTACAACAGTCTGCAATCGACCGGAAGTCTAAGATTGGAACGTATAGTGAAATAAATAGCATGCAAATAAATAGGACGTTGTGTAATAAGTAAATAATCTTGTTCTTATGAAATTTAAACCATTGCTGTCAAAAAATCGTGTCGCATTTATTCATTTTAAACAACCATTGACTGAACAAGGCGTTGATGAACGTTTCTGCAACCGAACATTAGTGTTTAAGCATTTCATAATATTCTTAATCTTAATTTTAGTTTATGGGATCCCGTGGCCGCGTGCCTTAGTGTCTGGTTGCGAAACTGGGGAACCGGATTCGATCCCGATCGATGCCAAATGTATCGAATTTAAATGGCATAAACTTGACTCCGGTGGTGCACTCTCCGCGCATGCAATGAGTGCCCATGAGGTGACGCCTGGTAAACGCCCCACGGTGCGAATATGTCATCATCATTACCGATATCTGCGTAGATAGCAGATTGGCACTCCCAGTAATGGGTAATATGCCGTGATGATATATTTATTTATTTAAGTTAATATTTAATATTATTTGTTTAATCGTAGTAATCGTCATTTTTATTATTTTTTTAGTATTTGTTTATCGTTTGATAACCATTTATTTTAGTTATGTAATATTACTTTTATTTTACACTTCACCCAAATAAATAAAATACTTTTTTGACAAATAATCGTTTATTGTTAAATACTTATTTAATTTTTACTTACAGAGATTTAAATCATAATACATTATTTTCAAAATAGCATAATTTTTCGTACTTTTATGCATTGAGTTACGTAGTTACAAAACGAACACTGCATATAAAAAAAAACATAAATATAAGAATGTTTTACCTGTATTAATCCAAAAATCATGACAGTATCTTGCATATGACTGCTTACAGTTTCATGTGGAGCAAATGCAAAATTTAATGTAAGGAGAAGAGCGAAAAGAGCAGTTATTAAAACATAAACGTAACCGATAAATTGTTTTTTTAACGTTCTTTCAAAAGGATTGCATCCACCATAACTCATCCATTGTACAATATTTTTAGTCAGATTCTTGGGTGTTAGCTACAAATATATGGAGACATTTTAAAAAGGAGTAATGGTAAAATTTATTTGCATTTAAACAACACAAACTTATAAGTGAAGTTAATGGGTGCTATTCACAGCTCGATACTAAAGTTGTATAATAGGCTGTTTTAGTTAAAACATGCATTAGCGCTAAAACAAAATTTAATACACTGCCTATTTAGAGTTCTATACTAGCATGTTTTAGTAGGTTCAAGTGACTAGCGAAAAACATAGTTGGCAACATCGCAAATATCTAATCAAAACAAGAAGCTGTGCTTGTTTTAAATCCTTTCACTGGTTAATATTTAATCTATCGCAAATATTATTCACTATTAATATTATTGTAAAATATATAAAATTATTTGTATGCAATTTATTTGAACCTGAGTGTGATCACTTATCCACCCACTCCGACAAGACCCTTATTCTGAAACTATTACTGAATCGCATTTAAACGTGTCATCTATGAAAAAAATCTGATGTGGACACCACAGGACTTCCTTGTACGCAAGACCAATATGAAGATGAAGTATAGACTCAATTATAAAATTGCACGTATTTGACGTAATTTGACATTAACATCTATTTTTTATTTTTTTGTTATTTTTTGTCCTAATCCATAGCAAGCTTCATTACAAAAACCAAAAAGTATATAAGTTTTAAATTTACATATCTCGCTTATACAAAGGGCTAATTTAATAATACTTGATGTGTTACACGCAGAATTTAATTCTTTAAAACTCTTATTTGAAGCATTTATTTCTAAAATCAAAATGAAACCATTTTATTCAAGAAAAACTGTTAACAACTTCAGGTAATATATCACTTCCGGTTAGCCTGTTTTAACCAAATTCTGCTATGTTATTCCAATTGATATAAAAGTCTTATTTTATTATTTTTTTATTATATTTCAATATAGTTTTTCATTAAAATCTATTATAGGCTTCAAATAAATTACCTTTTCTGGAAATTATGTAATAACCAAAAAGGGAGGTGCTCAACTAAATGTTATAGAAGTCCTAAATACAAAATTTCAACTTTCTACGGCTTACCATTTTTGAGTTATGCGAGATACGTACGTACGTACGTACGCACGTACGACGCCAATAATATTTCCAGCCTGTATGTCTTGTATATGCATAACTGCAGGTTCCTCAAAATCACTAATCTCCACTAATCTTTTTGGACAGTCTGTAACTTCTTTTAAATTCGCTTTCTGTGAATATGGTAAACGGGTCCGTGTTTTGTCGATACACTTCTATCCGCCTATTTTGTAAATTTCGAACACATCGCGCACGTCTCACAATTTGAACTGAGCGTTCATCCATGTTAAACACGGTACTACCTTGTTTTAGATTTGTATACTAAACACGAAACTTAGTAACGCTTAGTATTGCCTAGTAAGGAGCAGTGAATAGATTTTTTAGTAATTCCTAATATAGTTTTATTAGTAACGCTTAGTATACGTATACAGCTGTGAATAGCACCCATTGTTATTAAACGAAATAACGGCACTGGTTGATCCTTCTTCGCAAATTTATTTAAAATACAAAACAAATATTGACCTTTTTATGAATAATCATTTGCAATACTTACCCAACTATTATCTTTCTCTTTGGCCATTTTGAAACCAATTTGTTGATAAAATATATTAATATTGACAATGTTGTTCTTAGAACACTTTTACATAAACTAAAGGCGTTCACAAAATATTCATGACACCTTCCATTCTTCCTACAATTCTACATCAATTAACTATTACTAGTGCTTAATATTTTATTAGTTTTGCAAACTATTTTATTCCCAAGCTACTCTGATATACAAGTTGATATACACTTGAAAAATGTTTCAAGTATAATTTAACTCTTAAAATTTCTTATAATAAATTATATGAATTGTTAATTGTTTTTTGAAAATAATATTTCGATTTTTATCAATTAAAAAAATCTGATGTGACCAGTACATTACCTTCCGTCAGTTCTATGTATTTTGTATAAAGGTCATACCTACAGAAAATTTCTTGCAAAAGATTATATTTCTTGTACATTACCTTAAGGCAGTTGTATGTATTTTATACAAATTCCATACAGAAAGTTTCTAACAAAAGATCCTATATTTTCAGTAAAATTCTAACACATACATACTGTCAACTGCACTTGACACTGACACCCACTGACACCTTTCAATCAGAATTTTTTTAATATAGCAGCTGTTTCCAGAATTATAGCATAGCTGGCTAACATATATGATATTTAATTTATTTTTTTAACTCTATGTCCATTTAATATGAAGTATAAAATGCATTCAAATAGTATAGAGAATAAAATATTCTTTAATATTTATAATAACATTAAAGATGAAAAAATGATATTTAACACCGTTTTTTCAAGAAAAACTGTTAAAATCTTCAAATGAGGGTACTTCCGGTTGACCAATTATAACCAAAATCTAATCAGCTCTTCACATGGATGTAACGATGAGGAATACGAAAGAATTATAATTTTTGGAATTCTAGTATTAGAGTTATCGCATTAGAAAATTTTGTCACACACAGACACACACACACACACACACACACACACACACACACACACACACACACACACACACACACACACACACACACACACACACACACACACACACACACACACACACACACACACACACACACACACACACACACACACACACGCACACACACATACATATATACACACACGCATACAGACATCATCGTAAAAATAGTAAAATCGTATTCCACGGACTCTAAAACGTGCTTATTCACCAAAAACTCACAACCGAATTTTTTGACCAAAGACAATACCTTCCTTACCTAAAGGTGACAGAAGGTAAAAATATCCATTCTATGTACTTTTGTATTTTACTAGATACATATTTTCTTAAACAAACAAAACTAATAACATTGTTTATTTTATACATAATTTTATATAAACTTAACTGATTAGGTATTATAGATATAAATGTTTTTGAGTGTAATGTAAACCAGCACTTATTTCTCTTTCGAGTTACAAATAAATTCATAAATGATTTTAATATATGATTTGGGAATAGGCACTTGTTTATAAAAGTCATGTGTCATGTGTATCATTTCGCTTGTATATAATTCACTCATATAGTCCAGGAAATCTACTAAAAAATGACCCTCTACCCCAAACGGAATCTTGTTCTGAAAATTACGCTAAACAACATATCAAAAATTTCCGGAAATCAATCCATGAATACCTCTCGCAAATTGCTAAAAATAGCTGCATTTTTGGGTTTTTGGCAATTTTCTCGAAAACAATTACCGGTATAAAAATTTTACAAAAAAAACTTTTTTTCCAAGGATGAATTGTCAAAGAGTTAAATTAAAAAATATTTAACCAAAATAACAATTTATGAAAGAAATATAATTTTCTCAAAAATGTACAATATTACGTATTTAATAACTAGTCTAATAGGTTTTACTGGTTATAACAGTTTTAATTCATCGTAGCATCGAAAAAAGTAAATTATCGATGATTTTTAAATCATTTTTATCAACGCGTTCCTATAAATTTTCATTTTTTGATCCACCACTCTATCTGTTAAATAAATTGAAATTTTGAATTCAGCTTGAAATTCTCTTTCATATCATGAATTTACGACTTTTGCCGATGAGGTACTAACAATAAGTTAAACTTACATGAAATTCCCCTAAAATTTTAGACATATAAAAATCGGCTCATTTCTATATTTTCCATCAACCATTTCCACAAGTATTAATTAATATTTTAAAAAGTTGAATTTTTCCTAACTGTATGAAGTTATAAAACGTTATTTTTTTACATAATTGACATGAAGTAAGTTTTGTAATAATTATTGACGTTATAAGGCTGGGAAGTGAGTTATTACGGTACGAATGAGAAGTTTACGGACGAGGCGAAGCAGAGTCAGGAATTTCGAAATGAGTAGGGGAGACCGGTGTCAATTGTTACAAAATTTAAATTTTTATTTTTCAGGAGTTATCGTTACGTTTCGAAATTTTCAAATTACCTATATAAGAACTCACCCACCTTAGTGAATATTTTGAATTTAAACTTTTGAAAATGTGACAAATATAAAAGTATAAGGATTTTTATTCAGGCACTACAAATGTTACAATTGCCACCTAACTGGTGTCAATAGTAACATGGCCAGTGTTAATTGTAACAAATATTAACAGTGATATAATAAGATACAATAACAGATAAAAGAAAAGTTTATTGAAAAAAAAACATTTATTTATTAGCTTAGAAAATACAAAATTAATGCCCGTTTGCACCGTTGCGAGTTAAGTTGCACTCAGTAATAAGTGGCGCTTAAATTACTAAAAACCTTTGCACCGTACCTTAAGTTCCACTTTATTTTTACCAAGTGACGCTTATATTAAGCCGTACTTCATCTACCGCTCAACTGCATTAAGTGACACTTACGAATATTCACTGTCATTTCGTAATGTATGTCAAACTGATAAGATGAATGTTTTCGACGATATTAAAGTTAATGCTGTAGTGGACGATGACCTGGATGAAATTAATTTAATAAATTATGGTATCCCAAGGAGAGTTTATAGTAGAATATTTTTTTTTCACATTGGATGATTTAACATTCTATTAGACATTTCGGTTGACAAAGAAAACAAAATTGGAGTTATTGGTATTGATAGAAAATCAATTGGAATTCACAAATGACATGAGCAATTCTATATCACCTACGTTTGCGTTTTTATGCAACTAGTGGTCACCTCACAAGTGTGGCAGATTTTGCGGAATTACATTATTCAACTGTATCAAGGATAGTTGTAAGAGTGTCAGTGGTGCAAAGATAATTTTATATAACTGTCACTTATATTTAAGTGCTACTTGCTGAAGTGTAACTTATATAATGCAACGGTGCAAACGGGCATAAGATGACTCAAACAAAATATATATATTCTGCTGGTGATATGAACCATTTTAATTATTCTCTTTAGTCGTCAACGGAATTGCAGTTTAGGTAAATATAAAATAGGTCTTTCTTCGTACAATTTAAACGTGCCCCGTATCCAGTTTTTACATTTTCGACACTGCAGCCAATATCCTGTGCTCAAAGAATATAGAGTTTCCTCATAGGAGTCATCTGAAGAGTAATCTGCGACTGTTACTTTCGGGCTGGTTTTCTTTTCTTTGCTCTTCTTCTTTTATGTTTTCTATAGCACTGGTTTTTTCTTGTGATTTTTATCATGATCAGGGCTGTACTTAATTATTTAACATTAACACGTTACAATCGACACCGTGGCATGGTTACAACTGACACCGCTTAACTTATAAAAATATTATTTTTATATTTATTAGATAATAATTCTAAATGTTTTTAATGAAAAATAAAAGCAGATATAACTCACAAACTTATCCTAAACTTGAAATATTTCCGAGCAGAGCACTTATAGGGTTTTAGAAACAATGTGTGTAATTACCTGTATTTACTTTTTTGTCGATTTACAGACATTCGTCAGAAACAGACACCGTATGGGCGCGTATGTACTTGCACTAAATACTAAAGAGCTAAAACTCTTTCTGCTTCACTCTGCAAGCGCATTTTAATTTACTTTGGGAAGATGAAAGATGGCCCTGTTACCTACCTTTGTTACATTTGACACCTGTTAGAATTGACACCAGTCTCCCCTACCGTAATACTACTTCACGGTATTGAATGTGAGTCCGGGAAATGGAACATTACGGCACCGGAGCCGGGAAATGTTGCCTGAACTCAAATTAGCAATGTAAAGTAGTACATAGTGGACAAAAGATATTACACAACTGACAACTGATAATAACAGAAACAAGAATATATCAATAATTATATCTATAGTATCAATTTATGAATTATTGACTCACATTTAATTCCTCTACATAAGAAGGAAGATCTATATCGGTTTCAGAACATATTCAGAACCGGAACTCATTTTCATTGATATACGCATGCACTGACAGAAGCACCAAAATAAAAAATATGATGTGGTCAGCACAATACCTCCCGCTTTTAATTTTAATTAATTTAAATATACATACTTATATATTTACCTATGCTGGAGAGCTGGTGACTGTATTAAGATCCATTCCATAAACTATGGTTCTATTTACTATTATCTTTTTGAAACGTTACTATTATTAATTTGAAATAATTAGTTCTTTGACAGTGACATTTATCTGTCACTTACATACATTTGAGATATGAACTGTAAAAAGTATTTATGCAAATCTGTGTAAAATAAAATAATCTTTCATTTTTATAATAACATAAATCTCGAAAAGGTAACATTTAAAGTTATTTTTCGGACAAACACTACATTAAACTTCAAGTAAAGTGCCATTTCCGGTTCTGAACGAAAGTATTTCAGTTACAGCCTAAACAAGATGCACACACACGCACGCACACGCACACACACTCGCACACGCATACGCATACACACGCCCACGCACACACACACGCACACGCAAACATACACGCATACACACACATAGAAACATACACACATACACATACACATACACACACGCACACACGCACACACGCACACACATCATCGTGAAAATGTTATAACTGGATTCTAGTTCCATTAAAAAATTCTAAGTTCCCTTAAACATAAAATATACAAAAATATCCAATCTAATACCATAACCAATCAAGCCAAGAAACAAACCTTTTTTTCCTATATGTCTTTTATAAAATACTATAGAATACACCAAACGAAAAAGAGAAAAATCAGCATAAATCAAATAGGGGTTCCATTTAAAAAAATGTAAATTTGCCTATAGAAGTCGCCTCTGGATAGACAATAAAAATATCTAACTTTTCTTATTTGAAACATTTTCCTCGATTACTGATAGTTTCAAAATGGAAATATTGTCCAAATTTTTCCGCTATTTTTTAGTAACCGTAGAGAATTTTTGTCAAAACAAGAGCACATCTAAGATGGCTCTCCAAAGGTGCACCGCATGTCCCATTTAACCGACGTCGTACCTATCCCTCTCATACAAGTTAAAAATTAAACTAGGCCCGCTACATAAGTAACCATAATCAAGACCCGCTAGAGACATAACACATATTATTTAGACTGTTACGAAATTCTTTTTTAACACGATGTTCGTTGTTGACAATACTGTCGCTGTAACGGAAGTTCAGTTATTAATTCAGATATATTACTGTAACATGGGACGCCCGCCGTCGCCGCCACTGTAAGCAAATGTCTATTTATAGCGGTGACGTAATCGCGCTAGTAGCCGGCCGATGTAAACAGACTGGTCGCGACGTGTTTAATTACATCCGTCGCCTGAACCTTTTGTGTTCATTGTTTTTACGTGTTCGAATATTCTAGACTGTTCTAGAAAATATTAGCGGCTGTATATAAGGGACGTAGCTATGCTCGAGAGTTAGTTAGTTACATGGAGAGACATAGAGATGTTCATATAGAGTGTTAGTGAGTTTGAGAAGCACAGCAGTATCGTGGTGAGCGTATGCAGTTGGTGTCGAGTAGGTACTCGGGAAGTTACTGGTATATTGGGATAGCTGTGGATGTGAATACTCGGTAGTGTTGACGAGTATTAGGAAGCTACAGTGTATGAGGACAGTAACGGCGAGTCTGGAAGTTACTGGTATATTGGGATAGCTGTGAAAGTGAATACTCGGCAGTGTGAACGAGTATTGTGAAGCTAGGTATACAAGGATAGTAACAGCGAGTTGGAGTGGATACTCGCCATTAGTGTTGAAGAATTGTGGCATACAGATAGTTGGTGATACTGAGGCTGTGGAAGAGAGAGAGAGAGTTATATAAATAAACAGACAGTGAGGTGAAAGGTGTGACTTCTGTCCGAGCAGTTGAATATACAGACGCTGTAGAGTCAGTTGAGTATATAGACGCTGTGGAGGTCGGTAGGCGGACAGTTGAACATGATATAAGTATATAGTGATATAAAAATAGTGATATAAATATCGCGTCCGTAAACAGTCTACAAGAGTCTGCAACAGACCGGCAGTCTAAGATTGGAACGCGTAGTGAAATAAATAATTTGTAATATCGTGGAAATAAATATTAGTGTTAATTGGTTAAATAAATAGTGTTAGTGTTAGTTAATTATAGTTTTAATCTTAATTAGTTTTTAATGATTGTTTAATATAATTAATAGTAACTTTATAGTTTAATAAACACTTAATTTTAATTAATAATATTTGTCTAATATTTACACTTCACCCAAATAAATCAATAAAAACGTTACATTACCTTGATTCATAGTTGAACTACACTGACACTGGCACTTTGGCAATATCTTGTTTTAAATATTCTATATCCCTCCGCATTTTAAAATCCTCGCTAAGAGAAGTATTGGATTCACGCTAAAAATAGTATATCCAGACTTTAACACGTATAACATAAAAACAAAAATTTGGGCTTGAAAGGGATGTAGCCGAGTGCACCACAGTAGTGGAAATGGAAATTTAAATAATTTTTTTCAAAAATATTAAATACATATGTAGTATTTTTATTTTAAATGGGTATAAATATTGAATATTTCCTTATTTTATTTTATTTGAAACTAATTAATTATTCTATAAGTTACATAGGAACTTGTCTGGACGTATGAGCGAACAATAATTGAAAACACCAATACAGAATTTTTTTATTTTGTTATAATATTGTAATGACGCTTACATTTAGCAAAAAATGCTCAGAGCGTGAAATTACCCTTAAAATAGGGTACAGAGTGTTCATATTGTGTTCAATCTTTGTATAACAACACTGAGAAAAATGACTGGTTTTTAGCAAATAAATATTCATAATTAAGGGGTACTTCATTCATTCAATTATTGCAGCTTTGGAACAAATACAATTTAATCTTTAATATGAAATGTATTTTATTCATTCAGTTATATTATTTATTTGACCGTCATTTATTTCATTTAAATTAAATTTAATTTTCTCAAATAAACTAATATATTTATGTTTAGCATTTAAAATTGAGATTTTTAATAAATAAATGTATAATTTTCTGAAATATTTATTTGTTTCTTACAAATATGTAATTGTTTAGAATTAAATTCATAATATATTTGTGTAAACTTTATCTTAATTACAATGAAAAATAGTTTTTATTGTATGAATGTATATTTATTTGTCACAAATAAATATTATTTGTGGCAAAATAATATTTCCATTGAGTGAACAATGTTCTATTTGTCAAATGACGATTTTAAGTGAAGTGTGACTTGTATGGACTTGTTCATTTGTTGTACGTTGCATCTTGTTTATGGTGGTGCTCATTTGTGAGTGTTCATATCTGGCGATTTGTTTTTCATTCGTGTGCTAAGAAGTAGAGAATATGGGTGACGAAACAGTGAAAAATATACTACTTGAGTGGAGGTTTGGATATTTGCTTTGCATTCAGTGTATCTTTTATACCAAGGCACATGCATCGGTACCTGTACAGATTGTGTATTTATACTTTTATAATTTTTGTTACATGTACATTAATATACTTAAGGATTAAATTTGTGTGTTAATAAAAATCTGGTGTACGAATAAATTAAATGTACTAGTCTTTATTTAATTATTTTCCTTCAATTTTAATCTATTTAGAATGGACAGGTTATGAGAGGTAGACATTTAAATTTGGTTCAAATAAATTATTATATATCCAATAATAATGAAATAAATTTAGAGCAATTAAAATAATTTTTATTCGAAAAAAAAATGCATAGTTCTCATGAAATAGAAGATATAATTGATCTCAATATATATTTATTTGAGACAAATAAATGCTTCAAATAAATAATTACACTGCTTCAATTGTAGATATATTTGGATCTATTCAAGCTTAGGATTTATAGAATAGAATAGAATAGAATATCTTTATTGATCATAAATAAGATCAAACAGCAAGAGTTCAGTTTTCACTGTACTTCCACTCTGCTACTACAAAGTAATACACAATTATAATAATTACAATATTGACAGGACAGTATTAATAATATAGCATACATATTTAAATATATAGTAAAATTAAACAGAAATAAATTTAAATAATATTAATTGAAAATACATATATGTATTACGTTTGAAAATTACTATTTTTACAATCATCAAAATACTCTTGAACTAAATAGTATTCTTTAAGAACTAATATTTGTTTTATTGTAGCAAGTGCCCGCCTTATTGAGAGAATTTTTATATATTCGGGTAGACAATTGTAAACTTTAATACTTATATAATAAGCACCATTTGCATATGAGGCCGTTTTGTGATTTGGTATTTGTATAAGTTTATTATTCTGTCTAGTTGAATATTTAGAGCATGTAAAAGTAAAAGAATTTAAGTTATTAAAAACATTTTTGAAAAGTTCAAATAAGTATAAAGATGGAACTGTTAAAGTTTAATTCTTTAAATTTACCCCGACATGAATCTCTTGGTCCTAATTTATGTATAGTTCTAAGTGCACGTTTTTGAACAATGAAAATTTCATTTAATCTTGAAGATGCTCCCCATATAATAATTCCATAATTAATTAATGAGTACATGTACCTATAATAAATGATTAATAAGGTAGTGACATCTAATTTGTCTGCAAGAATTCTAATGCAGTAACAAGCTTTATTCAATTTAGGTAGTAAGTTATCTATGTGACTGTTGCCCTTTAAATTATGATCAAGATGTATCTCTAGACATTTTATATTAGAACAAATATTGACTTGTCTACCTATCAAATCAACATCTACTTTATTTGCAGCATTTATGTAAAACTGTATTACACTTGTTTTTCTAAGATTTATAGCTAGGTCATTATTGTCACACCATCGCTCTATATTTGAGAGGGTATTATCAATTATGTTCCGCATATTTGAGGACTCTGTTTTAGGGCAACTTATTAGAAAATATGCATCATCAGCATATATTATGGTTTCTCGAGAATTTGTAACAAATAAATTTACAGTTCACATAATTATATCTTTTTCTCAGTGAATATGTGAAACAATTTTGTGAATCGTTTTTTTGGAACAAAAACATTATATATATTATAGGGTAACATAATAATGAGACTACTAGCACCTGACACGTCTACTTTCAGGCCTTAAGAGGTGTGAATAAAATTTCAAATATTATTTGGTTTGCAAATAATTTCATAAATTTAATGTATTTTCCTTTTGTTATAAAGGGTGTACATGATATTCCAAATAGCACAGGTGTTATATGTTATATTCTAGTTTCTAGTAATAAATGGAGCCACTAGTGCATATATAATCTAGTCTCTCTACTTACAGCCTGCTACAGTTGTTAGCTGTGTGTACATACTCCACGACTACACTTTATTAATAAATATGTTCATAAATGGAATGTTGTTTATTTAAAGATATTACAAGAGTCTTAAAGGTAAGTGGTAGTCCGCGTATTTTTTACTTGTTTCCGTAACCAATAATAGGTGTAGGGTTCGCGCAATATAAGGGATGATAACATACAAAAATTTTGAATACAATTTAATATATAATGCATTAATGCATCCCAGAAAACGCACATATGTATATATGGTACTGTAAAGCATAAAGTTGTGTTTATAAAATAAATATTAAAACTTCTTTCGTTACTCCTATATTTAAATCAGGTGACAAATGTGATATATCTAATTACAGACCTATCGCTATCCTTTCTAATCTCTCTAAAAAT
The DNA here is from genome assembly GCA_963082715.1 of Harpalus rubripes. Lineage (NCBI taxonomy): Eukaryota > Metazoa > Arthropoda > Insecta > Coleoptera > Carabidae > Harpalus > Harpalus rubripes. The sequence goes on from OY720450.1 coordinate 21,231,769, forward strand.
TTTGAATCTGTTATTTACAAATACATATATAGCGCAACACAGAAACTCATTGCACCACAACAACATGGCTTTATGAAAGGTAGATCGACCACTACTAATCTTATGAACTTTACTGAGAAAACTTTAAGAGCACTGCGTGACAATAGACAGATAGATGTAATTTACACTGACTTCGCCAAAGCATTTGACAAGCTTAATCATGCAATTCTTCTTTCTAAACTTTCTCATAATTTTAACTTCTCCCCTAACCTTATAGCTTTTCTTTCTTCATATTTAACTAACAGAATACTCCTACTTCTGGTGTACCTCAAGGTTCAAACCTAGGTCCTTTGCTATTTATATTATTTATTAATGACATTACTACCAGTGTTAAATACTCCGATGTATTTCTCTATGCCGACGATATGAAGATATCTAAAATAATAAATTCACCTGAAGATAGTTTATTGCTGCAAGAGGATATAAACAGCATTATAGAGTGGTCCAAATCCTCAAAAATCGATTTCAATGTCAAAAAATGTAAAATAATGTCGTATTCTGTAAAAAAAAAATTTGCCTGTTATTCTTATAAAATGGAACAACATACACTTGATCGAGTTACAGAATCTAAAGATTTGGGAGTCATATTTGATGTTAAGCTCTCTTTCAATGCGCATATAAATTATACTGCAAGGTCTGCCTACAAAAATCTAGGCTTCATAATTCGCAATAGTCGTTCCTTTCTTAGGTTAAGAACTCTAAAAATGTTATATTTTTCATTCGTGCGTTCAAAATTGGAATACTGCTTACAAATATGGAATCCGTCATATAATATATATAGCAACAGCATTGAAAGGATACAAAAAAAATTTGTAAGGTACTGTTATTATAAAACTTACGGTGTTTATCCTACTCATGATATCTCATACAATAACTTACTATCCATTTTCAACCTGGTGTCATTAGAAAATAGAAGAAACATGCAATCTTCGATCTACGTATATAAATTAGTCAACAATATTATAGACGATCCTATTTGTTTAGCTAGTATTCCATTTTCTGTTCCGCGCCTATCTTCTAGAAATAAGTTTACATTTCAATGCTCACTTGTAAGAACTAACTACGAAGCAAGATCGCCCATAAGACAATTATGCTATATTTTTAATAACATTAATATAGATATTGATATTTATCACGTATCACTTAGACATTTCAAGCGAGCGTTATTACATACGTATATTTTGAATTGATTTTCATTTTTGAAAATTATGTTGTGTAAATAATTATTCTTGTCTGTTGAAACATTGTATTGTAATTATTATGTATTCGTTGTGCATCCACCCCGTAATTGGGATTTCGATCCTGTGGGATGGATGGGATATTAAATTAAATAAATAAATAAATAAATAAATAAATAAATAAATAAATAAATAAATAAATAAATAAATAAATAAATTATCTATCTCTGAATAAATATATGTCACAGATATTATTTTGCGTAAGATTATTTTTATTAAATTTATTATGTTTTGTGTCTAATTAGCTATTTAGGTACGTAACCGATGCTGTTGGATAAGAGCTACATTTAATGATACTGGTATTCACGTATTTTATTTCAGTTTATTTCTAGATTTCAGTGTGAGACCATCGATATTATAGTGATTCAGGTGAGAGAGTTAATCTAGCATGTGTATGATTGTGAGTGTGCATGTGAGCAGTACTGGGTACTGTAGTGGCCGCATCGTGTGAACCCGAGGGTCGCCAGCGTAGCAGCAGGGAAGGCTGTAGTGACCCACATCTGTGGTCGCCAGCGTAGTAGCAGTTAGGGCTGTAGTGATCTGATCCAGTTGGTTAAGAGGAATGTCTCCGGATCACCACCGAAGCGGCAGTGGTTCCGTAGTGGCCGCTCGTGTGAACCCGAGGGTCGCCAGCGTAGCAGCAGGGAAGGCTGTAGTGACCCACATCTGGTGTCGCCAACGGCAGCAGCAGTTAGGGCTGTAGTGATCTGATCCAGTTGGTTAAGAGGAATGTCTCCGGATCACCACCGAAGCGGCAGTGGTTCCGTAGTGGCCGCTCGTGTGAACCCGAGGGTCGCCAACGGTAGCAGCAGGGAAGGCTGTAGTGACCCATATTCTGTGGTCGCCAACGGCAGCAGCAGTTAGGGCTGTAGTGATCTGATCCAGTTGGTTAAGAGGATTGTCTCCGGATCACCACCGAAGGGGTAGAGGGTCCGTAGTAACTAGCGGTACTGCCCGTAGTTGCCAACATGTGTGTACGGTGTGTGAATGCCTGAACCTTTTGTAAATGATTGCTTCCTCACTGAGTATTTCTCATGTGTTAATTCTTTTACAGAAATAATCACGGCGTGAAGGAGGATTCCGCGTGACCGGGTTCGGTCAGGCGACGGTCATCTAGATTTGTTATTATTTTTGTATTAATACTATATATACCGGTTTGGGTGATAAATGTGTTTTAATATTCTAATTTTCAGCGCTAATATTTAATCGTCATTTATAACATATATAATAATAGATTATTCTAAAATATATGCATCATATATGTACATAACTTTACATTATATCTATAATACCTACTATCCTTACATATCTTCCACATTATATGAAATTGTATAAGTGGCATATACAGCATATCCCCGGATTTAGTTTACAAGAGGGAAAAAGTCCTTATTTTTATTTTAGAAAAAAATGTTAAAGAAAGAAATTTTTTGCTTTATTTGAAACATTTAAAATATTTTTTTTAAAATATCGCATAATAGACTATATCCGCCTTTACAGTTGAAGAAATCCAAAATAGTTTTAAAGAGCTGAGTCCGAGGATTGAATTATGTAGCGACAAAGGTGGAGGGTTAATAGAATAATTTAATACCTATTTGATATTTGTTTAAATGGTTTAATAAAAATGTCTAATATTTTTACATCCCGTCATAACGCAGGTAAGGGAGGTACCTCATGTAATCGTGCCAATAATTCGATGGTGAGTTTTCAGTAAATAAGCACGAATTAGGGTCCCCACAACACGTTTTTACTATTTTTACGATGATGTCTGTCTGTGTGTGTGTGTTTGTGCGTGTGTGTGTGTGTGTGTGTGTGTGGATGCGCGTGCGCGTGTTTGTGTGTATGACAATTTTTTCGTCCACGATAACTCTTATAACAAACATCCAAATATTTCTATTTTCCGTATTTAAGCATTCTGCATTCATATAAAGAGTTTATTATATTTTGGGTAAAATTGTATGACCGGAAATGATACTGTACATGAAGCCCATAACAGTTTTTTAATGAAAAACTATATTAAAATATAATCCAAACTTTTTAATTTTAGTATTTAAAACTTCTGTATCAAGGGGAACAACATATTAGATTTTGGCTAAAATTAATAAACCAAACGTGACACTTTACTTGAAGCTCTGAACAGATTTTCGTGAAAAATATATTATGATATACTCCAAAACTTGTCAAATTTAGTATTTAAGACTTTTATATGAAGAAGAACAACCTTAAATTTTGGCTAAAATTGATAATTTAAAAATGATACTTTACTTGAAGTTCTCAACAGATTTTTGTGTAAAATATATTATGATATATTCCAAAACTTTTCAAATTTGGTATTTAAGATTTTTATATTAATGAAAACGACATGTTAAATTCTTTCTAAAACTGATAAACCGGAAGTGATACTTTACTTGAAGCCCTCAACAGATTTTCGTGATAAAATATATTATGATTATGATATATTCCAAAACTTTTCAATTTTCGTATTTAAGATTTTTATATGAATGTGAACGACATGTTAGATATTTTTCTAAAATTGATAAACCGGAAGTGATACTTTACTTGAAGCTCACAACAGATTTTCGTGAAAAATATATTGATATATTCCAAAATTTTCAAATTTGGTATTTAAGATTTTTATATTAATGAGAACGACATGTTAGATTTCTTCTAAAATTGATAAACCGGAAGTGATACTTTACTTCAAGCTCTGAACAGAATTTCGTGAAAAATATAGTTGGATATATTACAAAACTAGTCAAATTTTGTATTTAAGACTTTTATATAAAGGGAAGCAACCTATTAGATTATGGCTGAAATTGATAAACCGGAAGTGATACTTTATTTGAAACTCTTAACAGATTTTCGGGAAAAATAAATTGATACAATCCAAAACTTTTCAAATCTCATATTTAAGACTTTTATATTAATGAGTACGACATACTAGATGTTTTCTAAAATTGATAAACTACTTTACAGGAAGCTAAAAACTGATTTTTTTGAAAAAATATATTAAAACATGATACAAAACTTCTCAAATTTGGTATTTCAAACTCGTGTATAATTTGAAATCTACATGATAAACCGGAAGTGGTACTTAATTTTCAGCTCTTAACAGATTTTCGAGGAAAAACATTATAAAATATAATCCAAAATTTGGTATTACAGACTTTTCTATTTTTGGAACAAAAAATTAGATTTTGTTTACAAACGATCAACTGGAAGTGATACTTTACTTAAAGCTCATTGCTATTTCAAACGTAGAATTGACGGGAGGTCATGTATTGGCCACATCAGATTTTTTTGTTTTTTTTTTTTATTATTAACCCACCCAAAGTTATTATTATAGTTTCAACTGCAGATTAGTTTCTTTCAAGTCAGGCAAGAAAATTTCTTCCTATAACATTTTTTTTTTCAAAAATAAAGATTTTTTTCCCTCTTGTAAACTCAACCCGGGGAAATTATACAAAACATATTTGTAAACGTTTATGGCTGTATTACACTTAGCGATAAATCGACCGATTTATTTATCAACTGTGGCCTTCAATTTATCGGTACGTGTAAAACATTTATCATTGATTATAATATACTAACGTATACGTGATCTGGGCATTTATTTACGAAAATAAATTGACCAATGAATTAATGAAATAGAACGACTTCTATTTTTCTGTTGATTTTTTGGGGAATTTTTGGTTACTTTTCCATTGCCAACTCTATAGTATTTGACATTTCAAACTATATATGATATGTGCTTGTTTTTAAGTTTTATTTATAATTACTTATATTCATTGGTTTTACACAGTACGTTACAAGAAAAACTATATTCCAAAAAAACTCCAAGAAAACTGCAACGCTGCTAGGTGAAACTCTAATCTCACAAATATATGTATAAGATAATATTAAGAAGTTGGTAGACCTAATTTCAACAAAAATAAATTGATATAAAATCGTCAAGTCTAAATTCTCAACGACTTGTAAGATACATTGATCGATTTATCGTCAATAAATTGAACAAAAGAACATATTGCACTTCTACCATTTTCTAATCATCTGCCCTTTATATTGTTTAATAAGACATTATTATTTACATATGAATATAATATAAACAACTTGAACGAAAATAATTGTATGTATTTATTTAATCTTACACAAAAAATAAAATTAATAAATTATATTAGCTACTTTACCACAGAAGTACTAGGTACTTAAAATTACGAAGCTTTTGTATCAACGAATGATTAGGATAATACTTGTGTTGGGTTTATATTTTTCCAAAACACACTGGTATGATCTTAGTTACCCTGGAAAAGGTACTAGGGTATTGAGTATTTGTTAACACTTTATAAATTTAGAGTTTTATAGTTAGATGGTTCGTACAGATTCTTCTTTATAATGATTATTGATCTTTGTTTTTGTATTAGTATTAATATTGATAAATATTTTAGGATCTGACATTTATAATAAATGTCAGAAATGTAAATGTTGCACGCGCTACCTAAAAATTAAAAATTACAGTAATATCTCATAAATTTGTGAATATCATTAAGAAGCTTACCGCAGCAAAATTTTCTAAAGACAGTATCATGAATCCCCCTGCTGTAAGATTTATTTTCTTCTGAGATCGGAGATTAATTAACATAAGAGCCATTTTAATATTTTCGTCATCTAATTCATACCATTCACAATTGTATGCAGCCTCTCCTATTTTCATTCCCTACAAATGAAAAATATATGTATGTAGGTTAGGTGCAGTGTTTTCGAAATAGGTTGCTTGGAGTTTAATTGGACTCAGTTTGCTTAATTACTAATCTAGAATTTTGATGGACACTAATTTAAACGTCATTCTTTGATAATTGTAGTGACTGTTGCCAAGCTGTTGATAGTGCACCAGAGCTGGGCAAGTTACTTTTAAAATTTAACTAGTTACAGTTACCTCAAAAAAAAGTAACTTAAGTTCCAGTTACTTTGGTGAAAGAACTAAGTTATTTACTAGTTACTCATTAAAAGTAACTTAGTTACCTTGAGTTATTTTCTAACTACTTTTAATGGAGTGAAGTATAGACTTAGACTGTTGACTTAGATATTCTGTAGTATACATATCCGGGAGTTTTTACACTAACTACGTTAACCTAAATTTTAAAGTTATTGCTTGGAAACACCCAATCAGATTATTATTGTTAATGTTAACGGACCTACATTATAATATAATACACAAATTAAAAGAGTGAGAAGAGAGTTTGCAAAATTGAGACGAAGTCAAGTTTTGCAATTCTTGGTAACAAAATACACTATTTTTTGTATGACCCGAAAATTGGAATAATTTTTATGATTTAATGGTAGTTTAATTATAATTTATGAAAACGTATAATTCGTAAGCGAGGAAAACATTTGAAAATAATATATTTTATAAGTCAAATTTAACATTTAGTGAATTCTAGAATTAAAAGTTAAAATAATGTGTTATTTTTAGTTGCTCAGTTTACCGTACAAAAACTCTTCATGAATATACGAGGGTCGTTTGATTGGTTAATTTCCAAGATATGGCGCCACAATAAACTTTGTAGTACATAACCTAGAAAGAAGTGTCACTCTTAAAACCTCTAGATACGTAGTTTTTGCAATAAGCAACGCTTAGCTTAATTTTGGTAGTCGTTTGTAGTGAGTAAGTCAACAGTTTCTAAAAAATGGATAAAAATGAGTTTAGAGCAGTGATAAAACATTTTCATCTGAAGCAGTGGACAGCCGCGCAGTTCAAAACTGTGTTAGACGAAGTTCATGGGGACTCAGCTCCGTTGAAAACTGTTTATTTTTGGATAAATGATGGCCGAACCTCAACTCAAGATGAAACGCGCACTGGACGCCCAATTGAAGTCACTACATCAGATATGGTAAAAAAATCCATCATATGGTTATGGAAGACCGCCGATTAAAAGTGCGTATGATTGCTGAGGCATCTCTACTGAACGAGTGCATAACATACTGCATGAAAAATTGGAGGTCAAGAAGGTGTGTGCGAGATGGGTGCCGCGATTATTGACTCCCGACTAAAAACTCAATCGAAAAGACATTTTTAATCGGAACCCGCAAGAATTTTTGCGTCAATTCGTGACCATGGACGAAACCTGGATCCACCACTATACACCCGAGACAAAGAGACAGTCGAAGCAATGGATACTGCCTGCTGAAAGTGCGCCAAAGAAGGCGAAGACTGTTTTGTCGACTGGAAAGGTTATGGCCACAGTCTTTTGGGATGTTCAAGGAATTATCCTCATCGATTATTTGGAAAAGGGTAAAACCATCACAGGAGCGCACTATGCAATGTTATTGGACCGTTTAAACGCTGAGCTAAAAAATAAACGGCCACGATTGGCGAAGAAAAAAGTTTATTTTTATCAGGACAACGCGCCAGCTCACACCTCCGTAATCGCAATGACAAAAATCCACGAATTGGGTTACGAATTGGTTCCGCATCCACCTTACTCACCAGATTTTGCACCGTGCGACTTCTTTTTGTTATTGTAGTTATATTATCTTGTACATTTCTCGTCTTGTACATTTATCAATGGGTATAAATCTATAGCAGGAGGTTGCGGTGCTTTAAAGAATTCACACTTTGCGCGTTAACTGCATCTGGAATTATTCTTCAAAAACAAAACGTATTTTAATACAAACATGAATAATATTTGCATTATGTTTTAGGTTAGGTAAGGTTTGTATTTTATTATTAAAAGAAATAAAATAAATACGCGAACGCGATGCTGCGCTCAACACTCCCACTCTGGACAGACATTTATTCAAAACAAAACAGTTTTAGTTAGTGTTTCTAAGAAAAACATCAGCCTGAACAATATATTTCTTAGAAATTTTAATCGCCCTCGTTACTTTTTATGACTAAGTTACATTCCACTTATTAAGTTACTTTGACTAACTTAAGTTAAATTCTAATTTCTGAGTTACTTTAAGTAACTTAAGTTACTCAAGTAACTAGTAACTAAAAACCGTAAAGTTACCAACTACTTTTCTGCAGCAAGTAAAGGTACAGTTACCATATTCTAAAAAGTAACTAAGTTATGTTACAAGTTACCGTAAATGTAACTAGTTAGTAACTAACATTATAATATAATACAAAAATTAAAAGTGACATTTTATTTTGTGAGAAGGGAGTTTGCAAAAATGAGACTAGTTACTGCCCAGCTCTGTAGGGCACATACATGTTACAACGTACAAGTGTATAAATATGAAATATATCATCACGGCTTATTACACATTTCTGGCAATCTGTTTCTATTCACAGATTTCGGAAATAACGATATATTTGTACCGTTGAGGGCCTTCACCAGGCGTCATCACACTGGCTATCGAAGCATACGTGGAGAAAGCACCACAGGGCCACAGGGGTACTTTTATGCTATTTGAAAATTGAAAATAATTTTCAACTGGTCACCTATCACACACAGCCACCAAATTGTATGTTAAAAAAAGACAATAACTAAAATATTTTTTTTATATCCAAGCAACCTTTTTCGGAAAACCCAGTATTATACTGTAAAAACTAATAAATTATATTCTAATACTAAGACATAATACACACATCGGCAAAATTAGGGGAACACAAAAAAAGATATGTATTTAAAAAAGTTTGAACCCTCTGTCTTTCATATTTGGATTAGTAGTTCTATATCTACAGCAAATAACAATTGAGGAACTAACACCTAAATATATAGCCACCTAATAACGAATGATTATCACACATCGAGATGTTAAATATTGCTTGGTCTTTAATTTTATTAAATATGGGTAATTAATTCGTGTTCACTATAAATCAAGGGTTAACAATCATTTCTACTTTTGTTCCCTTTTCAATTTTAAATAGTTAAAGTACAAAAAGTTGTTTAAAAAAATTGAAAATTATTATTTTTAAGTAATAATTAATAATACTCAATAATTAATAATTTATGAACAATGGAAAATTTAGGCTCATTAAAATACTAAAGTTTTCATTATGTGATTAATGAGCAGTTGACTAGTATATATTTCTCTTTCAATCGCACGTCAATCGTTAATGGATTATTTTAGAAAAAGAAATTTACATAAAAGATGTGTATATTTAATTTTTCTAACTGTTATTTGAAGTACTTATATCTAAAATAATTCATGGAGAAAAACTAGTTGGCAACTGCTCGCTTATCACCTTCTAATCATTTATTCTTAGTACCAGGTTTCAAATTATTAAATGAGATTATAAACAAAATAAATAAGTTATCATGCCTGCCAAAAATCTAGAATAAAAATATGCCAGTGGAACTCAAATATTTACTGAGTTTATATACAGTTTTCAAACCGTTTTTAGTTTAAAAACGCCATGTATACAGTGTCAAAACGGTTTTAACCAAAACTAAAGTTCATGGGATTCACTTGAAAACTAGTTTCAAAACTACTCATGTAAACACTTAAAATTCAATTTCGATATTGCGCACGCGTACATAGCATATCGTTTCTGTAGCCTTTTGTTATTTGTTGTTACTAACCTACGAATAAACTGGCAGTTGTGTAGTTTTAGTGCGCAGTGGTACAAGGTAGAAAAAATAATTGGAATAATACAAAACAAAGAATTTGGAGAGAAGAGGATCTGTCACTTACATCAGCCAAATGCGCATGCGCCGAAACTGTTTTAAATTCAATCTGTAAATCTGTTTTGAAAATTACATGTAAACAGTTTCGCGTAATTTTGACTGAAAACTGAAACCATTATCAAAACTGCATGTGAAAGTAGTAATTGTACAAGTCTGACAATTTTTTTATGATATACGCAGTCTTTAATTATAAATTTTTTATGTCGTTTTAAATATACATAATTTAATGTATTTCATAGTTTTTTTGATATAGATTAGGTAGAAATTTAAAAAAAATAATAATTTGAAAGTCATTAGAGTTGTTCGCGGTAGCGATCCCGGACTAGTTTGATCATCATATGGACTGGTCTGATTAGTACGTGACAGTCAGTGACCAATCATGTGTCAGTCGGAGTCGTACCGCGAACAACTAAAATTAAATTGCGCATGCGTATGATGCTCAAACTAGTCCGGCATGCTGCCGCAAACAAACCTAATATTTTGTGCCATGTTCCAAATCCCACGATACTTAAATGTTAGGATTTCTTTTACAAAGTCAGCGTGACTTGTGAAGGTAATAAATGTACAACTACAGTGCCATTAGACCTGACTAAACGTTTTCGTTAAGAATGTAGGCAAATGACATTTCTCAACATTGTGTAGTTAGAAATTTGAACAGCGAGCGTTTTTTCTACCTTGTCGCGCATGAGCGGCAAAGTGACTTTTTGCGTTGACAAAAGAGAGCGCAAATGGCTACTTTGTATATAAACTGTAGAAAAAATATAATTTTACTTACTACTTTCTTACTATTTATGTAATCATTTTAGTGAATAATATAATTATTTTAGGTAATTTTAAATTAAGTTTTTACATACTCGTATACCAAGCAAAAAGGAACAATTATTAATTTTGCATTAGATTATTGATTATTTATTTACCTCTTCTTGAATAAGATGTCCAGCATAACAATAAGCAAATAATTGTCCCATAACATTCGTATAAATAATAATTAAAGTTATTTTTCTGATGCTAAAAAAATGTTCTTGTAAAATATCAGGAAAGAATAGATTCCTACGGTAATAAATTTAAAAGGAAAATGCTTACATAGAATCTTCCATTGTAACTCCATACATACACAATGAAGTTACAATAAAATTAGCTGATACTGTTGGTAAAAGTACTATGGAAAATACCTCTTCCAAATTTTTCAAGAATCTGAAACAATCAATAGAAACATTGTTATTGTATGTAACATATTTTTACCTTCCGTCACCTTTAGGTAAAAAACGTATAGTCTTTGGTCAAAAAAAACAGTGATTTTCATTCTCAACATTTTTCTTCATTACAATTATTTCCTAAATTATTTGGTAAAAAGATATCGCCAAAACACACACAAGGACGCGCGTGCGCGCTCTTTCTAATGTAAGAATTACAAGACTTTTATCTAGCATCTTTGTCGAACGAACATGGCATATATGAGATTTTCATTCGCTATCTCATTATCGCCAGTTTTTCAGAGGGATATACGCTATCTTCGTCCAACAAACGGCAAAAAATGAAATAGAAACGGTATTGTAACCGCGATAACGAAAGATATTTGAAATATTTGAATATTCATGTCATTCTGTCAATCATGTGATGAAAATGATATAATTTGTGTTTCGTTGTGTCTTGATAGTTTTGTTAATTCTTGGTATTATAGGGTGTTATGTAAGTAATGTGCCATAGTTCATGGTATGATAAAGATAACTAAAAAAATTATAATCTGAAATATATTTTGCTCTATCTATCGACTTGTAAAAGTTATGAGACTGTGAAGTCGATTAATTAAAATCTAAAAATCAAGTTGTTCCAAAAACAATATTCATCAGTTGTCATAAATGACGTTAAATTTGTAATCAGTGGAGTAGTAATTTGATATTTAGAAATGCCTGTCACTTTCACTAACCAAGAATACACCGACATGCGCCAAAAAGTGCTGCTGCTGTCAGACGCTACAGGAAGTTTTATCCAGACAAAATGGTAAAAACTTGGAACATTTGTTATAACTGTTTTTGTCATTAATAAAAAATGTTTTATCCATACTCCGCCTCTGACATCAATCTTTCAAAAATTATTCTTTATTCAAATAAATTAATCTTATTGTTCCACTTTGAATTGCTTTTATAATTGCACATTAGAAAACAAATTATTGCAGATTACCATACATTGCAACCTTATTTATTAAGTGGTAACGTATAGCACATTACTTATATAACACCTGTATTGTGCATTTTGCTACTGCAAAGACGGTATTCCTAAGATTGCCGACAATTATTGCAACATAATGCTTTTGGACAATAAAAAGAGGTATATAATTTATTCAATTCATATATCATTGCTAAATAACTATTTATACTTCGAATTTTGATAAATGACATATTTTCACAGGGTACTGTCAGTTGTAAGTTTTGATTTGCATGAATACTTCGGAAATCACATGATTTCACCCGACAACATGACGTCATCAATTTCCTCCCTTCCCTGGCGATTTGAACCTTATGCTTACGATTGATGACGTGGGCATCAAGTCGTGGAAACGGACTTTACACACATACAGTACACATACACAGACATACAGACATCATCGTAAAAATAGTATATTCGTATTTTAGGGACTCTAAAACGTGTTTATTTATTAAAAACTCACCATAGAATATTTTAACTAAAGACAATACATTCCTTACCTTAAAGTAACGGAAGGTAAAAAATATAAAGGAATGAAATTTCATAAATTAACTATTTATATTTAAAAAATTCTGATCAAATTCTTATTGAAAGATGTCAGTGTCAAGTGCAATTGACATAGTATGTTTGTGTTATACTTTTACTGGAAAAATAGGATCTTTTACTAGAAACTTTATGTATGGAATTTGTATAAAATACATAGAACTGCCAGTAAGTAATGTACAAGAAATATAGAATCTTTTGCAAGGACTTTCTGTATGGAATTTGAACAAAATACATAGAACTGACGTGTAATATGCTGGCCACATCAGATTTTTTACCTTCCGTCACCTTTAGGTAAGGAAGGTATTGTCTTTGGTCAAAAAATTCGGTGGTGAGTTTTTAATGAATAAGCACGTTTTAGGGTCCCTACAATACGATTTTACTATTTTTACGATGATGTCTGTATGTGTGTATGTGTGTGTGTATGTATTTGTGTCCGTGTGTGTGTATGTAACAAAATTTTCGTCTACTATAACTTCCATACTACAATTCTAAAAATTATAATTCTTTCGTATTTCTCTTCGTTCCATCCATGTGAAGAGCTGATTAGATTTTGGTTAGAATTGGACAACCGGAAGTACCATCATTTGAAGATTTTAACAGTTTTTCTTGAAAAAACTATGTTAAATATAATTTTTTCACATTTGATGTTATTATAAATATTAAAGAATATTTTATTCTCTATACGATTTGACTGCATTTTATACTTAATATTAAATGAATATAGAGTTCAAAAATTACAAAGAAATTAAATTTCATAAAGTAGCCATAGCTGTGGAAACAGATACTATATTAAGAAAATTCTGATTGAAAGATGTCAGTGTCAAGTGAAATTGACATAGTGTGTCTGTCTTATAATTTTACTGGAAATATAGGATTTTTTGCTTTCTGTATGGAATTTGTATAAAATACATACAACTGCTTTAAGGTAATGTACAAGAAATAATAATAATAAATCTTTTATTTCTGCAGATACATTACACTGTATATAGAAAACGTCACAAAATAATAATTTTCTGTATGAAATTTGCATAAAATACATGCAACTGCCGGAAGGTAATGTACAAGAAATAGAATATGTATTTAATTTAACAAGGAACTTTCCGTATCAGATTTTTTTTATATACTTCTTATTATTAATTTGAAACTGTGTACTCATAGGTATAACAAACCAGGTTCATACGCCTTACAAATTTATTAACTAATATTTTGTGAGTAAGCATGCGATTAGCAAGTCACTTGTCCCGACTATTGTAAGCAATGTAATAATATATATTACCTTCCGTCACCTTTAGGTAAGGTCAAAAAATTCGGTGGTGAGTTTTTGATGAACAAGCACGTTTTAGAGTCCTTGGAATAATATCTTACTATTTTTACGATGATGTCTGTATGCATTTTAAAATTTTAACAGTTTTTATTGAAAAAACACTGTTAATTATCATTTTTCCATATTTAATGTTATTATAAATATTAAATAATATTTTATTCTCCATACGATTTGATTACATTCTATACTTCATATTCAATGGACATAGAGTTAAAAAATGATAAAAAAATTAAATTTCATAAAGAAGCTAGCTATGCTATAACCATGGAAACCGCTACTATGTTAATAAAATGCTGTTTGACAGATATCAATGTCAAGTGCAATTGACATGTTTGTGTTATAATTTTAATGGAAATATAGAATCTCTTAGCTACATAAAACTTTTTGTATGCAATTTGTACAAAATACGTAGAACTGACAGAAGGTAATATGGAATCTTGTGCAAGAAACTTTTTGTACGGATTTTGTACAAAATTGCATATCGTAATGACTTCATTATAAACGCAAAATATTAAAATAATTTTTAGTAACTTAAATTATTACCGCGGCGATTGGTAGTGAATCGCAAAGCGCAGCGACAATTATCGCCGCGTTTTGCGGTAAAACGCAGCATGGCGAAACGAACAAACCTAATAAAGTGAAAATATACATAAATTAATGAGAATTAGTAAAACAAATTTATTCTCTAACTAACTAACTAATAGCTACCATTTAAAAATACATTGGTATGATTAAAAAACAAGTTAATTTGTTATTTTAGACATAGCTCAATCAGTCTTGATTATGAATAAATACTATCAGCCTATGTGGTTGTAAGTATTGACAATTTTTCTTGGAACATTAGTATAAATCTTGGATTTCTTAAATAAAGTCCTAACAATACATATACATACCTATATAAAACATTCTGATGGAACACACATCTTTGCATAATCTCCCAATTAACAATTTTTGAATTCTCATTTTTAATTGTATGAATTTTGGCTTGAATCATTCGATGTTGCACATACACAAAACCTATTAACAAGATGAAAAATGTGTCGAGTTGAACGACAGAAAACCACACACTTGTCAAAAGGAAAACAGATTGGAAACAAAACATAATTTCATAATAAGGACTTGTTTTTAGAATTTCCTTATTTGGAATCCATATTTCCATTACTAAAGTTTTATCAGCTTTTATTCCTGCTTGAATTATGAACATATAGCAACACATCATCATGACCACGCTGTTGATGGTTGCAATGTATTTAGCCCTTCTGTAGATGGTGAAAAATCTTTTTTGTAACTTTTCATCACAGCTTTCCACTGGCCAGAAGTCATTCCATGCTGAATCAAACATATCGGCTAAGATTTTTGATTTCCTAATTGACGTTAAATATTTAGCTACCGTCTGAAAATAAATGCGAGGTTTATGCGCATGCCATACAAGGTATTCATTTTAAGGCCGTGGTCACACTGAACAATCAATATCGATCAAGTAAAAAACAAACCTGAGCTAAACAATGCATATGGTCACAGTGCGTGCATCGATGACAATCGCGTAAGATCGTGTATAGACGACTTGTTTGATATATCAAACTTGTTTGATTTTCGTATTGCGCTCGATAGTGTTCGATGGTAACAGACATGCGCAGTTGCATATGTACTTGCGCAGTGGCCTTCGAAGGAATAGAATCTGACAGATTCTAACCTTTTGAGTGTCTGTTTTCATTAGGAAAAGAAAAATTTACAGAACAATGGACTGTCAATGAGATTGATTAATTAATAGTTGGCTCCTATGATCTCTACGATCAGAGCAAGGTACAGTTGAGGGTACAGTAATGTCGGTAATGGCAATAATATTGACAAACTATTGTAAATAAATTCATGTTACTATAAATGCAAACATACTGGATTCTTTTCTATTAATCACTTGACGTCTTTACAACAAACAACGAATGTCAAAATACTACTAACATTTATTGGAAGAAGCCCCGGTAATTTTAAGAGTGACAGTTCACTTCTTACCACTCGATGCAGCAGTGTGACTACTCTCGAGAAAAAACGGTTGATGGTAGTCGATGCTCGTGGATCGATGGATGTTGATCGATGCAGTGTGACCTTTACCTAAATGAGCCACCATTGTTATCTCGAGAGCTATAAGCTAGAGGTGGGCGCGGGAGTATCTTTTTCTTCACGATCACACACACTCACGTAACTAAAAAATTAATTACAACCAATCACACACGACTGTTTATGTTTGATTCACGCTCACGATTTTATTTTGGCACTCACGACAGATCGCGCCCTGCGGGTCACGTTCGTGTCGCGTAATTGTTTCTATGTACATTTAAGCCTGTTTAACTCAGTCATAAGTTATTATCAAATTTGTTAACTAATTGATAATAAGTTAGGTAACAAATTGGATTCATTGGAAACGAATATTTATGAACAAATAGGATGTTCTATTTCATCACAAATATCAATATAAATTTGGGAACAAATTTGTTAAAAAAAATTATGATCGTGTCAAACGAGCTTAAAGATATGTATATCTTTAGTAAAATCGGAGCAACTGTGTATACAATTTTGGGTATAACAATAACACACTATTTTTATGCAAAAAATACTGTTGATAACATATTTGGACATGTGAAGTAAAATATGAAAATAAAAAAAATAGAAGAAAACTTGTACTTACACGCAATTAAATTTCAATTACGCCTGATCACGTACGATAATGTTTTAGTCACGACACAAAATTTAAATTATATTCACATTCACGCAGGTCACGTCGTGACCCATCGTTACCTGACAAAATCACGGCCCGGACCCACCTCTCCTAAAAGCTCAAAAAAGGTTAAATGGGTTAACAATTTCGCCTAGTGGTTCTCAAAATATTGGACCTAACTTTTTCTTTTTAAATTGAAACATGTATATACAGTAAACTCCGGTTATAACGGACTCGAACGGACTGTCAGTTTAGGTACCTTATATCCGAGGGTACGTTAAAAAAGAAATAAAGTTTTATAAATCAATTTAAACATTCATTAAATTTATTAGAATAAGATACTTATCATGACAAAAACAAAAATTAAATATGTTTATATTTTCAATGTGTTCAGCCTTTTCTTATAAAATTGGATCGCTTATTGTTATGTTCAATGATCTCTGAGTTTTAAACTATTCAAGTGATAACGTATCCACATCCTGTCAAATTGGCTTTGTAATTTCTTTAATTGATAGAGATTTACTTATCGCCACTTGCAATATTTTCTGTTCATATGCTTGAGACAGTTGATTTCGGCAAGTTTAATTCTTTACATAATGCTGTTTGTTGCATACGACTTTCAATTTTTCTAATTATGTTTATTTTTTCTAGAAGAGTAAGTGTCTTTTATTTCTTTATTTGAGACATTTTTGGTATGACTTATACCTTCAACGACTGTTTCTGCGTTACTGACCTATCAACTGCGGAATGAGATTGTTTACGTCTTGAACACCTGAGGTAGGTACGTAATAGCCGATGTTGAACCGATGTAAGGATATACAAAATAGTATTGATTGTACCTTATAAATCGGTACGTTATAACAGGAAAAAATAACATTAATTTAAATAGAGCTAGGAACGGGAATGGGATAGGTAAAAGAGTACGTTATAACCGAAAGTACGTTATATCCCATGTACGTTATAGGCGAAGTTTACTGTATTTTCTATTTGCTTATTCTTTAGAATAAATTCAATTATATATTTTCATACTCTCAAATAACGATTTTTTGAAAAAAATAATAAAGTTTTATTTCAATATGACCATAATGATATATATGTTGTCAAATTGAACGGCAGTTTTATTACTTCTCTGATAAAATTTACTTTTTCATTGGTAAATTCAACGATTAAATTAGTAAAATGCGTTTTGACACCTAGTTCTAAGTGTATACTATGAAGATAAAGTGTCAATTTTCTCTGCTGGAGTCCTGTGAGTAATCTTTAATCTATTTTACATAAATCAAGGCTACATCCACGCTGTCGAAAAGGCACATATTCGCAAATTTTTTTACGACAAATTCGAACAGCATTGAACGCTTCAATTAGCGCTAGTTGTCTCTACTCGTACTCAAGATAGTAAACTATCGGGCAAGCTCGACTTTTTTCGCAATATGTCGAATAAATGTCCAAACTGCAAGAAAGATGCTGGAAATGATCTACAAAAAATTATTAAATGCCATGGCTGTCACAATCCAACACATCTTGCCTGTCTTCACCTAACATTAGATGACGCCAATCGTTACACCCGATCAACTACTAAATCTGTCAAAATCTTGTGTGATATATGTCTAGATGAAGCTGACACTCTTAAATCTTTAAAATCACTAATTTTGTCTCTCCAAAATGAGTTACGTGAAATAAAAGAAAAAATTGCGAATAATAAACCGGCTGAAAATGAATTTAACATAGATTCAATTATTGTTGAAATTGAAGAACGGCGTAGACGTGAAAAAAACGTTATAATATCCGGTATTCCTGATTTAGACTTATCTACTGACTTACAAACGAGTGTGGCTCCCATTATTTCAAAAGTAGCGCCTAACGTCAGTGTTAACAACAGTAAAATATTTAGGCTCGGCAAAAAAATGAACGGAACACAGTCTCCACCTCGACTAGTAAAAATACAATTCTCAACTGTCGAGTCACCTAAACTGTTCTTAAAAATGCAAAATCACTTCGAAATGATCCTCTATTTGCCAATATCTATATTAATTCGGACCGCACTCCTTATCAAATTCAGCAGTATAAACGCATGAAGGCTGAACTGGAATCCAGGAAGGCGGATGGAAACCCAAATCTCACAATCAAGTATAAATACGGCATTCCAGTAATTGTTGAAAAAAACTAGATGCTGCACTGTCCAATCGTTCTTTCAATATATATTATCAAAATGTACAAGGCTTGAACATGAAAGTTAATCAACTTTATTCTATTTTACCAGCTTTAGACTTTGACATAATCGCATTTACGGAGACTTGGCTCAGTACTAGTGTTCTTGATAGTGAACTATCTCATGATGAATTTTCAGTTTATCGTAAAGACAGAAATTTCGCTCAGTGTAATACAACTCGTGGTGGTGGTGTTCTGTTATTGGTGAATAATAATTTGAGTTCGGAGTGCATATCTCTTGATTCTTACAGTGAAAATATTCCCGCAAAAGTTGACATCGTGTGCTGCAAAATTAAACTCAATTCCACAAGTATTATTTATGTCTTTAATGTTTATGTTCCACCTAATATGTCTGTAGAAATTTATGAACAACTTCTAGATTTTTTTGAAATTTTGCCATATTTACAAAATTCGAAATTTATAATATTGGGAGATTTTAATATTCCTGAATTTTATAGTAATACTTTTTCTAAAACTATGCAACTGTTTGAATACTTTCTTTCACATTTTGATTGTAATCAAATTAATAATGTCCTGAACAATGACAACAAATTACTCGATTTAGTTTTTAGCAACCTGAATTGTACTGTCAATAGAGAACATTATTTGCTGTTTGATAAGGAATATTATCATCATCCTACACTAAATATTAAATTTTGTATTCCTCATCTTACTGAAAAAGAAAAAACTGTTAACAATGTTAATTTTAGAAAATACAATTTTCGAAAAGCAAACTTCCCAAAATTGTATCAACTTATATCAAATTTTGATTGGAAACAAATTGAATGTATCACAAATGTTAATGAAGCATGTAACTTTTTATATTCGGTATTATATGGCTTTTTTGATGAATGCGTGCCATCCTCACTCATTTCCACAAAACCCTATCCACCCTGGTTTAATAAAACAATACGTATCAATTTGAAATTAAAGTCCCACTACTTAAAACTTTCTAAAAAATTTCCTAGTAATGAGCAGTACCAATTACAATATAAAACCTTAAGAGCTACAATTAAATGTGATATAAAAAAATCGTATGCTACATTTGTTAAAAATTGTGAAAACAATATCATCACTGACCCAAGAAAATTCTGGCACTTTATTAAACTTAAAAGGAATTCTCCTAATAATTATCCATGCCAAATGCATTATAACAATTGTAACCTAAATAATATACCAGACATTGCTGAAGGTTTTGCCAAATATTTCCACAGTGTTTATGAAGTTCCTAATGATAATAATAACACGATTCCAGAAATTAACATTGTTTCTAATGAATTAATCTCATTACCTTATATTTCTCAAGAAGATATCATTTTATCAATACGTAAACTTAAATCTAATCTTTCTTCTGGCCCTGATTTAATTCCTAATCTAATTATTAAAGATTGTGCTTTACCATTTTCTCAGGCGCTGCAACACATATTTAATTTAGCTCTTCTTTCTAATACATTTCCTTTGATTTGGAAAAGTGCTCGAATAGTTCCTATATTCAAATCCGGAGACAAGAGTCACATCGAAAATTACAGACCAATAGCAATTTTGTCCAATTTTAGTAAAGTTTTTGAAACCATCATTTTTCATTCTATTTATAATAAAATACATAATAATTTGTCTTTCTCTCAACATGGATTTGTTCAATACAGGTCAACATCAAGTAACTTGTGTTCTCTAACACATTTTATCGCTAATACACTTGATAATCGCGGACAAGTTGATGTCATTTACACGGACTTTGCCAAAGCATTTGACAAAATTAGTCACAGTTTAATTATATATAAATTACACTCTTTTTCCGTCTCGGCACCTCTTATAAATTTAATTTCATCTTATTTACATGAAAGATCTCTTTTTGTTCAAATCAATGGATTTAATTCAAAGGCTTTTACTGCCACATCAGGAGTACCACAAGGCTCCAATCTTGGTCCTTTACTCTTTTTAATTTTCATTAATGACATCACATCCAACTTGGACAATCATAATCTTCTCTTTGCGGACGATCTTAAATTTTATCGCTCAATTACTGATGTTAATGATAGTATATCACTACAAAATGACTTAACCGAACTTTACAACTGGTGTATAAAAAATAAACTACTTCTTAATTTATCTAAGTGTAAAATCTTAACCTATACTCGAAAACAGTCTCCAATATTATTTAATTATTCAATAAATAATATTACTCTTATTAGAACAGACTTAATCTCAGATCTTGGAGTATTTTTTGACCCCAAATTAACATTTACAATTCAAACACATAATGTTATTTCCGCTGCTACAAAAACCTTGGGATTTGTCATTAGAAATACACGAAATTTTGTTGATATTCAAGCAATCTTTAGTTTGTATTATTCTTTAGTACGATCGAAAATCGAATACTGTGCAATTATTTGGGCTCCCATCTACAATAATTATATAAATGCTCTTGAATATGTTCAGAAAAAAATGTTAAAATACATATATTATAAAATAATGAATTATTACCCTCCTAGAGGGTTTGATTATGAAATTTTGTTAAAGATATTTAAAGTAGAATCCCTTGATATACGACGAAAGAAATTACATCTCACTCACTTATACAAATTATTACACAACAAAATTGATGATCCTTTATCCCTTCAATGTTTGAATTTCCATACTCCCACAATATCCACAAGAAATACAACACTCTTCTATTTGCCACCTTCCCGTACTAACTTGGCACTAAAGTCACCAATTAATAAAATGTGTAAGCTTTACAATAACTTAAATAACTCAAATGATATTAATGACCCTAAATTTATTTCATCACTCTAATTCACTACTATTATGGTTGTACATATATTTTGTAATATCGCTTTACTGTAATAATTGTTTATTGTTTACCTATATTGGTTCAATTTGTCTTATTATTTTGTATTATATCCTGTTCTGTAATAGGGCTTTTAGCCTGTTGGACAGTGCAAATAAATAAATAAATAATAAAAGTAAGAGTTCAACGAATGGAAAAAAAAGAACACTTAAAATACTAAATAATATTAAAGCTGAATTTTAAATTTTCTTTGTGACGTAGGTAATACGTGTATTCCAGAAATAACAAACAGTCACCCGAACATCATCCGATACACCCGAATAAGTATTCTTAGATGTGGCGGGGTGAAGGCAGGGTTTCACATTTGCTCAAACACAAATGTACCTGCGTCATCAAAAGCATAACATCTGATATTTTTAGAAGAAATAATTTATAGTAAAAATTATGGAATTTTCCTTATCCTTTAATTGTTCATATTTTCAATAAACTTTTAGTATTTTTGATTACTGTGGAATAGCTTGGCGGCTTTTTTATCCTATTGTTCTGCAGAGTTTCTCGTAATAACCTGGAATGTTCTAGAATAACATGGAGCTATATAAGCCAAAGCGCCTCGTCGTGAAAGAGAGTTACACAGTTAGTTAGTAGAGTTTCGTTAGTGACGTCGGACAGTTGAATACCGTTATAAATAAATAGTGACATAAATATTGTGATATAAATATCGCGTAGATAGTCTGCAACAATATCCAATCGACCGGCAGTCTAAGATTGAAACGATAGTGAAATATTTAAATAAATAATCTAAGTGTATTTCGTAATATTCTTAGTCTTAAGTTAGTATTTAATACTTGTTTAATCAGAGTAATAGTCATTTTTATTATCTTTTTAATATTTATTTACGTTTAATAAACATTTATTTTAATTAATAACATTGCTTTGATATATATATATATATATATATATATATATATATATATATATATATATATATATATATAAATATAAATTGCTTTACCTGTATTAATCCTAAAATCATGAGAGTATCTTCCATAAGACTGCTCACAGTTTCATGAGGAGTAAATGCAAAATTTAATGTAAGGAGAAGAACGAAAAGAGCAATTATAAAAACACTAACGTAACCGATAAATTTTTTTCTTAATGTTCTTTCAAAAGGGTTGCATCCACCATAACTCATCCATTTTACAATGTTTTTAGTCATATTCTTGGGATTTAGCTGCAAATATATAGAGACATTTTAAAAAGGAATAATAGTAAAATCAATTTGCACTTAAACAATACGAACTTATACGTGAAGTGTTATTGTTATTAAACTAAATAGCGGCACTGGTTGATCTTTCTTCGCAAATTTATTGAAAATACAAAAAAAATATTGACCTATTTATTAACAATCATTTGCAATACATACCCAACTGGTATCTTTCTCTTTCGCCATTTTGAAACCAATTTGTTGGTAAAGTATATCAATATTGACAATGCTATTCTTAGAACACTTTTATATACTGTATAGGCGTTCACAAAGAATTCATGACGCCTTCCAGTCTTTCTACGTCAATTAACTATTACTAGTGCTTAATATTTTATTACTTTTGCAAACTATTTTATTCCCAACTTACTTTGAAATATAAGTTGATATACACTTGAAAAATGAATTCAAATATAAATTTAAATCTTAAAATTTCTATAATAAATTGTATGAATTGCTAATTAATCTGTTTTTAACAATATTTCGATTTTTTGTCAATTAAAAAAGTATCCGTTCTATGTACTTTTGTATTTTACTATATACATATTTTCTTGAACAAGCCAAACTAAAAATTAATAATAAATAGAGTCTAAGGTTAAATTTAACTAAAACTATAATAATTACCCCTTAACCTTAAAAATAATTTTTACAAAAACTATATACGTATTTCGAGAACAAAGTTCTCATCATCAGTAATACAACAAGTTAAAGTTACACAGAATAGTCAAAATTACTCAACATGTCAACCATGCCAGAGGTCCTAACAACTCAGAGTTGTTAAGGGTAATTATTATAGTTTAAGCCAAACTAATAATATTATTTATTTTAATAGTATATTTTTTCGATCGGACGAAAATTGACACGTTTCCGGTGTGTTTTCGAACCGAAATATTATAAGAAAACGATAATACGTTTAACATCATACGAAAATTATTTATATTATGATGTACACGGTACACCTATTATTAATTTTTTTTAATAATTGTGAATATGTACCTAACATTTACTCTTACAGTCTATAAATATATGCTCGTAATAAAAGTTTCCTACGGTAAATAATAGTTATTTATGATATAAGTGGTAAAAGTGACATTTTATTTTGTTAGAAGGAAGTTTGGAACACGACGCGAAGCGGAGTGATCCAAAACTTCGAACAAAATAAAATTACTTTTAACACGTATATCATACACTATTTTTTCTACAACACATTTTTACCTTCCGTCACCTTTAGGTAAGGAAGGTATTGTCTTTGGTCAAAAAATTCGATGATGAGATTTTAATCAATAAGCACGTTTTAGGGTCCCTAGAATACGAATTTACTATTTTTACGATGATGTCTGTATGTGTGTGTGTGTGGATGTGTGTGTGTGTGTGTGTGTGTGTGTGTGTGTGTGTGTGTGTGTAACAAAATTTTCGTCTGCGATAACTCTAATACTACAGTTACAAAAATTATAATTTTTTCATATACTTCTTCGTTATATCCATATGAAGAGCTGATTAGATTTTGGTTACAATTGGTCAACCGGAAGTACCATCATTTGAAGATTTTAACAGTTTTTCTTGAAAAAACTATGTTAAATATAATTTTTTCACATTTGATGTTATTATAAATATGAAAGAATATTTTATTCTCTATACGATTTGACTGCATTTTATACTTAATATTAAATGGACATAGAGTTAAAAAATTATAAAGAAATTAAATTTCATAAAGTAGCCATAGCTATGGAAACAACTACTATATTAAGAAAATTCTGATTGAAAGATGTCAGTGTCAAGTGAAATTGACATAGTGTGTTTGTCTTATAATTTTATTGGAAATATAGGATCTTTTGCTTTCTGTATGGAATTTGTATAAAATACATACAACTGCTTTAAGGTAATGTACAAGAAATAATAATAATAATAAATCTTTTATTTCTGCAAATACATTACACTGTATATAGAAAACGTAACAAAATAATAATTTTCTGTATGAAATTTGCATGAAATACATGCAACTGCCGGAAGGTAATGTACAAGAAATAGAATATTTAATTTAGCAAGGAACTTTCCGTATGAAATTTGTACAAAATACATAGAACTGACGGAAGGTAATGTGCTGGCCACATCAGATTTTTTTCATTTAAATTTGTATTTGTAAAAAAAATTGACATATGTCAAACATGTCGATTTGTTGTTCCATTCGTCATTACCAAGGTAATTTACTTTTAACACTACAATGTATGCCGTGTTAAAAATTCAAACATTTAATAGTGTTTGTAAAAACTAGTATATTGTGTATCTAGTAGGAAAAGTGATATATTCCCGGACGATGGTGGAGATTGCGGAGCGAGTCGTAGGCGAGGCCAGCAACACCAGGAGTCCGGGGAGTCACTTTTCCTACTTGGTACACATACAATTTTTTTTCGATCGGTTTATATTTAATAATTAGTTATTTTATATTTCATTTATAAATAATGTCAGACAACAAACAAGACATAAGATTATTGAGTTGTTTTGATAAAAATATCTGAGGATAGCGTAACTATGGTTTGTTTATTTATTTTCATAAAAGTCAAAATATATTTGAAAACCGCGTACTTTCCGGGAATACTTTGTCACGCGCCGGAAAAAATATGCCCGGACTGTTATTTTTCGTTGCCTAGCAACTACACTAAAATACCGGAACAATGCACTTTTCGGTTCGAAAACACACCGGAAACATGTCAGTTTTCGTCCGATCGAAAAAAAGATAATTTTATATCAATTTAATTGATTAGGTATTGTACATACTCGTATAAATGTTTTTGAGTGTGGTGTAAACCAACACTTATTTCTCTTTCGAGTTAGAAATAAATTTATAAATGATTTTAATATATGATTTGGGAATAGGCACTTGTTTACTAAAGTCATGTGTTTCATTTCGCTTGTCTATAATTTACTGATATACATTTACTCGTATAATATGTGGGGAACCGGGTTCGATCCCGACCGACGCCAAATATTTTACAATTTTAAGTGGCACAAAATTGACCCCTGTGGTGCACTCTCCACGCCAGCAATGAGTGCCCGTGAGGTGACGCCTGGTAAGCGCCCGCACGGTGCAAATATATCGTCATTACCGGTATCTGTACAAAGCAGATTGGCACACCCAGTAATGGGTAATAAGCCGTGATGATATATTTTTTATTTTATTTTTATTTTTTTAATTTTTAAGTATATAACAGTATATTGAAAAGCAAGTATTACAATGATATTTAATGTAATACGAGTACAGTTTGTGTAATCGAGCCGTAGGCGAGTTACGCAAAGTACGAGTATTTCATATGGATATTATGATTGTGGTTTTCATAGTATTTTTCCTAGTTCATATTAATGTTTTTATTTCAAAATATGTATTAAATATCAAGGTTGGTAACATTGCCAGTTTCAATAAACATTTGAAATTTAATTTATTTTGACATTTTGATAACAGTTAGCTACTTACATAGAAGTTAGAGTTAAAATTTATATTTATTATGTTATGAACCTACAAATAAATACTTTCAATTTTAATTAAAAGAGTGCTTTACTGTTTGATGTAAATATTTGACTGTAAAAAATTAATTGCAGTAATTTTCCATGAGTAATAACTGGTAATGACAACTAACATGAAATATCTTTATTTGACACTTAGATTAAATTACCAACTTCACAATTTAAAAATCCCCAAAAATATTTATATAAAATTGTTCATTGCAACACCGTTTTTGCCAAAACAACGCGGAATAGGAAAAATAGTTTTTCGCTTACTCAATGGAAAAGAACGTCTTTACTCGGTTAAAAAAAAACAGTAAGAAAAATGCAGCTTTTTACCTCTCGCTAAGAGACATTGGCGTAGCCAAGAGAGAGGGGGTTTGGTTTAAACCCACCTCTTTGAAAATATTAATACATATTTAATTTTAATGGATAAGTGATATATTTAATTTTATAGTAGAAAATTATTTTGTACCTGTAATT
Source organism: Harpalus rubripes (assembly GCA_963082715.1). Lineage (NCBI taxonomy): Eukaryota > Metazoa > Arthropoda > Insecta > Coleoptera > Carabidae > Harpalus > Harpalus rubripes. Next base: position 21,258,705 of record OY720450.1, read on the forward strand.
CCTTTTACATATGCATAAGTTAACACTTTGCCTACTAGAAGGGTATTTCATAATTTTTTTCCGGGTACTAAGATAATTTTTGGGATAAAGTAATTTTGTTTAACCCAAAAATCAATATAGTTCAACAAAATAAGATTTTTTTAAAAAAAAGCGAGATTAAAAAGCGTGTGTCATAATTTGGTACATAAAAATCGTGTTTTTTTATCATTTGCTTCACCTCACCTCAGCTCAAAGTGAGATAAGTTGAGTTGAGATTTTTGTGAAGTAACAAGAACAACAACAAATACCATTCAACTGTCTGTTTGAAAATCCGAAGTACTGTCCGCTGAACTTGACGAAAATTATCCATATTACTCATGTCATAATTTAATAATTGCTCCTAAAAATAAACTTAAAACATTATAATAAATTTTAAATAATTATTACTTAAACCCTAGCACAATATCTTTAATATTATCGGTCATTTTCTTAAACTAACCAATAAAATAATAATATTATTAAAGGAATAAATAAATAACCTTTTCAATAACCAAACTAATTGTATGTGACAGCAAAACATTCAGAGATTAAAAACTCAACAAGTACAATCCCTTGAGGTGACCAGTTACGACAAAACGAATGGTCAAAATGAGTGAGGGAACTAAGGTGAACTAGACGAACTGAGATATCGTGTAAAAAGAATGCGACTATAGTTTCTAAAACAAGAAAACTATATAATTCTTTTGGTTTAAACGGAATTCATATCAAAAAAACATTCCATTATACATATAGGTACTTCTCATTACACATATCTGGAACGTCATGCTCACTCGTAGAATGTTCTTTATTGCATATTCCCTTCCGTTCCTTTTAGCTTTTGTTTTTGTCGGTAATTGAGTCATCCGATTCAAAATCATAATCAACGTCACTTATATTATCAGCCTGTATTGGTGAAGTCAGCATCGCTCAGGTATTTTCCAGCCATTTTGTACTTGTGAACCCAATATAAAACTATACGAACTGTATTCCTTGAACCACACAGTTTCTGGGCAATTACTTGTTGACTAGTTTTGTACTAATGGTGGTACACATAGTAGCCAAAGTGTTAAAATAATTTTATATTCACTTATTGGAAATTAAACACTTTTTTTCGTATATCTTTTGCATAAAATGTAAAAGTTTGACGCAAAATTGTGATTTACACAGAGAGAGTATAATTTGTTTGAGTAATTAGTTTAATCTTTTAAAGTAGTCCGATCACGTGATATGTATCATGTACGAATTAACAAGTTAGCATACATTTATCTGTCTTATTTTTGTATTGACTGTACCATTTCAAATTTAATTGAAAAAAAATCTGATGTGGACAACACACGATTTCCTTGTACGCAAAACCAACATGAAATATAGACCCAATTATAAAATTGCACGTATTTAACGTAATTTGACAATAACTTGTCGTAATCCATAGCAAGCTTTATTATAAAAACCAAAAAGTATGTAATTTTTAAATTTACATATCTCGCTTATACAAAGGGTTAATTTAATAATATTGGTTGTGCTAGACACAGAATTTAATTCTCTAAAACTATCATTTGAAGCATTTATTTCTAAAATCAAAATGAAACTACAGTCGAACTTCAGTAAGTCGAACTTCGATAACTCGTATTTTGGATAACTCGAATCAAACTGGTTGGCAATACCGCCAAGAGTGAGAATTATGGGTAATTTTTACTTGATAACTCGAACTTCGATTACTCGAATATCTTTATAATTCCAACAGAATAGTTGGCGCTAGCTTCAATAAGTCGAATTCTGGGGGAAATCCCCTAATTACGTGATTTTGTAACAAGTGTTAACATGATGATGGAGGCAGTTCGGTTTCTGCACTACTGAAGTTCAAATATGCGCTTTGTTAATTGAAGACATCCAACAAAAATTAAAATTTATCAATCTTGCTTTTTTCCCCTAATATGACATTTAAGTTGCAACCACTTGATCAAGGTGTCATACAATATGTAAAATGTCATTATCGCCGCAGAATTTTGAAAAAAGCTATCAAATGTTTTGAAGAAAACAAACAAACATTACATTAATGAACTGTGTTGATGATATAACCAATACAGGGAATATCGACGTTAAGCCTGGGACAATTTCTAATTGTTTTAAAAAAGCCGACTTTGGTCAGTATTCTGAGTGGGATTAAGAGGATGAAATTCCTTTGATTTTCATAAGTGAACGTATGAATGAAAAACGTGAGGAAGAAATTAAATTGCAATTGGAATATGAAGCTTGGAAAAATGTCAAAATTACACCAGAAGGTGTCACCTTAAATGATTTTATATATGTGGATGATGATACTGTTACTTCGTAGTTTCCCATAGATGAAGATATTGTGGAGTTCTACAAATCCGAATTTGTAGAGCTCGACAATACAGATGACAGCGAAAGTGATATGATGGAGGATGATTTGCAGCAACCACCTTCAAACGAGTTGGTTGAAAATTCGTTGATCGTTTTGCGTTCGTATTTAAAAACCAATGAACATACAACCGATTCCCTGTATAATGGTTTAAATAACATTGAAGCTTTTTTTATTGACAATCAAAATAAAAAATTCTCTCGTCAGTCACAAATAGGTAACCGACTTTTTTACACTAAAATAATGTGTATAACTTTGATCTGTATACATATATCAATCTGTATATTGCATAAGGTAAGTGATTTTGACTCGAATAAATACATACATACATAAATAAATAATATTTATACATATGCATATTATTTAATAACCCGAAGTCTTGATAACTCGAACTTTTTTGTGGCAAGTCATGGTTTAAGTTATCGAAGTTCGACTGTATTATATTCAAGAAAAACTGTTAATAACTTCAGGTAATATGTCACTTCCGGTAGGCCTATTTTAACCAAAATCTACTATGTTATTCCCATTGACATAAAAGTCTTATATACCAAATTTGAAAAGTTTTGTTTTATATTTTAAAATAGTTTTTCATTAAAATTTATTATAGGCTTTAAGTAAAGTACCACTTCTGGAAATTATGTAATGACCAAAAAGGGAGGTGCACAACTAGATGTCATAATAGTTCTAAATACGAAATTTCAACTTTCTACGACTACGACCGTTTTTGAGTTATGCGAGATATATACGTACAGACGTCACGACGAAATTTTTCGCGATTACAACACTCCTTTTACTATGTACAAGGAAGTAAAAACTAAATTCAATTTCGAAAGAAGTTAAATCAACTTCAAAAAAAGTATATTCAATTTCGGAAAAGGTAAATTGATATTATTTTTCTGAAATTGAAGTTACTTTTTCTGAAATTGAAGTTAGTTTTTCTGAGCAGACACGTGACTCGAGCAACCTTGAAGTGCTTGGAAGCTGATTTGTGTGCGCGTTACAAGACCAATGTTTTGACTTATTTTGATTTTGAACTGCTAAAATGTTATTATTATACAATTTTCAGACAGTAAAATACATTAAATTAAAAATATAAATTCTTAACAATCCAAATTAAAATAAGTCTAAACATTTGTCCTGTCAAAGGGAGAGGCGCACACAAATTAGCTGATTCCAAGCTCTTCAAGGTTACTCGAGTCAGATGTCTGCTCGCGCCCTATACTGTCCCTTTTTTGTTTTATCATTTTTAATCAAAGCATGCTCCATACAGAAATATCACATGTTCTTACACATCTTCAAATAATTTATTTTACATATACATATTTCAGAATATTTAATTTACAAGTCATATGTTATCTGAACCGGGTGACACTGAAAAACGGGGCACTAAAAATATTTTTTATTCTTTATATTTATTTGTTAAATTTGTTTATACTTATATTTGTAATCTAGGCGTAGGGGCTCACAAATCATGGTACCTTTTGGTATGATGGTAGCGCTTTCGATTTAACCGAAAGTGTCATATTTAAAATGGCACAGCCTATATCTTGTGTCTGCCTTAAAGGTGTACATAGGAGATTAACATGGTAAATTAGTTTTATACAATTTCCTGCTCCTCTAATTATTTCAAGCAAAAGCGTAAAATAAAAATTTTAGGGCATAAAATTCTGCAACTAAGTCAATAAACAGAATTATCTTTACATGCTTTATAACGAAAGAAATTAAATATGAAAATGTCGAAAATTACGTTGAAAATATTGATAGCCATGGAATTGAACAAAAAATAAATAAATGCTTCACGTTTTATCTGTCACAACGTAAGTTAACTTATTTGACGTTTCTGATTCTTAACGTAATTTTCGACATTTTCATATTTATTTTCTGTTGTTATAAAGCATGTAAAGGTAATTCTGTTTAGTGAATAGGAAATTGCAAAAAACTGATTTTCCATATTAATGTCTTATGTACACCTTTAAGACAGATACACGGTATATATATATATATATATATATATATATATATATATATATATATATATATATATATATATATATATATATATATATATATATATATATATGTTGGGAATATACATACAATTACTAATTCAAAGTGCGTGAGTATTTATTGAAGAAATTACAAAAACGTAACAGATAATTATTAATAATTAACCTGGTAAGCCATGATATCAGGTAGGCTGTGAAAACAATTGAGATAAATGTTTAAATGCTTACAAGGTTAATTATTCATAATTTTGTCTTACGATTTTGTAATTTATTTTTTTAATAAAAATTCACTTCAAGCCGAGCTTGAAGCATATCGTTGAATTCGTACTTTTACGTTGAATTCGTAATTTTACGTAGATTCCAAATAACATATAAAATTATACAGGTTGCCCATTTAAATATGAAAATTAATGTCACTTCCAGTTATACCATGATTTGTGAACTCCTAAGCCTTCTTGACAAAAAAAGAAAATAATTAGAAATAAAAAAGTTATTTTAAGTAGCCAGTTTTTCAGTGTCACTCGGTATAATTACAATTAACATTTAATACTATTAAAAGAAAATTTTATGTGTAACAGTCATTATATATTAATCATATTTACATTTGTGAATGATATATTCTACAAATAATAATAATAATAATAATAATAATAATAATAATAATAATAGTAATAATAATAATAATAATAATAATAATAATAATAATAATAATAATAATAAGCAGTAATTAAATTTACTGATATTATTTACGAATATTTACATAATTTCCTTAAACTCTATTGAATAAACAAATTTTACAAAATATTTTATGTTTTTATACTCTCTTCTATTGAAATTGGCCAACTCCCTGTACTGGTTTAGATTAAGTTTTAGTCTCCTCGTGTCAACTAAGTCACATTCATAACTTAAATGGTAAACTGTTTTATTTTTCGCACCACACTTACATATTTCACTATCTTTTATATTAAAAGGATTATAAAATTTCACAAGTTATCCCCTTCTATTATCAAAATCGTAACGACAACATACACACCTAGGGCGGCGAAACTTTAAAAAAAGGTTTTATTTGCTCCGTTTGCCAGAAATACACCTTGTCTTCGTTGTTCATTTATTTTTAAATATCGCTGCCAACTCGAATATATTCTTTAATGAATTCAAGAGGCTTTACGCCTTCTGGCTTCAAAAATATGTTGATTACTCACAGTTAGTGCTCCTCTACGAGTCAAATACGTGAAGTTATCTTTTTTGAACATTCTTGCATTATTCCTACTAAATAGTCTTTCTGCATTTTCTTCCAACTAATTTGAATCCACTTTTACAGCGTACATTCATTAATACGTTGTTATGCTCAGGAATATTATTTAGTATAGAAGTAAAATCGAAACAAAGCACTTCAGCCAGAACAAAAATCAATATAATAAACAATATTTGCTTCACAAATGCCATTTTATTAACTGCGCGTCTAACTACATATTGTAAGATAATAAATATTTATATAAATAGATCCAATGTAAGACGATGACTTGAAAAAGATAAGTTTACAGAAGCAAAGATGTCAATTATAATGGAAATGTTAAAGTGTTATCAGGGTTCTCTCTAATAATCAGTATGATAATATTCATCCTAAATATTTTATTTTATGAGAAACTAATACGTCCGATAATAAGTTTCTTCATTCAGGTTGTGCTATTTTTAAAACTTGGAACTGAAAACAAATAAATTATATTTATACGGGCGTAAATGAAATAAGTACATTAAATTTAACTAGTAATGTAACTCAACGAGAGCAACAATATTTCTTTATATTTTTTTTCTGTATCTTCTAGTTTTTAAGTTAAACTTTTTTAAAGATTTGTTGCAAATTAAAGTTCGATAAATACAGCACAAAAATTGTCTGCTGGTAGTTGCAGGCATGCAGACACAGTAATTAATAAACGATCAACGGAAAACATTTACCTATTATTAAGAAATTCGTAATATGTAGTACAATTTTTAAAATAAAGATATTTAAATTTTGGATAACAAAATTATAAAGTTGTGTATTAAACCAGGCTTCTAAACATCTCTGAATGGAGGAAGAGCAAAAGCATAGTTATGAGGTTATGAGATGATTTATCGTCGACAAATCATAATAGTTTAAATACGGTATTCAAGTACAAACTTTTGTCCATTTAAACGAGATTCAGGAGTATCAAAAATTTTTACATTATAAACAAGTTTATTACTAATGTCAAAATTTAATTGCAACAACTGACGCAACTGTCAATTGCTAAAACAAAATTTTTCATTGCTATTGCTACTGCATTAAATTATTAGAAAAATAGTTGGAACGACTCGTCAATTTATGGGGTTGAAAAAATGCTAAAAAAAATATGCAATTTCGAGAAAAAGTTATTAAGAAATATTGTTATTATTGTTGTCGACGAGTCATATTACTAGTTATATTTAATGTACTTATTTCATTTACACCCTATACATATAAATAAGAAAGGCTGGAATTTAATAAATACAAAAAAGATGTTTATTATACACGCTACAGAAAATTATGGGCCAAGTTTTTCGGCAAATTCATTTACACCCTATACATATAAATAAGAAAGGCTGGAATTTAATAAATACAAAAAAGATGTTTATTATACACGCTACAGAAAATTATGGGCCAAGTTTTTCAGCAAATTCAGTGATGTAAAGACTTTTTTTGCACGATCGAGTTATTTTTTATATATACCGATAGTGTTTCCAAGACAGTAGGTCTCATTTACAAATTACTGAACGGTAAGTGATGTGACTTACGTCGGTAAGTGATGTGACTCACGTCGGTAAGTGATGTGCTTCACTTACCGTTCAGGAGGCGAAACGGTAAATAAATAAAAACAAAAATCAAAGCTTACTTCCAAATTGACAAATATTTTTTTTAATCTGTCAAAATAATTTTCAAACTTATTTTTCTTTTAAATTTTGTTTGTCGATCGTGCAAAAAATAGTATAAGCATCACGAACGTTAAGGAATTACCGATCTCAGACAAAATTGGGACCTTCGCTTCGTCCAGTCCCCAAACATTGTCTTCGATCAGTAAACTGTCCTTACCGTTCTTAATACTTAATATACTATATTTAAGTGGTTCGTATTTATATTAAAAAATAATACCATTTAGATTGGGTATTTTCAATTTATTTTGTCAATTATGTATCTTATTATTTTAAATTGCAAAACATTTTAGTAATGGACATAATAATTTTTTTCTACAAATCTAAGTGGGCTTTTAATGTTTGTTTTTAACCAGTGTTAAAAGTGATAGATCATTGTTACTTTTGACACTAGTGTTAAAAGTGAATGTCAAAAAATTGTTAGAAATACAAATTTAAATTTAAAAATAGTGTTTGTAGAAAAAATAGTGTATGATGTACGTGTTAAAAGTGATTTTATTTTGTGAGAAGGAAGTTTGGAACATGACGCGAAGCAGTGTGATCCAAATCTCGTCGCTTTTAACAATTATATCATAAATAACTATTAGCCTTCTAAATACACTATAAAAATACTTTTAAATACTTACAGAATAATTAGAAATCTGATACATATTTAACTATTTTCTGAGAGATATTTTTAATCGGTATATAATATCTACGATCATTAACATAAAGAAAGCTTTATCAACTTATTTTTTGCACTAGTACAGATGCTAGTATCTATTACAAACTTATTATGACATAGTTATTGACTTATTTGTATTATTTACTAATTTAACTTTAAGAACGTTACTGAAATGATTCCTTCATTTTTTAAATAAGTATATATCTTAGAAAAAATAATATAGGTACACAACTCATGCTTTTGCTGAAACAGACCACTCTTCAGTACGCGCGTTGGTCTCAGGGACCAACGATAGTTAAAATTTCTATAATTTCTGTGTGAATTAAAAAGAGTGTATTATCGTTTTTTAAGTATTAAGTATAGTATGTGCTTTCTATCGGTTGAGGATGATTTTTCAGATCGAGACGATAGTAAAATAAGGAATCAAATTTTAAAATTTAATTTTGATATTTCGTCCCATTATTTGCACTAAGACCCGATCCTACCACCTCTAGTTAAAGTAACTGTTTATTAATCATTTGTTAAGAATTAAATTGAATGTTAGAAGCGATGCGAAAGTTTTAACTTCCAGTTAATTCTAACCAAAGGTAGTAAGAACAATTTATTTTGCAACATAATCGCTGGTTAACACTAGCTGTCACTTTAACAGGAGGTGGTAGGAGCGGGCCTCAATTTTACAAATAAACATTTTAAATTGTAATTTAATAAATATCTAATTTTAAAAAAATCTTTTTTATCCATATACCTACTTACTTCGTAAGATAAGATCTCACGGCATTTTCCAAATATAAATCTCCATCCAGTTGGACATTGCACATCTATTATATTTTTATACAATGCAGCAATTTGACGCGTATTGTCGTTAATATCTTCATCACTTCTTACACCAACTATTAATATTGTATTAACCAGAAGCATATAATATGTGAACATCATCTTGGCGACCTGAAAGAATAATACTTTAATTCCGTACTCTTTTATTATCTTACATGTATACACTGCATAAATAAACATACTTATGCATGTTATTATATTACTACGTGCGTAATAAAAAGGTAATCAGAATCAGAAGTTAGTAAATAAAATATAAAATTAATATTGTTATCTTCTTAAACTAAGTCAAATAATATTTGGTGTATAAAATCTGATCGCGCATATTAAATTTTTAAATTATTTTACTTAATAGAGTATTGTCTTATGCTAGGGACACGCCAGAATGATTGAGCAAAAGAAAATTAGGTAGGTCATGAAAACAAAATTTGCACTATCATTTTAAACAGTTATTTATCTTTCTCTAAATTTAATGTATAAATAACGTGGAGTGTGGGTACATACCGGGTGTTTTTTTTTTCTAGGTGCACATAGGAGTAGTGATGTGCCGCCAAAAAATTCCCGCCGGGTTTTTTGGTACGTTTTTTTTCCGGATTTTTTTTTTTGGAAGATTCCCGGGAATATTATTTTTGAAAATTTCCCGGGAAATTTTAAAAGATACTTGACTTTGATGTGTTGTTGCTTGTGGAAATTGCCCAATGTAGAGCACATGAAGGAATTTGGTCCAAACAGTTCATATGGAATTCTGCGAAAAATGATAATATGAGACCCAGTATATGGTGGAAGGGAATTATTGGTCAATGTAGTGAGCTGTCCAAAATTGTTGTAAAAATTTTATCAGTTCCAGCTACCTCAGCTTCTACTGAGTGGAGTTTTTCTACATTCTCAACAATACACACAAGAAACGAAATAAATTATCTACAGATCGTGCAATAAAATTAATATATATTACTCACTATTGGAGAACTAAGTTACAAACTCAGAAACGAGAAATTTCAGACTTCGATATACCACCGAACCTATCGGAATCTGATACAGGACCTTTAATGTCTTCAATTGATATTAAATCCACAAATAAAATAAATATATCTTCAGAAGGTGAGAAAGGCGAAGACCGCTTCCATTCTGTAATGGACTACTCGTAAAACACTGATTCTGATATTTAATTATTTGTTTACATTTTGAATTATTAATAGTTTTCTTTTATATATTACCCATGTACACTTTCTCGATATTAATATATATATATATATATATATATATATATATATATATATAAACAGCTGTTTTAAGTGTCCTTAAAAACATATGTGCTGAGTGCTGGAGTCCCACTTGTCAAAGTGACAGTACAGCCATTTCGTTGTGTGTTGCAGTGTTTGTCGTTTGTGTTGTATTTTTCTGGAATCTCAGTGTTTATTGTAAAACACCACAATGCACAACAAAATGGCTATACTGTCACTTTAACAAGTGGGGCTCCAGCACATATGTTTTCAAGGACACTTAAAACAGCTGTTTGCCCGCGCCCTATACACATGAGAAATTCCTTTGGGAAATTTCTTGATGGAATTCCCGGGAAAACATTTCTGGTAAATTCCTGGGAATTTTCCCGTATCTTTAAATTTCCGGAATTGACCCATTTCTACATAGGAGATTAAGATGGGAAATTAGTTTGTTGCGGACTGTTACCTCCGTTTTAATGTGGTATCAATAGAAAGATTAAAATTTCTGCATCAAGTGACACCAAAAACATGTAAATTATGTAATATTTTGGTCCCATAAACTAATTCTGAAACTTATTTAATAAAAAAGATAAACACCTATTCGACATTTTGTCAGAATTTGTTAGCAATAATTTTATGTATGTTATTTTCTTTTTAATGTCTTGTAACAGATTAGAAAATGCTTGACAAATAATAAATTAATAAAATTATAACATAATAAAATTTGCACAAGTTACAGGCAGAGCTGGGCAGTACTTGCAAGAAAAGTACTTTATTAGGCTTGCAAGTACTTTGAGTACTTCAAGTACTGTACTTGAAGTACTTTCTATTTATAGTACTTTGTACTTGACAAAGTAAATCTATTCACATGTACTTGGTACTTAGTACTTGGAAAAATTCTTGAAGTACAATGAAAAATACTTGAAGTACTTTAAATGTACTTGAAGTACTTTAAATGTACTTGAAGTATTTTAAATGTACTTGAAGTATTTTAAATGTACTTGAATTACTTTACGGGGTCTCGTGGCCGTGTGCCTGAGTGTCAGGTCGAGAATCTGGGGGATCGGGTTTGATCCCAACCGACGCCAATTATTTCCAATTGACCCCTGTGGTGCACTCTCCACGCCAGCAATGAGTGCCCGAGAGGTGACGCCTGGTAAGCGCCCGCACGGTGCAAGTATATCATCTTTACCAATATCTGCTTACAAAGCAGATTGGCACACCCAGCAATGGGTAATAAACCGTGATGATATATTTATTTTTATTTTATTTGAATTACTTTAAATGTACTTGAATTACTTTCTTTGTCTGTCAGTGTTTTTTTTTTTTTTTTTTGCAGAGGTGTGGTGTTATGTGAATTTCATTAATAAATATATTTTCAGCGATAATATGAAAGTAAAGATATATTTGCAATTTTTTTTTGGCATAAATAAATTAATTCTAATTTGCGCATATTGCATATACATAAATGTTTGTATTACCTAACTACAGTGCTAGGACTTTGCGTATCGCCTGGCGATCGCACAACGTAAAAATGACATCTCGGTACAGCTTCTCGCATCGCATGGCGATCATATGACGTCAATTTTACGTCATGAGATCGCTAGGTGATACTGCAGTCCCAGCGAGGAACTCTTGTTTTAAATAACCAAATAAATATCGCATATTGAAATATTTGTCAACATTCACTTTTTAAGGTCCATATAATCAGATAAATATCAATTATCTGAAAAAGTACTTGCACCCAAATGTACAAGTACTTTTTTAAGTACTTGGTACTTTCAAGTACTTTAGAAACTAAAAAAGTACTTGTACTTCAAGTACTTTTCAAAACATCAAGATACTTGGTACTTGTACTTCAAGTACTACTTTCCGGTACTTTGCCCAGCTCTGGTTACAGGTTATAACAAATTTTGACACATAAAATGTCAAACATTTTTTTATGTTTTTGTTCAAATGCAATGGCTATTGCTATTAATACAAAATTAAATAAATTTAATAATTAATAGACATTTTACATTTAAAGAGATAGAAGATATGATCAATGGGGATCTACGCATGTTAAGAACAACAGAGATCCATTGCGTTTGTTTCTAAAAAAAATTAGGCGTAAAATGTGAAAAAAGTCTCTGACAACTTTAAAAAGCATCTCATAAAAAGTTATAAAAGCTGTTGTTGAAGCTAATATGTCTAACGATGTAAATTTTCACCGACAATGTAGGTATTTTAATGTCTGCAATATTTTTGACGTTTCATTTGACAGCCCAACTGGCAGGTGTTCGCGCCATTTTCTTACTATTTGCATCGATAGAAAGAGGTAGCCATTAAATTGAAAAGGTCTATTTATGGGCTTAAATATCACACATTTACATGTATTTGATATCGATACAGATATTTTTTTATCTCTCTAAATTAAAACGGGGGGCAACAGTTAGCAAAAAAGACTAATTTCCCTTGTTAATCTGCTATGTACAACTTGAAATAAAAACACTCGGTATATCTGCTCTACCAACAATATAGTAAGGTGGTTCTATCACCGAAGTATTTACGATAGATTGAAATGAAATTTAAATATATTATTTTTCAAGAGTTTTACATACGTAAGTAAAAATTCTAAAAAGATTTACCATCTGTGAGCTAAGATATTTAATGCTAAAATTCAGCAAACTACATTGGCAATATAGAAATGGTATCCTGTGTGGCACCTTTTTTCTTTATAATTTATACAATCTGCTTTGGCACACCCAGCAATAAGTAATAAGCCGTGATGATATATTTATATTTATTTATTCTTACAATAAACGACAGATTTACATAGAAAACTACTTAATGACAGTTTATATGACCAATATAAATGAGACTAAAAAAATTACCGGACACTAACTACATTTCAAAAGTTGGAAAATATGTAATTATCGATGAAATTTTCTCATTTAATAAACAAGTTATATATTTTTCTTTAATATACTTACCTACTTAATATTTCATTATTTTTATTCAATAATGACGTTTTAAACTATCATTATTAACTCCACAGCAACAACTATAATTAACTGTTTATTTGCTAATGAATTAAAATCGGTCTCACAGAATTTTAATTCACTCTGCAACAAGAAATGCATTTAAAATTATATCAGGCACGAAAATAACACTCACCACAGTCTTTATCAGACAGATCAGCCATTTTCATTATTTTTCACGACAGAAATGACACAAAATAAAGATTGTTTATAAATTATATATTAATAAACGACTTAACTTCTATCAACAACGATTGTCATGCACGGTCTACTAATTGGTTAGTTTTTTTTTTTATTTTGTCAAAATTAATTATTATAATGTTTTTATTATTATTTCGACAAAATTGAATAAATTATTGTATAAACCATATGAGTTAATCATTTTTATTCACTCAAAGAATTAAACACACTCGCCCTACGAGCTCGTGGCTTAAACTTTCTTTTCATGACTAAACATTTTCTTAACTCACTTGGTGTATAAATATCTGTTATATGATATTTACAACAACAATTTAATTCATTTAATAACTAATATTTAAAAAAAATTGAATTTATATATTTTTATAAATTCTTTTTATTTGTGAAACTTTTTTTGAGACTGTCATGAAAAATTAAAATATTTTTTGAAATAAAACTTGCAAGAACACAATTAAAAGAAAAAAATAAAATCTATGCATTTTATTGATTTATTACCCTGAGCTTTATATCAACCCACATTCTTTTCAGATTTTATAGAATTGGTGCAATAATAAATATTTAATAGTAGGTATGTAGTCCATTAAATATAATTAATATAATATATTTGAAATACGAGAATGACAATAATTCTAATATCTCATAATACATATGATTTAACAAAATAGGTTTTGCGGTACTTACCTGGAACCATAGAAGCTAATACATATATATAGAATTCAGGTAGGTGAGGCCATATTTTTACAAAATTGAAATTTATATTTTATCCATAAAATTTAGCATAAATATTATATAATAATAAAACGAAATAACATAGTTATCATTTCGTAACTATTTAATTGGTATTAATTTAAAATAATAATAAAAATATATATAAAATTTATAATTTATTAAACTAATACAGATCTATCACACTATAAATTCTAACATACTCTAGTTACTATTATACACCACTTTATAATTACGATAGCCATTAATATTGTAAGTATATGTAAGTCCACACTTCCAATTTAAATTATTATTTGTCGAAAAGTTTGAGTCATCCATGGCCGCAAATACTTTGATTAAGGTTTATCTGAAACAAATTAAAATCCATTATTAAATTTATTTAAACATTCCTAAAAAAATATAAATAAAGTGTTTTCGTTGTTTCTCAATAAAAAATAATGAATTCTGGAAATTGTTGCAAGCAAAACAAAAACAGGAAAGCATAAAAACCACAAAATTAAACGTATAACACAATTTTTGATGCGTCATATTTTAGAACAATACACATTTCCGTATTTGAAATCCTGCGGACGTGACTATTATATTTATAGCATGCAGGGGTAAATATTTCCTTTACTCAGCAAAAATATTGAATTTAGTTTGTGCAATTAGTACGAAAGAATTGTAATTAGAGATTTGAAATAATTCAATTACAAATTACAAGTCTAGTCGTAGGTATGTTACCTACTAAGAGGTTCCACACACACTAATCGCATTTTTAAATTAAGTAAACGCGGTTAAAAAACGTAAATTCAAAAAATCAGATTTTTTGCTCTAAAACGTTATGTATAAAGCACCCCATAAAATTTTATGGGACAAATAATATTAGGAAAAAGAGTGTTTCCCATGTTAAATGCCTATTTTATGGATTTTCGTGTTCACTCTGTATGTAAAGGTGTCCAGCTATAAATAAACCAGTCAATATATGGCTTACTACGAGCGATTTCAACAACACAACATAAATTACTTATAGTGTTAACTCTTCTATTTAATGGTGGAAGTGGAGTGGTTTTTCACTTATAAACTGCAGTAACTATATCAAATCTTTTTAATTATTAATATTTTCTTCCGATAAATATTTAGAAATACATTTACGATAAAAAAGTAAATTATTACTTACTATAAAAATAATGACAATAATAATTATAATAATAATAAAAAAATATATACAGTAGACACCTTAACCGTTCCCGCTTTAACTATACCATTTTAAAAAAACCTTGATTTACAAGTTTACTTATTAAATTATCAAGTTTATCCATAACTTAAGAAGAGTTCAGTTGTCAGATTAACCGGCAAAGTCGTCAACCGGCCGTCATCCCATTCCCGTCCAGGCCGCATACAAGAGTGTCTAAAGCTGCGTACAGACCAAAATCAGCTTTCACGAACAGTTCGCGAGCTGTTCGCGAGCTGCTCGCGAACTGTTTGTGAGCTCAACGTCCACACCACTGTTTTCGAGTCGAGACTCGAGTTCGTCATTTAGTTTGAAGGCAGTGTTGAAATAAACGACTTGGATTGTCAATTTAAATAAATGTCATTAACATATGTCAACATATATTTATTGTTTTGTTTTTTTATAAAAACAATATCATAGTAGTATTGTGTATTAAAAAAATTATTAAATAAAACTGTCATATTTTTGCTTTCTGTAATCTTTGTATTTATTTTTCTTTCATATAATTCAACAGGTTATGGGCCCAGAGCTTAATCAGTGTATTTAATTTAATAGTTATCTAAATGTCCGAAACCATGAATGAAGATAAGCCCTATATGTTCGTCGGATCTAATTACGGAAACTGGAAGTATCGGTTGGAAGTAGTATTAGATCAGCATGAGTTGTTAGAATTTACAAGAAGTTCATGTCAGGAAATATTTAAGAAATTAAAATTAGATAAAACTTATTCTGATTCTGACAGGGAAGCTGAACGACTGAAGACAAGGGAAGCTCTGGAAAAAGATGCAAAGAAAGCTAAAGCTATGATTGTTAACAGAATTTCAGACTGTTATTTGGAATACGCAAAGGATCTACAAAGTCCAAAGGAGATAATAGAAAAACTTGAGTCCGTTTTTAATAGAAAGTCTATTGCTAGTCAATTATTTCTTAGGAAAAAGCTACTGCAGCTTAAATTTAAAGAGGAAGACTCTATGGAACATTTTCTTTTAGAATTTGACAAGACTGTAAGAGAATTGAAAACAGTGGGAGCAAAAATTGAAGAAGAAACTTTAGTATGTCAGTTATTGTTAGCTCTTCCTAAATCTTATGAAAGTTTAGTTACTGCTCTGGAAACTATCGACTCTGAACAGTTAACGGTGGCTAAAATAAAAAGCAGGTTGCTGGACGAAGAAAGGAAGAGGATAGGAATAAATGAAGAAGAAAACATAACTGATGGAAAATCTTCAGCTTTTGAGAGCAATACTAATGGAAAATCATCAACTTTTGATGGAAAAGGTGTAAAAAAGTATAATTCTACTAAATTTCCATTTAAATGTTACAGATGTGGAAAAATTGGCCATCGTCGGACTCAGTGCAGAGTTATATTGCCAGAAAATAAAAGAACAAGAACTGGGGCTAATATTACTATTGTAGAAAAAGACGAGAAAATGCACAGTGGTATTTCTTTTTTAGCTGTTGAAGATTCAGAAATAAATACTAGTGCTTTTGTTGGAAGTTATAATTCTACATTTGAATGGTATATAGATAGCGGAGCATCCGATCATATGGTTAAAAGTGAGGAATATTTTACATTACTAAAGAAACTAGAATATCCGAAGAAAATAGCTGTAGCCAAAAGTGGAATAACTCTTATTGCTGAAAAAAAAGGTACAATTGAAATATTGTCTCATGTCAATAATAAATCTATACCAATAACTGTAGAGAATGTGTTACTTGTTCCACATTTGAGCAATAACTTATTATCAATAAAGAGACTAGAGGAAAAAGGCTTAAAAATAGTATTTAAGAATCGGGAAGTTAAAATTTATAATAAAAATGGACTTGTAGCTATAGGAGTTGAGAAAGGACGTCTATATATTTTAAAATTTTCTCTAAATTTTTAACAGGCAAATAATTGCAGCACAAAAGATAACAGTAATTATGGCATAGACGGTTGGGTCACATAAATATGAATTCATTATTGAATTTAAGCCAATCACAAGCTGTGCTTGGAATTCCTATTTTATCTAAAAATAGTACAGTTATATGTGATTCTTGTCAAAAAGGAAAACAAAGTTGCTTGCCATTTAGAACATCTGGAGCAATTAGATCAAGACGAATCCTCGAACTTATACATAGTGATATTTGCGGTCCTGTGTCACCTGCCACATGGGATGGTAAGGAATATTTTATAACTTTTATAGATGATTACTCCCACTTTACCATGATATATTTGGTAAAGCATAAGAATGAATTGCTTACTTGTTTGAAAGAATATGTAGCTACAGTAACTGCTCAATTTAGCGTAAAAATATCCAGATTTAAATGTGATAATGGTGGTGAGTACACTTCTAAAGAATTTGTAGGTTTTTGTAAAAGTTCAGGAATACGTATAGAATATACAAACCCGTATACACCTCAGCAGAATTCTGTCGCAGAAAGAATGAACAGAACGATATTAGAAAAAGCAAGAGCTATGATATATGATTCAGAACTTAGCAAAGGATTCTGGGGAGAGTCCGTACTAACTGCTGCATATCTTACTAATAGAAGTTTAACAACATCTCTTAAATATGAAAGAAAAGGAAAAACTCCCGCAGAAATATGGTACGGAGAGAAACCTGATTTATCCAGACTTAGAGTTTTTGGTTGCAAAGTTTATGCACATGTACCAGATGAACGAAGAAAGAAACTCGATGCTAAATCGGTAAAAGGTATAATGGTTGGCTATACGACAAATGGTTATAGAGTGTGGAATCCGATTAGAAGAAAAGTATATTGTTCCACAGACGTAGTATTTGACGAAAGAAGAAATGAGGAAAATGACATAAAGATAAGTAAAGAAGATAGAACAAATGAAGAACATGATGAATTCAATGTTGACTTTTTTGAAGATAATACCAATGATTTAAGAAGATCTACTCGAATAAAAAGACCACCAACATGGACCCAAGACTATGATTTTAGCTACTTCGCGTTATCTGCTGATCTTGATTCTGATGTACCAGTAAGTATTGAAGATATAAATAATAGATCAGATTCTGAACTTTGGAAAGAAGCAGTTAAAGAAGAAATATCTTCCTTGGAAGAAAATAACACATGGGATATTTGTGATCTACCAGAAGGTAAACATGCTCTCACAAACAAATGGGTTTTTAAAATTATAAGAAATTCGGATGGAAAAATAGAAAAATATAAAGCACGTCTGGTTGTAAGAGGTTTTACACAAAAACCAGGTATAGATTATACGGAAACATTTGCTCCAGTAGCAAGAATGAATACCATAAGAACGTTATTTTCTGTGGCAAATAAAGAAGGAATGGAAATCCATCAACTAGATGTGAAAACAGCTTTTTTACAAGGATATTTGGAAGAAGAAATATATATGCATCTACCAGATGGTTACAGTAAGGACCAAAAGA
Organism: Harpalus rubripes; assembly: GCA_963082715.1. Classification (NCBI taxonomy): domain Eukaryota; kingdom Metazoa; phylum Arthropoda; class Insecta; order Coleoptera; family Carabidae; genus Harpalus; species Harpalus rubripes. Next base: position 21,277,313 of record OY720450.1, read on the forward strand.
ATAAAAAGGTATGTAGATTAAAAAGATCCTTATATGGTTTAAAACAGGCACCTCGCAGGTGGAATATTCGATTTGACACATATATTAAAGAAATAGGATTTCAAAAATTTTAGAGTGATTACTGTTTATATTCCAATATTATCAACAAACAACAAATTTACCTTATTATATTCGTAGATGACTGTATTATAGCATGTAAAAGTACTGAGTTAATAGGAATGATTAAGGAAAAGTTACAGAAGGAATTTGAGATGAAAGATATTGGACAAATAGGAACTTTCATTGGAATTAAAGTTGTTAATAATTTAAGCGATGGTACTTTAACGTTAAGTCAAGAACATTATGTGGAAAATATTTTGAATAAATTTAATATGTTGGATTGTAATCCTGTATCAACCCCCTTAGAAACTAATTTTAAAGTAATTTGTGAAAATGGTTTACTAACTAACAAGCCATATAGACAATTAATTGGATGTTTGATGTTTTTAATGTGTGGCACTAGACCAGCTGTTAATATTTTTAGCAGATATCAAGACAAAGCTACAGATATGCTATGGAAACATGTAAAACGTATCGTACGATATTTGAAGATGAGCAAAAATTTTGTTCTTATTTATAAAAGATCTGATGCTAATATTCTGGAAGGTTTTGCTGATTCTGATTGGGGAAATGATCCTAATGATCGAAGATCTACTTCAGGCTACTTATTCAAAGTTTATGGTAATTTAGTATCTTGGTCAACTAAGAAACAATCTACAGTATCGTTGTCGTCAACAGAAGCGGAATACATCGCTCTTAGCACATCTGCCTGTGAAGCAATATGGCTTAAACAACTATTGACAGAAATGAATATTTGTATTGAAGGACCAATTATTATTCAAGAAGACAATCAGTCATGTATTGCAATAGCTAAAAATCCAGTTTTTCATCGTCGCGTTAAGCATATAGAAATAAAATATCATCATCTTAGAAAACTAGTGGAAGATGAAGTAATAGAAATAAAATATGTTCCAAGCGCAGCACAGCAGGCAGATATTTTAACAAAAGCATTACCAGCATCAAAATTTATTCAATTAAGGACAAGTCTTGGTTTATTTAAATTGGGCGGGGGTTTTGAAGTAAACGACTTGGATTGTCAATTTAAATAAATGTCATTAACATATGTCAACATATATTTATTGTATTGTTTTTTTATAAAAACAATATCATAGTAGTATTGTGTATTAAAAAAATTATTAAATAAAACTGTCATATTTTTGCTTTCTGTAATCTTTGTATTTATTTTTCTTTCATATAATTCAACAGGCAGTTCGTCAGAAGTTCACTATACAGCTACACGTCCTGCATTTTCATTATTTTAAAATACATAGAAACAATGTCCACGTTGTCAAGCGAGGAAGAAAATATTGTTGCTTGTGCAAGTTTCTTAATTATAACAGCATTGAAAAAGAAGAAAGCAGAAAGACAGATAGTTTCCGTTCTACTTCGTCCGGTGGCATATTTAGAGCCGCACTAATTTCTTGAAGCGAGTCTTTCTTCCTATTCCGCTTTTTGTAATGAGGATTTTTTGGATTCCATAAATTTGGATGCACTTCATATTGTTCGATTAAATTAATAATTTTCTCTTCACTCCACTCCATTGTTAAGAGCTAACCACACGATCGATCATCATCCATGAACGTCCACACTAGAACTGCTGTTTGCTAACACTTTCTTTGAAGTTACCGCTCATGTAGCGAACTTTGGCCGAACTTGAACCCGAACACGAACTGCTCGCGATCTCTGGTACACACCGACTTCTGCAGAGGTTCGCGAGCTATTCGCGAACTTGGTCTGTACGCGGCTTAACTGTCTACAGTAGTATGAATAAAAGTTTAAAAAAACGTTCCGTATATTTATCATTTAAGGTACTCTTGACAAACTTAATTATACCGAAATTATGTGTTGCTTCAACTATAAAAGCTTTGTTCATAGAACGGTTTGCAAACGGTTTGAATTTTTCTGTGAACACATAATAAAAACTAGTGTGCATTTATAAGCAAAATAAATAAAAGTAAGCAAATCTGGCTTGCTAATTGAAGTACTATGATGAATTTGAAACATTTATCTGCTGGTCACGCCATGGGTCACACTTTTTTTTATGCTTTACTACTGTGACTTGCACTGCAAGTGGTCCGCGATAAGACGAGTTTGCGCTGGAGCGAACCTGCACAAACCAACACGAACCTTGCACGAACCAATGTGGTCAGCGTCTTTGATACATGCCAATTTACCGACAGCCGATGGTACCTCGCGAACAACGACGAACTACGCACCACGAACTGAAAGCAATAGCGAACCGTGTATATCAAACGGTGTTTCGTGATTTGTCGAGACAAATACGCCGAACTACGCGCCGTGTAACTTACTGCAATATCATTTTTGCAATTTTTTGCAGACACGAAAGTGTTCAAAAAATCGTTTTAAGAATACTGGGTAATTATCAGTTCAACATAATTCATATTTTTGACTTTTTCTAATAGCCATTATTTCAAAATCGTCATTTCCACTTGAATAATCATTTAAAAAGTCTAAATTTCCACTGGACATGCTACTATCCGAATCCGTCAATATTATTAAGTTAAAATTAATATTATAGGTAACTTATTATTGTTCAATAATATATCTAGTTACCTTAAAATATTTATTCAAAAATATAAATTGATTTTTAGTATATTAAACAGCAATTTCACAAATAAATTTTCAGCAAACGTAAACAAATTCGAACATGTGGAAATGTCAAAACTTCTGAAAAATATAAATGCGCATGTCTCAAACTAAAAATTTCCTACAGAGTTGGAAAGTATTCTAATCGTTGACAACCAGTCAGAAAACTTCTATAAACAGCCAACTAGTAGTCAGAGTTTGAAATTTGTGATTTTGTGAACGCTTTTATGTAAATGCGCATGCCTCTTACGGTTGTTGACGGTTTCAAACCGTTCTATATGAACAAAACTATGATTTAATGTCATGCAAAATCAATGGCGGATTTAAGAAAAAGGGCCCAGGGCGCAAAGTATTTCTGGGGCCCAGGCCTATTTTTTTATTATCTTGTATAATTGAATTATATATTAAAAATTTATAAGAAATAATATTCTCTAAACTCTTAATTTACAAAATGTACTCAGAAATTGAAAAGTGCCTATTTGGTTTTTAACATATATCGGATTACTGCCCCCAATAGGGATATATTAGGACCAGCCCGGGTCGGACTTTGAGGTTTGACTTGCTTCCTTGCTTTGATGCAATAAAAAAATCGGGAGCCAGACTCGAAGATCGACTCGACAATAAATAAGCAAAAAAGCAGGCCCGGCTTAAAAATTGATTCGACATCGGGCCCGGTTTTAGGCCGGATCAAACTAAATCTCAAAATTAAGCATATTCGGCATTCCTAAGTTTTATTTTGATATAAGATCATATTACGTTTAACTTTTTTCGTGTCAAACTTATAAAAAAAGCTATATTTATCTAAATCGTTCCACATTGGTCAACATAAATTGTTCAAAATGACACGTTTCTAGTGTAAGGTTTTTTGCAAAAATTTTCTTTATAAATATCATTTAACACCCTGTTTACCGAAGAGGTCCGAAATTTTATACAAATCTTGTACTGTATTTTACGTAATGGATTATTTTATCTAACTTTCTGCTTCTACTCAAAAATAAGATAAAAAATCTTATGCTAGAAACAAAAATCAACCTTTTAGCATTCGTTGTTGATTGACTTCAATTTTAATTTGAAACGGTTGTAAAGGCGATCCTTGAATTTTTTGAGTAAAGTAACTGTTTTCTTTTTACCTCCCGCTACGCTTGGTAAGGGTGGTATAGGGATCGTGCTAAAAATCGCATATCGAGATTTTGGTAAATGACCATGTTTTAAGGTCCATAGAATCCAATTTTAACATTTTCACGATGATATCTGTGTGTATGTGTGTGTGGATTCTCCACTCTAACTCAAATACTATCATTCAGAAAATTTTGAAACCTTTTATTTCGAACTTTTTCTGTAATGTAATTAGATTTTAGTGTAAATCGGATAACAGGAAATGGCACTTTACTAGAAGCTCAAAATAGTTTTTCTTCGAAAAATACCTTTAAATGATATTTTTTCGATATTAATGTTATAAATATTAAAGATTATTAAATTTTCTACAGATTTGCATTAATACTTTTTCTATATATTTTATGGATAAATTTATAAAATTATCTATAATTTAAATCCCGGAGCCTACGCTTTAAACTTGGTTGTGCAGTTATTCAAATGTATGTAACTGACAGATAAATGTCACTGTCAAAGAACTAATCATTTCAAATTAATAATAGTAACGTTTTAAAGAGAAAAAAGTAAATAGAACAATAGGAAAGGAAATCAATCCGGTTTCCAGCATAAGTAAATATGTAGATACGTATTTAGATTAATATAAATTAACGATTCACAAAAATATTTAAGCTAATTCATATTTTTGGATTAGTGAATTATATTCTATCCCAGTATATAAAATCTTCATTTTATTATCAAAAAATCTGATGTGGCCAGCACATTACCTTCCGTCAGTTCTATGTATTTTGTATAATTAAATGTCATACAGAAAGTTCCTTGCAAAAGATTATATTTCTTGTACATTACCTTACGGCAGTTCTATGTATCTTATACAAATTCCATACAGAAAGCAAAAGATCCTATATTTCCAGTAAAATTATAACACTTACATACTGTCAACTGCACTTGACACTGACACCTTTCAATCAGAATTTTCTTAATATAGCAGCTGTTTCCACAGTTATAGCATAGCGTGCTAATATATGTTATATTTAATTTCTTTATAATTTTTTAAGTCTACATCCATTTAATATGAAATATAAAATGCATTCAAATCGTATAGAGAATAAAATATTCTTTAATATTTATAATAACATTAAATGTAAAAAAATGATATTTAATATCGTTTTTTCAAGAAAAACTGTTAAAATCTTCAAATGGGTGTACTTCCGGTTGACCAATTCTATCCAAAATCTAATCAGCTCTTCACATGGATGTAACGAAGAAGAATACAAAAGAATTATAATTTTTTAAATTGTAGTTTTAGAGTTATCGTAGACGAAAATTTTGTTACACACACACATCCACACACACACACGCACACACACACACACACACACACACACACATACAGACATCATCGTAAAAATAGTAAAATCGTATTGTAGGGACCCTAAAACGTGCTTATTCATCAAAAACTCACCACCGAATTTTTTGACCAAAGACAATACCTTCCTTACCTAAAGGTGACGGAAGGTAAAAAGGTAGTTACTTGGATTAGATTAGACTATATTTTAAGAAATAAACTGCCAAAATTAGAATAAAATTCGCTAATCGAAAAATAAAGATTAACTTAATCTTTTTTGTGAATCGGGTGTAAATGGCGGGAGATATAGAGTTGGCCACACCAGATTTTTTACTAGGATGTTATAAAATCATTATGATCCTGTTTAAAAAAACAGTGCCCGTGAGGTGACGCCTGGTAAGTGCCCGCACGGTGTAAATATTTCATCATTACCGATATCTGTGTACAAAGCAGATTGGCACATCCAGCAATGGGTAATAAGCCGTGATGATATATTTATTTTCATTAAAATATTTTTTGTGCAACCGGGTGCGAAATAAGCATTTCGCAGCCGCAATACAGGCCGCGAAATTCAATTTCGCCACCGTTGGTATGGTAACGGCCGCGAAATTAGGTAAACAACCACTTTGACACTTGAGAATTGCATGGTTTTGTTTATCAAATGTTAATCCCATAGCCACCTTGAAAGCTAACTTTCTATTTACATTGAAACTGTTTAAAATTAATAAAATTTGTAATTACATATTTTTACGGTTGCACAAAAAATATTGTGTCTGTACACCTTGTCCGCGAAATCCTTTAGCGCCCTCGAGATTGTCTTGCCTCGGCCGCAAGCGGCCTCGGCGACAATTTTTCTCTCGGTACGCTAAAGAGAGATTTCGCGGCCTTGATATACAAATAACTATAAAGAAACTATGCATGTGATACTGTACTATATTTTTTTTAGATTTTTCGAGCCGGGCCAAGATAGTAAATCCGCCTCGGCTCGTCGGCTTAATTTTACCAAATGATCGACCCGAAAATGAAAATAGGCCCGACTCGAAATCTGGCTGGGCCAAAGCTAAAGATCGAATACATCCCCGGATGCGGCATATTAATTATCAAGAATGAGCATTTCACATTCGCAACTAGAAACTAAATTTATTTATGATGAAATTGCATCAATATTATTTTACTTGTAATGAGTAATATTAACCTGGATACTTTGATTTTGCTCAACTAATGAAAATATATTTGTAAATATTGTTTGATGGGGACCTGAGACCCTTTCAGACAAGGGCCCGAGGGCCCTTTCGAACGAGGACCTAGGGAGCAAGAGTGTGCCGTTGCTTACCGTTAAATCCGCCACTGTTCAAAATACATATACTTCTTCTTACATTCGAATACGTATTTCCTGTTTAAATATCAAATATTTAATAAAAACTCACCCCTGAAATTAAATTCATGTTCTACATTTTTCTAAAACCCATTTATAACCTTCTTTACAAGTACTGGCTACCTCTAAAATTTTAGCTCTATCTGCACGTACAGGTTTTGCTGGGAATTTGTATGTTACTGTTACAAATTCTTTACTTTCGTTCACACTTAACAATACTATGAAAATTATAAAGAAACGACAAATAATTTTCGATCTCATAATGTACATTAGAAATTGTTAGCTTCGGTTAGAATTTATCTAAATTAATGAAACAGAACTCTTTGTGTTAACTTGAATATATTGCAACAACTGAGATATTTATTAACCAATATTTTATAATTATATCAAATTTTACGTGTGCTATTTTGACTGTGTTTCAAGGAAATGTTTATTTATTTATTTATTGATATCATTAAATCTAATCTATATGTACTTATTAAATATGGTCATAAAAAAGTAAACTTCATAAAATAAAAGTCAAGGACATATAAAATGACATATTTTAAGTATGATCTGCAAGATTTATTCAAATTTATTATTTTTTTCACCAAATCCAAAATATGTATTCATATAAACTGTCTGATCTTGTATGCGCAGAACCTAAAATTCGTACTTGGACGGGTCGAAATATAATAAATAGGGGGGTTAAGTATATTAACGTTTAGTCAAAAGTTTACATTAATTGTTAATTATTTACTAGTAATTATTATGTGATATTATGAGAAGAAAAACACTCTATCAACATTTAAAATTGGTATAAAAGAGAAGGGGATTCATTCCAAAGTCAAAGAAATTGTAGACGATGTTATCAGATTGGCTAGTACGCGCAGTGTCAGTCTAAAAACGACTACGCACTCAGGGCAAAGTGTGACGTCATGCACTGAGGTAGTGTTAACCTTGATCATTTTCACTACGCACTAAATGGAAATCGGGAGCAAAATTAAGTGCAGTTGAATTATTTTTAACGAACTAATTTAACTTCTATATTGCCATTATAAAAGTAAATAATACAGTTTGTGGTGAAAAGTTTTATTCTGACATATATTTCATATTTCAAAATAAACATATTATACTTCATTTCACGTACGAAAATATTGGTGAAAAGATAGGAACAGTTTTATCTTGTTTCTTGATTGTATAATATCCCGATATTATCCAATCAACCAATAAGATCAAAGTGCTCTTATCTTCTCATCACTACTTTCTTATGTGAAATAAAGCAAAATACATATTTAGTTTCACTGCATGATACATATTATGGATGCTGTGAAACTTTTTATAATCAATATATTTTGAGAATTTTTACTGTACCCTTATTTTGTTATAATATTTTACGATAATAAATAACAAATTATATGAAAAATTTAACTGCATTAATATAATATATTGAAAAAGTAGCTAGGTAGGTACATAAAAACGAAAATAATAGTTGTGAAAATTTAATTGTATATTTTATTGACATAATTACGTACATAAAAAATATAATATATAAATTCAATAACAAAAACATATTCTTTAAATAAAATAAACAGAATTGTGAAAATAATCAAATCAGTATACTTTGTTTTAAATGTGGTGATCCTCACGTCATCTGTTTCTGAACTATGAATGAACTATCATGCTTATTATAAGAAATGGAACACCCAAGTGTGAAATGGGAGATGTAAAAAGGGGGGAAAAATAATTATTTTTTTTAAGTTTTGAAAATAATTTTTCCCCCCTTTTTATATCATGTTTATGTCTATCTTTGTCATTCAGAATGTGAGTAACAAAGCCAGACATAAACATGATTGTTCATTCTTGGCAACGCCGCGGAAAACTAAACAAAAATCATATGTTCGTATAGGTAAATAAAATACAGCTTAAAATATATGAAAATATATAGGATGTTGTATTTGAAAAAAAGACAATGAATTCTCGCCCGGCCGTAATGCAACACCCAGCATATGTGAAAATAATTGTATATTATGCTTGAGTAATCGAATAAATTCTGTTATACATTCATACTGTATTTCTAACGACAAGGGAGATATCGAAGACGGTCATTTCAAAGATTCACCCATTGAAATTCGAATATGGTCACATTCCTCATTACAAATGTTCGGTAATTTATTGTTGATAAATGATAAATTATAAACTCTTAAATGGTAAATATTTCCTGGTAGGCCAGTTAAACCCCGGCAGTGAATCTTCTTTTATAATCTGTAGGGATGGTATATTTATTTATTTATTTATTATGAATTATTCAACAGGACATTAGTCTCAATTACAGAATCACATACACAGTACATATACAAAAAGTGAGAGAATATTAACAATTACATAATATTAATAACAAATTATTTAAGAATAGTATATTATTCAACGAGCGTATTATGATGGCTATTATTCACGAGGATGATTTTAGAACACGAGCCGTAGGCGAGTGGGTAATTCATCCGAGTGAATAATTGCTATTATACGCGCGTAGAATACGATATTTTATCTACACCTGCAATTGAAATCATATTATACCGGATGACACTGAAAAATGGTCCACTCTAAATAACTTATTTATAATTATTTTTAATATATTTTTAAGTTTCTTAGATTTTTCAGGTAGTAAGGAAAGTGAGGTTATATTAGCTGGTTCCACAATTTCCGGAGGTGTACACAATAAGTTTTCACTTTCGTTATTATTTTCCATTTTTTTCGGTTTAAAATTGTTTTTTCGCGCTTCCGTCAAGTTTTAAGCATCAAAATCGTTTAGGAACTGTCAGATTACTGCAAACTGAAATGAAATGAGTCACTCACTGTCGTAAAAATATTATAAAAAATCTTTAGTTGAGTATTTTTAATACAAGAAAATAGAATATTTATAGGTTTTAAACCTAATTGTAAGTATTTATAATTAAATTTGCAGTGAAAAATCCAAATAAAATTATTTTGATTTTTCAGGTTATAGGAGTGAAATGCCGTGAAACGGGCAAAGGAAAGGATTATGTTGACTTAAATAATGTTTACAATGTAATATATTTATAAAATTCATTAATTTGAAATTAAAATATTCTGATGTTACCAACACCGAAAATTTCCCTAGAATTTAGAATTTGAGTAATAAATAATAATAAACAGAAAAGTCGGCACATAAAATCTTGTCTATCACATGTCCAGAAACGGTTTTGGGAGTATATGCATGCGCATAACCGCTAAATGAAGTTGATTGTGAACCCTCAACAATAAATTTGACAGTTCCGTGTCTTATGTAACCTCACCCCGCGGATTATGAGTCATAATCCACGGGGCGTGGTTTATGAACGGTATTATGTATCCATGGTTACGTACATAATCAATATATTATTAAACATTATTACTTAATATATTTTTAAATTCGTTAGACTTAAACTAAAATCAAGATCATTGCAAACTGTATTGAATAAGCGACACATAGAAATTACAGGGGAATTAGAATGGTAATTAGTATGAGATACATTGGATATGAACGTATTGTTACTTCTGGTGTTACATTTATTTATATATAAATTGAGTTGGCTTAGTAAACTATTGTCATCAACAATATTGTTTACAATTTTATACAAAAATATTAATTGGGTTCTAAAACGCCTGTTTGAGATAGACTCATGTTTAAATCCGTTTATTAAAGATTTGTAATCATAGTCAAGCCAGTACTCAAATATTGTGAAGAATACAATTTTGCAAAACTTTTTTTGAATTGCCTCAATAGCGGTAACTAAATGTTGATAAGAAGGATACCAAATAATTAAACAGTACTCAAGTTTGCTAATAACTAACATTTTAAACAATGTGATGTAACAATCAACATCTCTGAAATCATAGGCCGTGCGTAATATAAAACCTACTAATATATAACAATGATTAATTACACAATCTGCGTGATTGGCCAATGTTAATTTTGGATCAAGAACAGGGCCTAGGTCTTTTATAATTGTTACACGGGTTAGCGATGAATTATTGATGGAATAGTCAAATATTATGTTATTATGTTATCTACTAAAGGTCATAATTTGGCATTTATTGATATTGAAATGTAACTTGTTATTAATCGAGCACTGAAATATTGAATTTAGGTAATTCTGTAGTAAATTACAATCTTCAATGCTAAGAGGCATATTTACCTGTGCTGAAATATGAAGCGAAAACTCAGATAAATTGTTCCTCTCCTAGAACTATTAACATTTTAAAAAATTCAACACAGCACAAACTTACTTGTGATATTAACCTGTATTTTAAAAAAATAATTATTGAAATTTATTAGTATTTGACTTTGATTTTATGGGAAAATCGAGAAATGCTGTTTTGCCTATAAAATCAAAGTCAAATATTAATAGATTTCAATAGTTATTTTTCTTAAATGTAGGTTAATATCGCAAGTAGGTTTGGGTTGTGTTGAATTTTTTAAAATGTTGACAGTTCTAGTACAGGAACAATTTATTTGAATTTTCGCTTCATATTTCAGCCCAGGGGTAAATATGCCTCTTAAGTATAATTTTAAGTCATCTGCATTAATGAATAGAACCAACAGTATATCATGTCTGTTTAAATTGGTCGATTTAATTTTGTGTGCTGGAGTTCTAATTTGATTACCTACCTGTTTATCTGAATAATTGTTTACATCACTAATTCAATACGCTACTTGCGTGGTATTGAAAATCTGATATCTATCACTAAATACCTAAAGTAAAGTTGAATACGTATATACAAATATAAATTTTATTTAAAAAAAACATGTTTTTTTTAATAAATTAAGAAAGAAGATTTTCTTTGACGTCATTATTTTGAACTGGAGAAAGGGATGCATATTTAAAAATGCAACCTGTAGATGGCGAGCGAGTGCGAGTTGTAATTTGATTTTGACATTAGTTCATTTTCCTGTCACTGTCTCTCTTCTTTATTATTTACAATTTGCGTGGTTTCTGTTACTTTCATTACGTATTTCGATTTGTAAAGCAGGATTTTAAAGGATTTTAAATTAGCTTATACTCGTACAAGATTAAAATTACAAACGAAAATATTAACCTCCAAACTATTATTCAAACGTCAAACAGATGATCTGTCATGTTTAAATTACCCGCACGTGCCGTTGCTATTGGACGTACCGATGTTATTGCTTTACGGCCATTCAATGGTTCGGCGTAAATCTACGTCAGACATGGCGGTAATTTTAATATTAAAATTTCATTAATTTTTTTCTGGCTAATTAATGAAAATTTTGCCAAAAGAAAAAATATGAGTAGCAAGATTTGTCGAGATTTTACATTATCTCGATCTCGACATTTTTATTATTATTATTATTATTATTATTATTATTATTATTATTATTATTATTATTATTATTATTATTATTATTATTATTATTATTATTATTATTATTATTATTATTATTATTATTATTATTATTATTATTATTATTATTATTATTATTATTATTATTATTATTATTATTATTATTATTATTATTATTATTATTATTATTATTATTATTATTATTATTATTATTATTATTATTATTATTATTATTATTATTATTATTATTATTATTATTATTATTATTATTATTATTATTATTATTATTATTATTATTATTATTATTATTATTATTATTATTATTATTATTATTATTATTATTATTATTATTATTATTATTATTATTATTATTATTATTATTATTATTATTATTATTATTATTATTATTATTATTATTATTATTATTATTATTATTATTATTATTATTATTATTATTATTATTATTATTATTATTATTATTATTATTATTATTATTATTATTATTATTATTATTATTATTATTATTATTATTATTATTATTATTATTATTATTATTATTATTATTATTATTATTATTATTATTATTATTATTATTATTATTATTATTATTATTATTATTATTATTATTATTATTATTATTATTATTATTATTATTATTATTATTATTATTATTATTATTATTATTATTATTATTATTATTATTATTATTATTATTATTATTATTATTATTATTATTATTATTATTATTATTATTATTATTATTATTATTATTATTATTATTATTATTATTATTATTATTATTATTATTATTATTATTATTATTATTATTATTATTATTATTATTATTATTATTATTATTATTATTATTATTATTATTATTATTATTATTATTATTATTATTATTATTATTATTATTATTATTATTATTATTATTATTATTATTATTATTATTATTATTATTATTATTATTATTATTATTATTATTATTATTATTATTATTATTATTATTATTATTATTATTATTATTATTATTATTATTATTATTATTATTATTATTATTATTATTATTAAAACCAATCTTCATCTTGAGCATTAATATTAAAATCCATCTCGATCTTGAGGTCGAGATCTCGACGATCTCGACTTCTCGGCTATTGTCGTGCAAATTCGTTAAGATTCGTTCGCTCGGACGTATTGCATATGCGCATTAGGGCATTGGACATGTGAATGCGTAACATGTTAGGCCTGTGACTTGTCTGTGGGTAATATAATTCATGCGATTTCAGGTGTAACCGTGTAACTTCCATTCTGATTTAATAAACGTGTTAAGTCAATTCATCTTTGATCTGCCCTCATACCGCATAAAATCTGCACACATCGTACAATACTAATTAATGTATAATCAAACACGAAAGTTGTATTTTTTATTCTGATTTCACAATTTTTTGTCTCTTATTTGTTTTTAATACGTATGTCCCAGAATGAATAAACTCAGTAAAAAGTATGTCTATACGAATAAAACACAATGCGAGTACATACTATATTTATAAAAATACATTGTTATTTTCTTAAAATTTTAGGAAGATAAAAATAATATTTTTTTTCCTATACACTTCGAAAGCGATGACGTCAAAATCGAGCGGGAAGTACAATACCTGAAATATTGTTGAAATATGTATCCGGTTTGTAAGTGTGGCCGTAGTGAACAAATCGGATTATCGGGCAATTTAAATAAATATCATCTGGGTGCAAACTTAAGTTTGGCTATGTGTATTTTTCACCACGCCCACACTTACTAATCGGATACGTATTTCTAGAATATTTCAGGTTTTGTAATTCCCGCTCGATTTTGACATCACGCGTTCGGAGTTTATCAAAATTGCAAGCAAATAGACCATTTTCATTGGTGTTGTGCGCATGATTAGAGTGAGAGGTCAGAATTGCCCTGTTAAATTATTTACATGTCAGACGAGGAATGAAACTTCGTCATTTTCTTCACAAAATCTGTGTTAATAAAACTTTTTGTGAAGAGTAGGACAAGTTTCATTCCTCGTCTGATAATTCCTTCACGATAACTCAGCAATTGTAATTATTATTTACATGTTGATGATATGGTCAATTGCCAAAAAAAAAATTATGGTTGGGATACATTGTTGTGTCCCGGGGTGCAAAAACAAATCAAATGAAAACAAAAATGTGTCTTGGCATTTATTATCTGCGGAAGGTAACAGCTGACACTGTTGAGTTGAGAGATCAGCAGAGGTCATGTTAAGGTTGCTTTGTAGAAAATACAAATTATTTAAAGTTTCAAAAATTGGTAATAGATGTCTCAATCTCAATGAAAATTGTATAAACTTATAACAAAACTGCCTAGTATTATGTTTAGTACTGATGAGATGAAATAAATAATCGAAAGTTGTGTATAAATAATTAATAAGTTTTTCAAGATCAAGATCTCGCCAAATCTCGTCAAGAATTGAAGTATGTAATCTCGTCTCAATCGAGTATTTGACCTTGAAATTTATTTGTATCTTGATCTCGAAAATTTACTCAAGACGAGACAAGATCAAGAAAAATCTCGTCTCGGCGGCAACACTAGTAGCAAGTTTTTATCGTCTCTTCAAAAATATGGCACGCAAGTAGCCCATTAATTTAGGTCCTTGCGTTTTCGTATAATACGCAAGAACTTCTTGAATTTCAAAATCACTATCACCTGATGACGATTCTGGCAGTTCAAGGAATACGGAACTATTTGTAATTTTGTTATTTGCATTGGACCTGTTTTTTTATTTATTTATTTATTTATTTATTATTGACCTCCTTACAGGATATAATATCCCAATTACAAGGGGGTCAGAAATACACAAATTAGCAAGAACCCAAAAAAAACATGTTTGACGTAGACAAAATGTGAAACACAATATATATATATATATATATATATATATATATATATATATATATATATATATATATATATATATATATATATATACATAAAAAATAATAAAAATAAAAAATAATACACAATAGAAGGAAAAAATACATTTGAATAAGATTTGTTCTATTTATGTCAAAATGTACGTAGATTGGAAATCAAAATATTTTTAAAAGCAACGTAATTTATGTTAAAAATGTCAACCTCAAAATCTATTTTCCTTACAATATCATTGTAAATGAAACACAGTCGGGTAATTGGACGTTTTAGAAAATAATTTCTCCTTATGTGATGAATATAAAATGTAATGCTCGTATGTATTCTGGATGAAAGGCGCGGAATATAAATGTGAACATTGTTTAAGCTAGTAGTGTCGTCGATTTTGTTTAATAATAATTTATGTAGATACAGACAAGAGTACATCTTACGTCTGGACTCCAATGTAAACATATTGAGATGTAGTAGGGCAGCAGTATAACTATAGTTCAGGGGATTAAAATTTATTGAAATTTTTCGTGCACAATATCGTACAAATTTTCTTTGCACCCATTCGATATTATTACTGTGCAAGTCGTATATTGGATTCCAAACAATAAGACAGTACTCAAGTCGAGATCGAACAAGCGAGTAATACAGGGATTTAAGTGTTGCTTGATTTTTGAAAAATTTCGAGTTGCGTATTATAAAACCCAAGCTTTTATAAGAAGCATTTACAATATAATTATAATGCAAATCAAACTGTAATTTCGGATCAAATACAACTCCCAAATCCCTATGATTATTCACTCTTTCTAGACACTCACCGTCCATCCAATAAGGGACAATAACCCGACTGTGCTTCATGGCATACGACATAATTTTACATTTAGAAAAATTAAAAAATAGATATGAAGAAGACGACCAAGCTAGAAGGTTATTAATATCTTTTTGTAGTTCATGACAGTCATTAGAAGTATTTATGACTTTAAATAGTTTCAAATCATCAGCATAAAGAAGACTATTTGAAAACTCCAAACACTTAGTAATATCATTAATAAATAAAACAAAGAGAAGGGGGCCCAAATTGGAACCCTGAGGAACACCAGAGTGGGGAGTGAAAAAATTAGATTTGTGGTTATTGTACTGTACAAATTGTTTACGGTCACTGATATACGAACGTATTAACATAAGTAAGTCTGGAGAAAAATCAAACTGATGCTCCAATTTAAACAATAGTACATCATGATTTATGGTGTCAAAAGCCTTGGCAAAATCAGTATACACAACATCCACTTGCGAATTTTTGCTGAAAGCATTGATAGTGAAATCAGTAAATTGACTAAGATTAGTCGCAGCTGATTTGCCCCTAATAAAGCCATGTTGTGCAGGTGTTAATTCTTTACTGACAGATCGATATATGTTCGTATACAGGATTTTTTCAAAACATTTAGAGATATTAGAAATAATAGAAATCGGCCTATAGTTTGAAATATCAGTAGTGTCACCAGATTTAAAAATTGGACATATTAGAGATTCTTTTAAAGAAGCAGGGAATTTACTGGTTTTTATAATTAAATTAAATAAAATATGGAGTGGTTTAACAAAGATTTCACAGCAACCTTTTAAAATGTAAGAAGGAACACTATCAGGGCCAGGAGAACAAGACACTTTCAGAGATTTAATAGATTCAATTATGTCGTCTTCTGAAATTTCTTTTATATTTAAAAAGTTATTTGAGGTTACGGGATTATATATTTTAGAGAAGTCTGTTACATTGATTTGGGAATAGACAGTAGAGAAGTAATCTGCAAAACCTTGGACAGTTGACTGTGTATCATTATAATTGATATCACCCCAATGCATGTTCCCAGGTATTCGTGTACAATTTTTCTTTTTGTTAATAAAAGACCAGAATTTTCTTGGTTCAGTTGCAAATATATTTTCAGATCGGTGAACAAAGTTTTTATATTCAGTTTTAATATCAGTTTTAATTTTAGATCTGAGAGTTTTAAATTGCGAATAATGTCTAGCATCATTAGTTTTTTTGTATAATTTATGATGTTTATCTTTAAGTTTAAGATCTGAAATAATTTGTTTCGTGAACCAAGGAGGATAGGGAGACAATTTCCTGCGAGTGAGTGGAACACAATCCCTGAAAACATGATCGAGAATATCATAAAATTTATTGAATGCTTGATCCACATCATCATATTCACTTGCACTTGCACTTGGTCCTGTAATCAGTGCGCACTCAATTTGAAACGCAAATGGAAAACGAAACACTTCAAAAGTGCACACTCAAAGTACAAGTGGAAAATGCTGCCCGAATTCAATGCAGCACCAGTACGCACTGAGTGCACAAGTGGAAAACGCTATTAGTGAAGATAGCCTCCTCCGATAAAATTCTTATTTTATCAGATTAATAATGGAAACATTTTATTTTTTGAGTTATTAATTTTTCTGTTACTCGTATTTTATTAATAGGGTCCGGCACTCTACTGTTTTAACACGTTCGCGCAGTAGTGTTATTTACAGGTATTTTAGCTCAGCCGTAACTGATTTTGTAACTTTTTTGTAATGCACTAAACATAAAAAAAACATTTTTATTCTTTGAAAAACGTAGTTATAGAAAACCGACTTTGAAGTTAATATTGCGTAATCTTAAATTTAAATGTGGTAATATATTACAAATTATACCAAATTAAAATTCTTTCAAAAATTTACGCCGTGTACCACCGGCGGTACACGCCGGCCCTGACTGTAAGTACGTCGTGTAGATACCACCGCTGGCATACGTCGGCGCAAACATGTTTAATATTTTAAATGAAAGTTCGTTTAATTTTGAAGCAATTCGCAGTATTAAAAAGTCATAATTATTTTTAGTTAAACTGCATTTGATTTTTAAGGAAACCTATTGCTATCTTTCTCGCACCAGTTTCTATAACAGGCTGCGCGAGAAAGATAGCAATAGTGTGACGTCACAGTGGCACTGATATTAAATTCAAATATCTCGTAAAGTAATTAATAGGAAATTGTCTTTTTATCTTAATCGTTATTTATTGCGTAATACTTTAAGGATAATGTGTACATTTTATTATTATTTTTTTGTTATGATGCAGAAGCCCACTGCAGAATTTTTTTATAAAAATTAGTTTAGTTTAGTAATGTTTGTCACTAATTGTTTAGCAGTGGTATGTAGGGTTACTGATGTCTGAACTAAATAGTGCCGGTTGCTGTAATATTGTTCATCGCGACTGCTGAACCGGGGTTTTGTGTATTAGATTAGGCTATTTAGGTTACATTATTAGAGATATAGTCAAGTCCAAACCCATTTTACAATTTATACATAAAAGAAATTGTGGTATATGTAAGCGAATAAAATGAATAATTATTGGCTTTATTTTATAATTTTATTAGCTGGCGCCGGCTGCAGATATTAGAACCGGGACCAGTTGCAGATATGTGGACCAGTGCCGGCAGCCAAGGCTTTGCCGAAATAAAACCATGCATTAGAGTTTATTTATAAACGAATTTCAAAATATAAATAAAACCCATTCTTAAACGATCAAAGGAAAATTTATTTTTTATTTCTATTATTTATATTTACCTATTTTAAATATTTGTTATAAGGTACATAATTTTATTAATCTCGTCTAAAAAATCAAGTTACTTCAGTTATAAGTGCATTATGTGTAACGAAAGAATTCATGTTACTGTAGAATTGAATTACGTTGAGAAAATGACAGTAAATTTTTTATTTAATTATTGGGTGCCGGTTTCGGAATTACATCCGTCATCAGCACTCGTCAAATTATTCGAAATAAAATCCTGCATTATGATTTAGTGTAGTAAATATAATAAATTCAGATTTAAATCATCGAAAGAAAATTGAAAATTCGAGTTGTATATTTCTGCTTTTCAATTTTCTTTCGATATATTAAAACGAACTTCAATATATTTACTAAATCCTAATTTTTTAACTAAGTATTTGACGAGGATTGGTGACAGACCTAGCTCCGAAACCGGTGCGCAATAACTAAATAAAAAATTTACTGTGGATTATTTTCTCCACTTAACGCATTATGTATGTTTAGCGCATTACATTATTGGCATGCTGGTGACCAGTATTAAGTAAGATGCGAAGACAACCGCAAAAGCAGCCTCAAAGGGGTCAATAACCATTTTTTTTTTTACCTTCCATCACCTCTAGGTAAAGGAGGTATTGTCTTTGGTCAAAAAATTCGATGATAAGTTTTTAATCAATAAGCACGTTTTAGGGTCCTTAGAATACGATTTTACTATTTTTACGATGATGTCTGTATGTGTGTGCTGTGTATGTGCTGTGTGTGTGTGTGTGTGTGTGTGTGTGTGTGTGTGTGTGTGTGTGTGTGTGTGTGCGTGTATGTATGTGTGTATGTGTGTGTATGTATGTGTGTAAGTGTGTTTGTGTGTGTGTGTGTGTATGTGTGTGTGTGTGTGTGTGTGTGTGTGTGTGTGTGTATAAAAAAAATTCGTCTACGATAACTCTAATACTACAATTTCAAAAATTATAATTCTTTTGTATTCTTCTTCGTTACATCCACATGAAGAGCTAATTTGGTTACAATTGGTCAACCGGAAGTACCCTCATTTGAAGATTTTAACAGTTTTTCTTTAAAAAACTGTGTTAAATATCTTTTTTTTCACATTTAATGTTATAAATGTTAAGAATATTTTATTCTCTATACTATTTGACTGCATTTTATACTTAATATTAATCGGATATAGAGTTAAAAAATTATAAAGAAATTAAATTTCGTAAAGTAGCCGTAGCTATATAAACAGCTACTATATTAAGAAAATTCTGATTGAAAGATGTCAGTGTCAAGTGAAATTGACATAGTGTGTTTGTCTTATAATTTACTGGAAATAAAGGATCTTTTGCTAGAAATTTTCTATGTGCAATTTGTATAAAATACATACAACTGCCGGAAGGTAATGTACAAGAAATAGAATCTTTTGCAAGGAACTATCTGTATGAAATTTGTACAAAATACATAGACCTGACGGATGGTAATGTGCTGGCCACTCAGATTTTTTCTGATAGTTCGAGTATTTAAACTTCGGCTGAGGGCCGATTTAAAAATTATTTATATAGTAGTAGAGAAATATGACTAATTACACACGTATCTCGAACAGAGATTGTCTTTATTTTTACAAAAAATATACTACACGACGTTTCGTATATTTTTTGTAAAAATAAAGACAACGTCTGTTCGAGATACGTGTATTCTTAGTCAAAATCCATCATTGTCTACAACCTTCAAACAAAGTAGAGAAATATATTTATAAAATTAATTCTATATTTGAATAATTTCCTGATCTACATTCAACACAAACTTGCTTTACAATAACCGAATAAACAAACTAACATAGTAAAATCTATAACAGAGGAGAGCAGCTAATTACATAAGATCTTTCTTACACGATTTTTTTTCTTATACATTAAATCACATTTATTTAAAAAAATTAAGAAGTCGGCACAAAAAAATCTTGTATATATCACGTCCAGAAACTGTTTTGCGAGTGCACAATTAAAATCAAAATATATACTCACACTCGTAAAAGTGTTCTTAACTAGTGATACAAATATCACAGATAACTATTTTGTAACTAAATATTTAAATTTAATCAAATTAAATTCTTTCTTAAAATTAAAAGTGTTTATGTAATTATATCTTTGTATTTTTAGTAGTATTAAGGAATCAAATACATATACAGTTTTTTTGATCGTATTAAAACAGTTTTCTGTATAATACAACCAAAAACTGTTTAGTTTATTAGTATTACCCCTATTACACAAACACATTCTTAATGCGTCTTTTAAATAAAAGTGTTTGTTTTTTATTTGTGATAAACTCGGAAGTAAAACTATTTTCTTATATCTTCCAAACATGGTACTCTTTCATAAATAAAAACTGTTTTGAGAATCTATTTTTCGACATCATATCTGTCCATATATTTTTAAACTCACCTCTACAATCAAATCAACTTTCTACATTTTCCAAGAAATTGCTTATAACCGTTTTTGCAGTCCATATCTATAATATTTGCTTGCTGCGAACTAACGGTAGAAGCTTTCTTTACGAATTCATATATTATTGTTGTATATTCGTGACTGTATTGCACATTATTTAATAACAACACTGCGCACATTAACAACAAATAGTAAGTAGTCTGTGACATTCTGAACAAGAAAACTGTTTATTCTACAAGAATTTTATCTGAACTGATAAAGCATGAACGCAGTTCATGTATATACATTGATAGTATTTATAAATTTATTTTTGTATTGGCGGTAATGACATTTAGCACTGGAAATATGAAAGAAATATATATATATATATATATATATATATATATATATATATATATATATATATATATATATATATATATATATATATACCACAAAAGATATGACAATGCTACATGGAAAATAGAAACGCAAAGTTTTTCAAATTTTAGTATTTAAGACTTTCATATCAAGGGGAATAACATATTAGATTTTGGCTAAAATAAACCGGAAGTGATAGTTTACTTAAAGCTCATTGCTATTTTGAACATGGAATTGGCGGGAGGTCATGTGCTGGCCACATCAAATTTTTAACTCTATATTCATTTAATATGAAGTATAAAATGCATTCAAATCGTATAGAGAATAAAATATTCTTTAATTTTTATAATAACATTAAATGTGAAAAAATAATATTTAACATCGTTTTTTCAAGAAAAACTGTTAAAATTTTCAAATGAGGATACTTCCGGTTGACCAATTATAACCAAAATCTAATCAGCTCTTCACATAGATGTAACGAAGAGGAATACGAAAGAATTATAATTTTTGGAATTGCAGTATTAAAGTTATCGCATTAGAAAATTTTGTCACACACAGACATACACACACACACACACACACACACACACACATATATATATATATATATATATATATATATATATATATATATATATATAGACATCATCGCAAAAATAGTAAAAATCGTATTCTAGGGACCCGAAAACGTGCTTATTCATTAAAAAAAAGACAATACCTTCCTTACCTAAAGGTCACTGACGGTAATATGTAAAAAATAAGATACTGACGAAGTGACAGAATAGTATATTGTATTTATGAATAAAAGTGATACTTTGTGTGGCGAGCATGGAAGTTTGCTCGACGAACGAAGCGTGTCGGACAATTTATGCGAAGCACACAAATACACTTTTATTCCAAATGACACATTACTTTTCTTTTTATTCGCTAATTCTATATAGTTTCTATGGATATTTATTTATTTTATATCTACGCCGCCGGCGTAGAAATTTCCAGCGGCGTAGAAATGAAACTTCTACCATGTGAATCAAGTCACAAAAATGCCATTTCTACGACGTTTGAAAAAAATATTTTTGTTTTGTTTTATATACTTTTACAAGACTGTTAGGTGCTGTCATCTACTAGTCATATAAATTCAACAACTAAAAAGAGTAGAAATTGATTGACAGGTAAAAGATTAAACAAATTATTATTTTTGCATTCAATTTCAAATGACTTAATTTTAAAATTTGAATGTATCCTTTACTTACTGTATATTTTGTACAATAAAAGATAAACATTTAATTTGTGTAGTTATGTTTTTATTTATTTCTTGTGATTTTTTTGTACATCAGCGATATATCGATACTCGATATATTCTCATCGATATATCGAATATATCGATATAGCTTCAAAATATATCGGATGATACGATATATCGATATATGCTTCTACTTTTGCCATCCCTATCGATTACACAATCTCATTTTGGTTAAAAATTAACATAGGTTATTCCTGCATTAAGCCTCAGAAATAATATTTCATTTTCTCTCTAAATATTTCCTTACATTTTTCCTGTACACATATCAGTCATAGATTTAAAAATAAAAATTACATCAACATAAAATGAAGATATTCAAATATTTATAACTAACAGATAAATATTAACGTAATTTAATAAACTTTGGTTTACATAGTATATTCTTGATATATTTTACAGGAAATATGTACTTGTATAAAATAAAATACCGTATTGGTCACATAAAAATCTATATATTCATAAGGTTTTATTTAAGCCTTTCAATTTTGCGTAGATATATAACTACAATTTCAAACTTACCTCTGCTATCATATCAACTTTCGACATTTTCCAAAAACGAATTTCCAACCTTCTTTGCATTGTACATCTATAATATTGCTTTGTTTAGGTTGTATTGTCGTTGGTTTCTCCCAAAATTTGTATATTATTGGTAATTCTTCACTGTATTGCACACATATTAACAACACTAAGCAAATTAGCAAGAAACAACAATTTGTTTTCATTCTCATTGTGCGAGAGAAAAAATGTACATGCTACTTCGACTTTATCTGAACTGATAAGGCCTCAGCACAGCTTGTTTGGTCGTAGAGATTGTGGCTTAACAATAAGGTCTATTTTTGAACCATCAATAGATAATTGCTTATAAATGGACGTCATTTATACGTACTTAAAGGGTTTACCCTTTCCAGACAAATTTCTTAGAAGTGATGCATAGTAATAACACTCATTTTTTAAAGTTTTGCGGGAAATGTAATACAAAAATAAATAATATTTCTTATATAATATATTTATCTATATGATATTTACAAAATTTGTTTATTTCTCTATTATCTTTTATTTTATCTCATTATTATAAGTCGTAGTTTAATGTTCGTCAGTTATAATACCGACATGTACACCTTCAAATGTTTATTTCTTACATTGCAGTTATATTACCCAAGTAACTTTTTTGTGTATTTTTGAACTAAACAGTACAGGCTGTCTCATTTTCGATGTTTTTTTAAGATACTTCGGGTAATATTAACGAGAGATCAAAACCGTTTGCACATTCCTGAGTCAACTTTTCGAGAAAAATACGAGTACAGTAATCACAACACAACACGAATTTTCAATATTGTTTTGTTTCTGAGCTACAGGCAAAAACTCGTTTTTCCTTCATTTCGAAAATATCTTATCTTATTTATAATGATAGAGAAAATTTGTTATAATATAGTTACTTATATAACAAGTGTGTAAAGTAGTACTTTTTTAGTCGAGTGCGATGATTGTAGCACGAGACAAAAAATACTATTTTACACTCGTGTTGCATACAACATTTTTCCTACAACCGAAATGGTATTGATGTTTCTCATAATACTGAGTGTACCGGCATCCAGCAGCTTCAAATACTATTAGTACTGTTTCTCATAACACTGTACAAATTGTAACTTAAACACTTGGAACCTTGGAAGAATCTCAGACAGACGATGATTAGTCTTTTATAATATACAAATTGTACATTTAATATTTATATTAAAAATTAGGTTAGGTTAGAATACATGTCAACTAAATGTTAATGTTCTTACAAATTAGATTAGCACTCAACCTTCTAAAAAAATATTAGATTTGTTTCATTTACAGTGTATATTCATATTTCTTAATAAATTTTATTACTTTCATTATTATTTACTACCTAATTATATACTTGACAGGTAAATTAACCGAATTTTAATGTTGCCTAGCAACGCTTATTTACTTTTCAAGCACTAGTATGTGAAAAGTAATTTTCACGCACGGTTGTAGGAAAAGTTGCCTAGCAACACTCATTTACTTTTCAAGCACTAGTGCGTGAAAAATACATTTCACGCACTAATGCTTGAAAAGTGACACTTTACACACTGTAATGAGTGCGTGAAAAGTACTTTTCACGCACGGTTGCAGGAAAATAATTTTATGGCGTTTTTTAGAATGGCGTAATTAGATTTTTTGAAAAATTAATAATTCTCGTGATGTATGTAGTACAAACTTATGTATTTTAAATGGAAAAAAATTCTCAATGATTTGTTTTATACATGAATACAAGAAGAATTATTAATTTATTGCTGTGAAAAAATTGTAAATTATTAAGATCATCATTTGTTTATTTTTAATATCTATTATTTATTTTAGTTCCCCATTTTTTTTCAATTTATTTACTTTAGAAAGCATATTAAACTGTAACGTCGATAAATAATAATAATAATTAAACTAACTCCAAAATCATTGGTTAAGATTAAGTATAATTTTGTGAATATAACTAATGGATATACAATCAAATAAACTAATAATGATTTGTAATTGATTTTTTCATTTATTTCTTAATAATTTTCACTTTTTTCAGAAGTCTCCGTTTTTGAAACTTGCCCCAGGCGCCACAAAATAGGAACATCGTTATTTGATCTAGCAGCCTATACCCTCCTGTATATTAGAGCAATACTATCTATGCATTTTAGTAGTTTAAAGATATCCTAACATTTTTATAAATAATAAATAGCAAAAATATTCTTCATATGATGCCACCAAAATCAATCACTCTGAATGTTTGCTTTTTGCTACTTCCATTTTGAACCACTTCATAATTTAATTTTTGTAGCTTTTTACCTTCCGTCCATGTAAACCACACAGTTCATCTTCAGAAACAGATGAACTGTGTGGTTTACATTTTTCTAAAAATAATTTTGACAATATAGTTTTGTAATTAAACATTTTTAAAAAAAATAAGTCAGTAAGTTTACATATCCCCGAAGAAGGCATATTTGGTGCCGAAACGTCGGCTATGTAATAAAACATTTTTCAAACGTTTTCATCCGACTGTTTTTCTCCAAGTTTTCCCAGCTTTAATTTTAATATTCACCTTATTTGTCGCAGGACCATCCATAACCGAGATATAGTTAAAAAACGATTTTTGACCCATATTTAGGCAAAATTGGGTGTGTTCCGGGGGGTGCGGGAGGGGGAAAACGAATATGTCTATAAGAGGCCTACAATAAACCGATTCCAATAGATAAATCTTTTTCCCGATTTAAAACCATATTTACATCTGCTGAACTCACTCACGACTGACCTAAAACTTAATATTGTTCTTATAATATTTTTACCTTCCGTCACCTTTAGGTAAGGAAGGTATTGTCTTTGGTCAAAAAATTCGGTGATGAGTTTTTGATGAATAAGCACGTTTTAGGGTCCCTACAATACGATTTTACTATTTTTACGATGATGTCTGTATGTGTGTGTGTGCGTGTGTGTGTATGTATGTGTGTCCGTGTGTGTGTGTGTGTGTGTGTGTGTGTGTGTGTGTGTGTGTGTGTGTGTGTGTGTGTGTGTGTGTGTGTGTGTATGTAACAAAATTTTCGTCTGCGATAACTTCCATACTACAATTCTAAAAATTATAATTCTTTCGTATTTCTTTTCGTTATATCCATGTGAAGAGCTGATTAGATTTTGGTTAGAATTGGACAACCGGAAGTACCTTCATTTGAAGATTTTAACAGTTTTTCTTGAAAAAACTATGTTAAATATCATTTTTTCACGTTTAATGTTATTATAAATATTAAAGAATATTTTATTCTCTATACGATTTGACTACATTTTATACTTAATATTAAATGGATATAGAGTTAAAAAATTATAAAGAAATTAAATTTCATAAAGTAGCCATAGCTATGGAAACAGCTACTATATTAAGAAAATTTTGATTGAAAGATGTCAGTGTCAAGTGAAATTGACATAGTGTGTCTGTCGTATAATTTTACTGGAAATATAGGATCTTTTGCTATAAATTTTCTGTATGGAATTTGCATAAAATACATGCAACTGCCGGAAGGTAAAGTACAAGAAATATAATCTTTAGCAAGGAACTTTCTGTATGAAATTTATACAAAATACATAGAACTGACGGAAGGTAATGTGCTGGCCACATCAGATTTTTTTGCTATTAATTTTGTAAGTAGGGCCCACTTGCCACACCTACCCGTATGCTAGCGACTCGGATGAAAACTATAATTCAAATCATTTTTTTTATTTATTATTATTATTATTATTATTAATATTATTATTATTATTATTATTATTATTATTATTATTATTATTATTATTATTATTATTATTATTATTATTATTATTATTACCTCCCGCTACCCTTGGTAAAGGGAGGTATAGGGATCGTGCTAAAAATCGCATATCGAGATTTTGGTAAATGACCACGTTTTAAGGTCCCTAGAATCCAATTTTAACATTAACATTAACGATGATGTCTGTGTGTATGTGTGTATGTGCGGATCCTGCACTCTAACTCAAATACTATCATTCAGAAAAATTTGAAACCTTGTATTTCGAACTTTTTCTGTAATGGAAAGAGCCCATTAGATTTTGCTGTAAATCGGATAACCGTAAATGGAACTTTACTAGAGGCTAAAAATAGTTTTTTTTTTCAAAAATACCTTTAAATGTTATTTTTCGACATTAATGTTATTATAAAAAAATTCTACAGATTTGCTTTAATACTTTTTCAATATATTTTATGGATAAATTTATAAAATCATCTATAATTTAAATCCCGAAGCGTACGCTTTAAACAAACAAAACTTGGATGCGCAGTTATTCAAAAGTATGTAACTGACAGATAAATGTCACTGCCAAAGAAAAAAGTAAATAGAAATCAATACAGTTTCCAGCATATGTAAATAAGTAGATATGTATTTAGATTAATAAAAATTAACGATTTGCAAAAAAGTTTAAGCTAATACTAATTTTTGGACTAGTGAATTCTACTTTATCCCTGTATTTAAAATTTAATCTTCATTTTTTTTATCAAAAAAGGTAGTTACTTGGATTACGTTATATGTATACTATATTTTAAGAAATAAACTGCCAAAATTAGAGTAAAATTCGCTAATCCAAAAATAAGGATTAGCTTAATCTTTTTTGTGACTCGGGCGGTACATGGCGGAAGGTATTGTGTTGGTCACACCAGGTTTTTTATATAAATTGTCATTATTTTTATATTAATTAATTTAAAAATATGAAAATTAATATAATTTCATAGAAATGTATGGTCCATAATTGAAAGAGTGGTTCATGATTTATTAATTTTTTTAAACTAGTTATTGAGTTTTAAACTCAACTGACTGTATTTCTGAAATGGATAGTAGTTCTCTTCGTTCCCCCGAATTCATCTGAAATTTTACGATAATAATTGATTTGGGCTGGAGTCAGTGAGGTTGCGTTTACAATAATCAAGCATTTTTTATTACCACAAAGTAATATTTCATGATTTTCTTTTTATTAAAATTGTTAATTTAAAGACAGTATATTATCTTATAAATATTGAAATTTATTATTTCTTTGTAATGGTAAAATACCCCATATTTATAAATCATTGCTTACCTGTAAATTAAATTTTAAAAAATGTTCTTTTACTAAAAAAATAAATTTGCAATATCTTTTTTCTTTCTATAGTTATGTTATTGAGACGATTATACATATTACCTACTTATTACATTTATCAATTAAGGAAATAACTGTTTGTCCCAATGTTTCCATGAATGTGTTCGCGTTTTTCATTGACTACTCTTTTTTTAATCGTGAAGATTACAATAATTATAAGACATACGTTGACATAGGAATAAATTATTATATACCTAAGACTACCTACAAGTGTGATCACTTGTCACTTCCAATAAATTTCAACAATCGATTATCCTTTTCGATGCATTTGATAATATTCTTTGTTTTTTGTTCTTATAATACGAGCACACCTTCTGCCCACTTTGTAATATCCTTGTTTACAATCGACACGTATGAAATACCTGTAATATGAAACAGAATAATTACAAATTTAAAACTAACATGCTTGTATTAGTACAAAAAATAACGATGTGAACTTTAAAAATAAAATAAAGTCAACACATTTAATAATAAAATTTTGCTTGTTTTAAGAAATGTTCCAATTAATATTAATAATTAAATAGATAATTACCTTACTCCTAAAGTATCTGGTTGACACTCTTTGCCATCAAAATAATATCCATAACTGCACATTTCTTCACTGTCTTCTTCATCAAAATTAAATGAATCATAGTCGTTTATTGCATTAACTTTTGCATTAAAATATAAATAAGGTATAAACACTAGCATCAAAAGTAATTTCATTTTATTATGTAATTATATCATCTGTTTTAAAGCAGACACTTGAACTTAGTAATAATACAGTTGTATGTACAGTTGACAAAACCACAAACACAAACATATATTGGGAAACTTCATAGTGGTTTGGTTAGGTAGAGAATTTGATAAAAGAATTTAGAAAGTTTTTATTTATACAACGAAAAATTATAATGAGTATAATCTCCATTCATAATAACTAATCTTTATTAACATTTTTATGCAAATTTCTAATCAAACAATATATATATATATATATATATATATATATATATATATATATATATATATATTTAATAATATCCTATAAAAAATGGAACTAAATTATTTGAAAAACTTTTTTTCTATGATCGATAAAAAAGTAGGCTTTTCAAATGTCATTTGGTTGTAGAAAGTAAAGTTTCATTCACAGCTACTTTTTTAATGCATAACGTTAATACATGATGCTAATAGATAATGCGTAACGAAGTTCGTTATATGGCAACGCACAAGACCATTCCAGCTAGTTTAAATTTTAACGCATAATACATAAACACAATGCATAGCAACAAATGTTTGCAAACTCCAAACTTTTATGCATTACGCATTATGCATTAAGTAAATTTGTGACTGCTGTCAAAATAAATTTGCGAGAGACCTTAAAATATTCAATTTCGAAGAAAATATGTATATGTAAACCTCTCTGTAATTGGGATTTAATCCTGTTGAGAGGTTTAAAAAAAAAATAAATAGCTGCACCTAGTACCATGTACTCAAATAAAATTAAGCAAGGAAATACGCTTTAGCAATCCTTTTCTGCCATGATAAACTTCAATTTTGACAGGTAATTTCAATTAATACACATGTCAACTATCAATTAAATTTTATTGCAAAAAATGTTAGGTTTTTTTTAACTTTACGCATTGGCACTAGGTATTAAAGTTATGTCTTATGCATTGTCATTACGCATTAAAAAAGTAGCTGTGCATGTAGCTTAAATAATTGCAGACCAAATTTTTTACTTACCGTTGCTAAGCAGTAACGGCCTACGCAACATTCAAAATTTTCGCTTTCATAGATGTAACATAAATATGGAATATTATATATTTTATTAATTACATTTGAAAATTGATTGATCTTTTAAATCATAGAAAAATATTGTATATACCTCTGATTAAAGGTATCTTTGCGGACTAGATGCAGCCCTCGCTATTCTTGGGCGGCATTTTCTAACCTCGGTCGCAAAGAACTACTTTTAATTCTTAGTATAAAAATAACTATTTTGAAAACTTACATAAATAATAGAAATAGTGGGATTCTAGGCATTGTCATATTTTTTATATAAATTTATATATCTGTAACTTAGACGGAAAATCTCTAAATCAATGTTTTTTAGCATTCAATAAAATAGTATTCTTCCTAATTTTCTATAACTTACAACATCTATAAATGTCTCTTAAAAGGTCTGTGAGTCATTATACTTAGAAACACTTATTGATCTCATAGAAATGCCTAGAATCCCACATTTAGAATATTTAACAATTTGTTTGAATCAGTTAATAAGAGGATAGTAGATCGTCCAGTCTAAATCAAATAGTTTTAGGTTCTAGGAATTTTCTATGTGTAGCTATTTTTGTTTTTTGTTTGGATAATAGGAATACACCGTCTTCCAACTTTCTGATATCCTTCTTTACAATCGATATTTACGAAGAACCTGTAATGCAATAACCAAAAAAATTCAATACTAAAAATATAAAACTTAAGTAAAATACAATATATAAGTATAATTACAAATAAATTGTCCGGTTTATCATAAATGGCAAATTAGAAATTAATAAGAAAAATACAGCGTTATTTGAACTAGAATCGTTAGAACCATAATCGAATTAAGTAACACGTGCTAATTTCCATTATTTGAATGGCATACAAACTTTTAAGGCCTTTTTTAACTAAAAATGAAGGCGTCTTTTAAGGGTGGCACTTAACATTTTTTTATGTTTAATTTTTATAGTTAACAAACCAACACATATTTTGTTGTTTGTTATGGATTTCTATTTACTCTTAAACCACTAGTGATTTAAGAAAAAAAATATAATAAACGTAATCGACGTAGTTTCACAATTTATACATATGCCGTATAAAAAACTGAAATCAGTAAATTTTCAGAACCAAATTAACCTACAAGATATTATCAAACTCAATCAAATGTTTTAATTTTATTTATTAGGATTTATAATGTTTCACCGAGTAATGACGACAATATCAATTCAAATTAATATAGGCATATTTAGAATTTATTTTAGTATGAATAAATTAAAAGTTAACATTTAGTATAGATAATTAAACAATTAATCGTTACCTTACTCCGAATAAATCTGGTTGACACTTTTTTCCATCAAAATAATATCCGTAACTGCAATATTCTTTTATATCCATATCAGGATTATATGATATATACTTTGTTTCTACTTTTAAACATAAACAATATATGGATATTAACACCAAAAGTAATTTCATTTTTATTATTTTATATTTTAAGTGATCTGTCATAAATCAGATACTTTAACATAAATAAATGATTTACTTCCATGTATACGTCCGAAGTGACTTGCAAAACCGCAAGTATAGTTTGGGAAATTACATTGTGGTCAGTGCAAAAGAAATGATAAAGAAATATATAGGCCAATTCTGAACAAATCTGTAGTCTTACAAATAAAAAACTTACAAAACGATGGATTTTGTTGATTAATATAAAATTATATACATATAACAGTTGCGGTTTTTTTCATTATTTACAGATTAACAGAATTATTCTAGCTTTTATTTAACTTCACTTATTTCATAAGGCTTGAATAAGGTTTTTACAAATTTATTTCGTTTTGTGCCTGCGTCCGGTATGCTTGTATGTTCAAATCATCCAGAAACACTTTGTTGCCAGCCTAGGCCGAACATCATTATTTACGGAACCATAACGATGTGTATTTCGCGCATTAGAGCGCACGCTCCCAAATTCAGAAATAGAACGGCGAAACATAAATTTTATATTAAAATTAAGTAAAAACTAAAAAAAAAAAATGCATCAAACAGGGTCATATTACCTAATAACATTAGGCAAAACTAGGCGACTGCCTAGGAGCAAAACCCTCAGAGAGCGCCGCCGTCTAGCACCAAGTGTTTAGACAAAATATTAAAATAAAAATTTACACACCGCTCAAATGCAAGGAGATTAAAATGAATGCTGGGGAATATTAGAAAACATTCGATAAAATAGTTTAACATCGACATATATTTGGATATAGCTTTACGAATTTCCCAGCTACACATTTTTCTGGTCAACGTTCATTTTCGACGCTAAAAAGAATCTTAATTCTACATTGGGACAAGAGAAGTTAAATTCGCTGGCAATATTAAGTATAGAAAATGATATTATTATCGATCAAATAAACACACCAGAAATCAGAAATTATATCAAACTTTTTAATTGGGTAATATCTGATTAGTATCCAATCAGAAAACAAGATCAAACTGGTCCAATCTTCGCGCCATTATATAGTTAAAACGGGCAATTTATATCTAGAAAAGCTAATATCTAATTTGTTTGTTGATTTAATGAAATGTTGATGTGTTTTGCAATATTGTTTGTATTTTATAAGAATTTTTGCTATAGTTTTCGCTGTGAATTTGTGAATAGTTATATAAGTTCCTGTTCCTTATTACTTTGTGCTATGATTTTATCTCATTCATATAAGCATTCAATAACACAATCTTTACTTTATTATATTACACGAGCGAGAAAAGTAATTTTTGAGTTTTGAACATATATATAGTTTTCCTTTTTTCAAGCAATTTTGCTCTGACTTTTAGGGGCATCTGAGAAAATAGCCTAGGGGCGATTTTATGCTTAATCCGGCCCTGGCATCAAAACTATTGGAAAAATTCAAATGTTATCTTTTATATTGGGCCTATTTTCTAACGAAGTTGTTCATTTTTATCAACTGGTTTAAAAATCTATCCCATAGATATTAATTTGACAACAAAAAATCCTATTTTTTGTTATATATCAACATAGTTGATTGGTTAAAATTTTTGACCAATTGTTCAAAACGAGCCACTGTTTCAGAATAGATCCGAATAGAGGTTAAATTTTTAAATTAAGCTTTTCAAATGACTATTTCACTCATAAATATATAAACCAATCCAAATTCAGGATTCTACCTAGTTACTAAGTTTAACTTCGACAAAACACTATCACAAAAAAATTCGCACCCTTTAAGCCAATAAGATGTATTTTTACAAGAAAGTGAGTTTTGATAAGCGAAAATTTTTTGACGTTTTAGAAATATATTGTTTACATACCTGTCAAAGTCTGTATAATTTCAGTGTTATCAGATTTTATTAAAAACGAGTCGATTCGGACAGGAATCTATTTAAAACGTTGAAAAAGCAAACAAACATTAATACCTCTAAACACAATAAAAATTACAAGATTTTTGTCAAGAAAAAAATTATATAAATGATTACCTGATTTTTATTTAGGAAATAGTCACCCGAATATCATTCGTGGTTAAATTTTATCCTGGAAAAATTTTCCGATTGCTTTACTCGAGCTGTTGCCAATTTATCTCGTGACATTGATCAAAAATCACTCGTTTGACAACTCGTGATTTTTTTGTCAATGTCACTCAATAAATTGCTAGGCAATCGGCTCTCGTAACAATCTGAAAAATTTTCCGGCAAAAATTTACCACTTATGATATTATATATGATAAAACATGGTATTTCAAATATAAAATTCTGTTAGAATAATAACGTAAAAAAAATGTATGAACCTTATGTACGGAATAGATTTAGTGCTCACGAGTGACTTTTTTGACTCGAGTAAAGCCTCGTCAAAAAACTTTTACTACACTAAACATTAATTCACACAACTATTTTCTACGCCCCTTAAGAAAGTTTTTCAGCAATTATAATGTTAAAAATTGATAAAAATAGTGAAAAGTACAATTTACACTTCTTCTAGAAACGATGTAAATAAACCGTTTATTAGTTTTTTAGTATGTAAATAACAATAATGTGGTTCGGTTAAAAATCGTGTCTCTAGAGTGAATATAAAGGATAATCTGTTTTTAAAAGAAAAACCCTAACGAAATCCTGCACTCAGATTTTTTTTATTATTTTAAATGAAAGTTCTTTTAATTTGAAGCAATTTATAGTATTAAAAAGTATTAATTGTTTTTAGTTTAACTGCATTTGATTTTTAATGCCAACATTACGTCACGGCGACACCTATTGCTTTCTCTCCCATAAGCTCTATAGTAGGCAGCGACAGAAAAATTGGACTAATGTGACGTCACAATGACACTGACAACAAACCTCAAATATCTCGCAAGGTAATTATTAAAAAATTGTTTTTTTTTTTTTTCATCTTAATCACTATTTATTGAGTAATACTTTAAGGATAAAGTGTACCTACATTTTATTATTTTTTGTTATGGTACAGGACCTCATTCTCTGATATACTCGGCCACATCAAGTGCACCATTGTTGGGTGCGCCAGTTTCTTTTTATCGAAGATTTGCTAATTGCGACGTATTGACCCGTTACTTTTGTGTGAATTTGTTAAAAAGTGACATTTAACCTCAAAGGAATATAATGTAAAGCGCGCTTCATAATAGCGCTATTATTATAATAGTGCGCTTGTAATACGGATCATAGTTCTTAAAATGCACTTCTAGTAGCACTGTATGTGCCACTTTTGGAATAATTTTCTATCCTCTGTTGGTCACAAAACGCACTCAGCCAGATCGCCACGTAAGCATAATCTCAAAAAGAGGTTCAGTTTTTATATGTACATAATTGGAAGCCATGCGATTATTCCTAATTCCTTTACAAAATGAAAAAGAAGTCTTACATACCCGTATAAACAAAATATTTAATTTACCTGCATTATTAGAGGTAACAACAATGGGAGCACATCTACCATCTGGTGGTGGAACATGTGCAAATCCTGGCGCACATGGAATGTGACATCCCAAGCACGCTGGTCCAAAATCTTGACCAAATACAAACTGTATTACACATAAATATAGAAAAAAAATTAAAATATTTAATTTCATTATTGTTAATTTGCATTCAGTTTTCTACAAATGTAGTTAACATTTATGTGTAACAAATCTTTTTATATGTTTTAAAAACTATTAATAGTACTGACATACTTTTATTTAGTGTTTACAAAAATTAAATTTATCTAAATTATTTATTTTATCTTTAGGTAATAAATAAAAATAAATTCATAAAAATACAAATAGGTACTTACAAATATGATTCACATTTCTTTCAAAAATAGTTTATGTTACTTATATGGAATTTTGTTAATACACCTTGTGGAAGTGATAATAAACTAATCATTAAGCTTCCAAATTTTGACAAATTATGTAGATACATTATGCGGCGTAAAATAGCATTTGCATAATAAACTGCCACCAATGGGATCTCGAGAACTACAAGTGATATGATATCGGTTAACTGGAACTGGAACTTATTGTGTGCCACTAGGAAGGCACCTCAGATATGCTTTTGTTTTTTCAAAAATTCTCATATGGCACTAAATAATGAAGAAAACCGAATTTTGTTCATTTTTGCCTCACGCTACCCTTAGTAAGGGAGGTATAAGGATTGTGCTATAAATCGCATATCGAGATTTTGGTAAATGACCACGTTTTAAGGTCCTTAGAATCCAATTATAACATTTACCCGATGACGTCTATGTGTATGTATGTGTGTGGATCCTGTATACGCTTTAACAGAAATACTATCGTCCAGAAAATTTTGAAACCTTTTATTTCTATCTTATTCTAATATGTAAAGAAGCCATTAGATTTTGGTGTAAATCAGATAACCGAAAATGGCACATTACTTAAAGCTGAAAATAGTTTTTCTTCAAAAAATACCTTTAAATGCTATTTTTTCGAGATTTATGTTATTATAAAAATTTAAGATTATTCAATTTTCTATAGTTTCGCATTAATACTTTTTCTATATATTTTAAGGATACACTTATAAAATTATCTACAATTTTAATCCCGGAGCGTAGACTTTAAACAAACAACTCCTTGGTTACCCAGTTCATATCTCAAATGTATGTAATC
The DNA here is from genome assembly GCA_963082715.1 of Harpalus rubripes. Classification (NCBI taxonomy): domain Eukaryota; kingdom Metazoa; phylum Arthropoda; class Insecta; order Coleoptera; family Carabidae; genus Harpalus; species Harpalus rubripes. The sequence continues at coordinate 21,313,317 of OY720450.1, forward strand.
GACAGATAAATGTCACTGTCAAATAACTAATCATTTCAAATTAATAATAGTAACGTTAACGTTTTAAAAAGAAAATAGTTATATGGAAATGAACTTAATACAGTTTCCAACATAACTAAATATGTAGGTATGTACTTAAATTAATAATAATTGTGAAGAAACTAGAGACGTAATAAAAAATGTTGAAACAATTTTGTAGACAACTTTTAATTCTGAACAACTTCTCCACTCTACAGTTTTTGTCGTAAAATGAATAGGAGAGCAGGTAATTGAAAAAAAACTATAATCCCATGTTAAATCCCTATGTTCGCACCTATCGTCAACATCCTGCATATAATTATGACCATATCAAAAATCACTGCTGCTTTGAAATCTTAAATTCTCAGATAAATAATATATGTAAGTATAAAATAAGTTTTATAATTTTTTTTCTAATTGAGATATCGTAAACAACCATTCCTGAGTGTACCAGTCTGCTTATTTCGTAGATTTTGGTAATGATTATTTCTATTTAGATTTATTTAAAATTGTCATGAAACACGAAATAGTCATTTTTATTTTTTGATGTTTTAATTAGGCCGTAAATGCAGCTACCTGTGTGAGTCGTATATTTTTTTGTATGTCGAATAAGAACCAATTGAAAAGCAAATCATTCGGAATAATTCTGATATTTATTACATTCACCAGATGTCAAAAAGTTTAACATTATTGAATGTGAAGAATGGAAAATACTCAGAGCCGTAGTCTTACATAAACTATTTATTTTCTGGCTGCGATCATAAATAAATAAATATATCATCACTGCATATTATCCATTGTTGGGTATGCCAATCCGCTTTGTATGCAGATATCGGTAATGCTGATGACATATTTGTACCATGCGGCCGTGTACCAGGCGTCACTTCACGGGCACTCATTGCTGGCGTAGAGAGTGCCCACAGGGGTCAATTTTGTGCTATTTAAAATTAAAAATATTTGGCGTCGGCCGGCGAGTCGGCCGGGATCGAACCCGGTTCCCCAGATTCGCGACCAGACACTCAGGCACGCAGCCACGTTTCAAGATTTATTATTGAATTTATAATTTTCTTATATTTAAATGATAATTGAAATCCAAATTCGAACATAAAGCAAACTTAAGTGCTGCTGGCCTAGGCCGTAAGAACGCAAGGACTATAAATCATCAGAGGGCGGCTAACCTTCAAATAAATGACGTCATTCGCAGACTCACTGAATAAAACCGTATTGGTGAGTAAAACTACCGATGGCGGCGCTAGTGTTGTAGCATACACGTGCTCTGAAAATGGTATTGTGCAAGCTATAAGATCGCATACAGAAACATTGTATAACCAACATTCGTTTTGGAGTATATTAACAAATTCATTAAACTAGTGTTAGTAATAATTTTGTGTACGTACTTATATTATAATGACATTCGAAGAAAATTATCTAAGACTTATTTCTAAGGATATGTTTACTTATTTAGAGGCAACAAATTCTTCTCGAAGTTTTATAGAAGTGGGAAAATTATTGAATCGTGGGTTGTTATTTTTACGTGGCGTTAATGAATATAGTGCTACAGACTAAAAAAATTTGGGCTGTGTTTAAACAAGTGCTTTAACGTCACATCCTCATGAGATTAGAAGAACTTTAAATTTACAATTGATTATTTACAAAATGCTCTTGTATAGCTGGCCATAGTTGCCAGTGCAAACACATTACAGCTGTCTTAATATTTTGTACAAGATAGTAAAATAGTACCATATATTATTTATGGATGTTAAATAAATATGTATTTACTTTACTTAGTTAAGAAAATTAAAATGGAACTTATGTCAAATATCTATCAAATTGTTTTAATTACAAGTGTAAGAAATATATTGCATGCTACACATAAAGTTAAAAGTGCATTATTTTATTTACGAATTGGTCAGGAAATAATACAATACTTTTCATTTTTGTTATTCTCTTATGATTCGTCACTTGTTTTCCAGCTCGTATTTTTCTAATCCAGCCCTCTCTTGTCGATTTGACCAAATTTATTTTGGATGTCACTCTTCCTTTCACTAATTTTTAGGACAGATAATTTCTTACTACCCCGAGAATGACAGCCATAAATGCAACAATTAACGTTAATTTTTTTTTTTCGCTCTTTGTTCATATTGAAAAGTAATTTATATGTACTTTAAAACAAAAAGACAAACAAGAAACCGGCAAGGAATCTAATGCACTATATATATTTACTGTATAATTGAGGAACAATACCATTTTCAAGAGTTGCAAATATCGTCCGCTTGAGGGATTCAGGTTAATTTTAGTCGCCAATACGTCTGTTTCGCACTGTAGTATCAAATAATAGTATATTAAAGAACGTCTTTTATAAGACATGTTTTTTTCGCTAGCGAGTTTTCTAATTGACAAGTGCGAAAGAAAGTCTTATAAAATGAGTTCTTTATACTATTTTTTATATTTTGCGCCTTCTACAACAACATTTACTTACTCAATTTTTGATTATATTTGTATCCATTTGTACATTTTCATGTAAATAATATTCCCTAAATAAAAAAATAATAATTTCGACATTATATTATTAAAATGAATGGACAATTAACTAAGAGTAAATTGGGTAAAAATTGGTTAAAGAAACGTCATCTAGTACCAACCGTCTAAAACAAAAAATTGCGTATCGAAGTGAAGGTTATTACGATACGCAATTGCGTATCGTAATGACTTCATTATGAACGCAAAATATAAAAAACAATAAAACTAATAATTTTATACTTGTAGTAACCAGATTTGTGTTTGTACCTTCATTAATTTGTTGAATAAAACTTAGAAATATTAGTTTTATTTGATATTGCAGTGCAAAACAGACGTACGATTTTTATCCAGCATGACGTCATTTATTTGAAGGTAGGCCGTCCTCTGTTGATTTATAGTCCTTAATAAAGACATAACCGAACGCGTTATTAAGCTGATAGACAGTTGCTACCAGTTCAGTATACAAAAAACAGTATAATGCAGTAAGGCAGTTAATTAAATAATAATTTAATTAATTATATACATTTTATATACTTACTAATTAGTCCTTACAACTTGTCTGCAGTTTGTTCCGTCTTGTGATTTGAATCCAGAAGCACATGGAGCTACAATCATCCTCCTCGTAGTCTTCATGATTTTGATGTTAGAAGAAAGTGTCCCTTCACTTGGCGTTTGATCCTGACCATTTACAAATGCCAACAAAACAATCAAGTGGAAAAGAAACAAAAAAATGTTAAGAACTTTCATTGTGGCTTCGCATCAATGTTATTTTAAACTGAATATGCACAAATATTTAATAGATATGAATTTTGTTGATCCCAGAATTTAATATTGACGTAGTTTTCATTTTTTAATAATTATGTTATCTAAGTTCATACTTTTAAATGGGAAAGGGTATTTATTTTTCACAAAATTATTTGACTAATTTGCTTATGATGCAAATGTTTATATTTTAATAAATATTGAAATATAATGTAATATTTTATGTGTTCTTAACATATTTTAAAAATGAATCTTTAGAAAATTTGTACTACATCGTACTCATTATTTATTACAACTTATTTTAAAATAAATACTCATGTTTTTCTTACCCTCCAAATATTATACATTTTTCTTTTTAATATTGACCATAAATATTATTTTTAATAGAAAACTACAACTATTTTATAAATTTAAACTAACAAAAGAATTTTTAATTGAAAGACGAGGAGGCCGGCTTTATAAAGAAATTTAATCTTCTCTTAAAATTTACTTCCATAATAGTAAATTTCTTGAAAAAAAAATGCAACAATGATTTATATGTCGTAAGAACAGAGAAACTGATTCGAATTTGTTAATTTCATTAAATTTACTTGACAACTAAATTTTAAATGAAATTGAATTTCTTTATAAAACTGGTTCCTAAATTTTTAGTCCAAAGATGATTGTTTATTCAGACTCGACTCTATAGGCTTAGGCATAAGAGGCACTGACGCAACGGTTTTATGGTGAAAAGTAAGAATAATGCCCGGGACACACGACAGAAGTTAATGATCATTAACATTTAATACTTAATTAAGTTATCGTCTGTCATACTATCATTTATGTAATGATCATTGGAAACTTCATAATCAACATAACTTGCGATGAAGTTTCAAAACGAGTCATCGGAGGGTTTCGGTTATCATCGCCGACTGTCGATCAGTAAATTGAGGTTGGAGTTGTTTTGAACGAATTGACTTATATTTTAATAAAAATTTATTTTCAACATACATATAGACAGAGACATTATAATTAATTTTAATCCATATTCGATAATTATTCAATATTTGACATTGAATTAAAAACTATTTCTGCATAAACATGAGAGTTTCTTTTTGTTTCCGAAGATTTGAAATATTTGTTTCCCATATATCCAATAAAATAGCTTCCATATCTAAATTCACCAGGTAATGATCAGAAATGGCTCATTTGGAAATCATTAAATCTCCTACGAAGTCAAGTAGGAAAGCAGAACCCACTTTATGTTATTGTGGTCAAGAACAAACAATGGTAACACCAGCTGCTATAAACTGTGCAATTTTTTGGATGGATACTATTTGGGTAGGCCACTTCTCTGCCAGTTTTTGCGGACGGTTTTACCTCTGGCATGAAGAAGAGAATCTTGGGAGAAGATGCATACTCTCAGTTCTAGTTAATGCCGGGCGATGCATACGGCCTATTGCCATCATTTCCGAATTTGACTATTTATATGGTTATAACAACAAGCTTAGCTAACTCACTCCATGTGGTCCGCATGCGGTATTTCGGTACCGAAAATCGGTCACTTCAGTATCGAAGGAATGAGAAATATTTGTTGTAACGTTTTATATATTTATTGTCTATTAATTATTTATATTATGTATATGGTTTGGACACGAATAATAATAATATCATCTAAATTCCAAGTAAATCTCTTTTTCGACATGTTTATTATAATACAAATTAACACACTACACAAACAATATTCAAAATGCCGGGCTATCAGCTGTCACAGATGAACACATGAATGCAGTATATAGGCAGGATGCGCGTGTGCATGAAGTTTCGGCTAGTGTTCGTGTGTCTTCGTTTTTCGTAATGAAGATTAATTCCAATTAAGAATTAAACGTAATGATCATTACATATATCGTGTGTCCCAGGCATAAGGCTTGATTTACATTAGAGGTACAATGACGGTACGATGCCGGTACGATAACGGTACAACGACGGTATGACACTTGCACGAGGCATTTACATTAGACAATACCACGACGGTATGAACATAATAAAATACCATGACAATATAACTTTCTCTTTTATGTATTATGACGGTTTGCGGTGCATATGTCATTATTTCTATGAAAAGTAGAAAATATCGTGCAATGTTTAAAAATGTGTCGAATACAGATTTGGCTAATTCTCTTTACTCTTGACGAAGAAGAAGAAAATGAAGAAAAACCAGAAAATTTTACAAAACGTTACTATTTTTATGTACTTACTGTAATAAACTGTAGTGTATATTTTACGTTTTTGTGATAAAACAAAGAACTTTTGTTCAATAATGTGTACAATAATTTCTCATTTCTAGCTCATTTTAACTACATTTTTGGTTTAACTATCAAAAAGTCTACTAGCATAGCTGACTTTGGCATAAATGTCAACGTGACGTGCACGTACTCTGCAACTGCAACCTCCCACTCCCCCTTGCATGCAGATACTACGCTGTCATGATGATACAATATTTTTTCAATAGAAACAAAACTATACTGTACCGTTATCGTACCGAGAACGTAGATGTAAATGGGTCCATTAAAATACATTGCGGCAAAAAGTATCGTACCGTTACTGTATCGTCATTGTACCACTAATATAAATCAAGCCTAAGAGTATTGAAAAGGACCAAAGGATCGAGGCGTGTAGGTGGTAGCAGGTGGTACGTGCATTTCGAATAATTTATTATTGTTATACAAAGTGAAACAAAATTAAACCATATATACAGGATGTTACGTAAGTAATGTGCCATAGTACAATAAAGATAACTGCAAGAAGTTATAATCTGAAATTTATTTTGCTCTACCTATAGAATTGTAAAAGTTATGGAGCTGTAAAGTCGACCAATTATAAACCAGCTTCTTATTATCTTAAAATCTAAAAATCAAGTTGTTCCAAAAACAATATTTGTCAGTTGTCATAAATGACGTTGAATTTGTAATCAGTGGAGTAGTAATTTGATATTTACTAGTGCCTATCACTTTCACTAACCAAGAATACACCGACATACATTAGGTGTATGGAGAAGTGCGCGAAAACAGTGATGCTGCTGTGAGACGCTACTGGGAGTTTTACCCAGACAAAATGGTGTAAACTTTGAACATTTGTTATAACTATTTTTGTCATTAATAAAAAATGTTTTATCCATAATCCGCCGCTTACTTCAATCCTTCAAAAATGACAAATGTTTTTGTTTTCACTCAACTACCGTGATTTTTAAATTATTCTTTATTCAAATAAATTATTTTTATTGGTCCACTTTGGAATGCTTTTATAATTGCATCAAACACATGGTATATTGCAACCTTTTTTATTAAGTGGTAACGTATGGCACAATACTTACATAACACCCTATATATATATATATATATATATATATATATATATATATATATATATATATATATATATATATATATATATACATATACATATGAAAGGGCATATAGTACTGACCAAAATAAGTAAAAAAGATGGGTCCGATCTTCAACTGTTTCCGAGAAAGAGGCCATTTACTATTAGAATAGAAGAAAATTGGCAAAATTTTGTCTATGTCAGTAAATAGATTATAAAAAAACAATAAAATTTTATATGAAGCATTTTTCTCAATTTCTATTAGTAACGAAGTTATTTGAAAATCAAATATTGGCCAAGGTTGCCAAATTTAACTTAGTACAATTATTTGATTTAAAAAAAAAACAAAAGCACATCTAAGTTGACATCTGAAAGGTAAACAAAAAGTCTTATTTAATTGAAGTCGAATAGTTTTCGAGATAGCACAGGTAAACCCCAATAAAACTCATTTTTCACTGCCTTATATCTCGGAAACTATTGAAGATCGGACCCATGTTGATTAAGCCTTTTTTACTCATTTTGGTCAGTACTACATGCCCTTTTTTTTATTTTTTCCGAGGTATGATTGCATCCTGTATATTTGCTTTTTGCTAATTTTAAAAACATTCAATTTTAAATCGCTAATAATAATTTAATTTTTGTTATTTTTAGTAAAGAATGCTAGATGAATTATTTTTTTTCATAAATTTTCTGATAAAATTTATAATACTTCAAAAACTACTACATTTAGGAAAAGTATCTTTTTGAAGATTTTTGTATTGTATGTAATATTTTATAAGTATAAATGTTAATAAGTAAAAAAAATACAATGAAAAATGTTAATGATTTCCCCACATGAGACGTTTCTGGTTGAGATACAGAAACAAAAGAAAGTATAAACATGCATTTAAATAAGTACTATCATCTATCCTCATATTAAGTTTCAAAATTTATTAATAAAAATGTATCTGAACACTCTGAACAGGTTCACCTTTAAAGAACTGTAACTCTGTAACGAAACACATCATCTAACATTTTTTACACAAAATAATCCCCAATACCACAATATAAGGTTTAATTTTATTTCACCCGTTATGAATCACACTGTGTAGACCCTCTTGTAATCAAGTGTCATATTTAATTTCACATGTCCCTTTTATGGCAAATTTATTTCAAATTTATAAAGCTTATGACCAGTTACACCAACATAACTTAAACTTTAGGCGTTCCTTAAATAGACAATATTGTAATGCGTCGAAATGAAAAGTCAAATGAATAATTATTATGCCTAATACATGTGTTACTGTCAATATTTCGATTTGCATTTATACGTTTAAAGATTTCTTAAAGTTTACGCCTTATTGGTGCAACAAAGCATTAAAAATTTAATATAAAAAAAAATTATCAGGCATTTAAAACTTAAGCCAGCTCTGAGCATGTTTAAAAGTTGTTATGTCATTTTTAAGTAGGACTGATCTTATTTGATCACTTCAAATGCTTCGTTACTTTACGGCCCTAAGGCTTTAAAAACATTATGGTTGTTGTCATAGTTACGTATTTATTTTTCTAACTAATTAACTAAATTTATAATAACTAACAATCTCTAGGATCATTATTCGACATATACATACTTTTGATTCTGTTTAAAAAAAAATAAGAAAATATTTTTGATAATGAGCGTAAATTAAAATCAATTTAATTTGTATTAACAATAACGCTTATTTTCTAATTAAACAAATTTGAATGTCTCAGGATCCTAAATCTTATCCTCCTCTAATTATTACGAACTCAAAATAATCTGATAATTAAATAAGAGAGTCTCGCTAAAATTATTGAGAATAATACCAGGGCCGCGCCGTGCGGGTGGGCAGGTTGTGCCCCGCAGAAAGGCGCCTGACCATACGGGGCGCCGTTTCAAGACAAATAATAGTAAATTTATATAAAATGCTCTATATAAAATATAGATATATACAACGTACACAGTAAGATGATAGTAGTGAACAATATTTTTTTTAATTTATTCGCATTACATCAATTTTTATATATTATAAGTAATTGTAAAATAATTATCCTACCAAACGGATATTTTTCTAGCATTGTTATCTTTAAATAATAACTGGGAAGGTATTGATTACAACAAAAATTAATCTATTATTTAAATATCCATTAGCATTTTGCGAAGAATTAAGTGCTTATGATCTACAAGTCTGAAATCTTGTGAGATAATTTTATTTTTCGTTTCAAATTTAGTAGAAAAAAGTAAATGAAATATCCTGTCAAACGGATAATTTTCTGGCATTGTTATATTACACAATAACTGTAAAATTGTTGATTGCAACAAACAATGTTAGTAATATTGATTACAATAATTAAATAGAAAAGGAAATTTTATCAATATTTGAAACTAGTATTTTTCGGAGATTTAAAAGTTTAGTTTAAAAAGTGTGATAATTTGCAAATTATACATTATAGGGGGCGCTGAAATATAATTTTGCACAAAGGCGCCTTATGCACAGACACACGGAGCGGCACTTAATAATACACTGCATCATTACTTCCCACCACTTTTTAGAAGCTCCTAGCCAATATTTTTCTGGAATGCTCTGTACAGCTGTCAAATTAAAATCAAGAATCAAAAATCATCTCTGATTAATTCCATATTTTCACTCACACAAGACTTTAAATAATTGATAAACTAGACACTAATTTCAAATGTCAAATAAATAACTGCTTAAAGTTATAGCAGGGCCGCACACAGGGGGGCGGTCCAGTAGATTCGGACAGCCCCTAATATTGGCAACTATTATATAAAACAACAAATACATATGGAAAACTGCTAAGCGTATTATAAAGAAATAATAAAAAATTACGATATCCTACTTTACTTTTCACCAAAAATTAGGCCAGTCGCCAATTTTAAAAAATAACTCTAAAGCGGATTTTTATTCCTGGGAGGTCAGTTGGACCGTCCCCAAAAAATATCCTGTGTGTGCCCCTGAGTTATAGTGACTATTTAAGCAAGTTTTTTGTAATTATAATCTCATAAGTGAAATAGAAATAACCCAATTAATTATTTTGTACTGCATTCTCTAACAAAATTATCTTTTTGTTTGTATAAAAATAGAATTTTTAGCATTGTGACACTTAGAAATTTACAGTAAATCCGCATTAAAAAGTAGAGCTACTAATTTGTTTGTGTTGCTAAGGATTGGTAATTTATAAACAGATTTATGCAAAGTGTCAATCTGCTTTGCACACAGAATTCGGTAATTGGCACACCCAGCAATGGGTAATAAGCCGTGATGATATATATATATATATATATATATATATATATATATATATATATATATATATATATATATATATATATATTTATACAAATTTTGTTTGACATTTACGAGTATAATCATACCAAAAAATGAATCGTTTTGGAATGTTTTCATATGAAAATAGGTATTGAAAATAGTATTGACAAAACATTCCTGTAAATACTAAAAGATCTAACACGTATGTGGGGAAACATATTAAAATATTTTCTGATTAAATCCTATCAATTTGATAATACAACGTCAGATAATGTTTTGGCAAATATTCTAATCGACTGGGTATACAAAATGGGTAAAATTAAAGAAGGAAATTATAAAGAGGTGCCAGTAAAAACCATTTGAAATACTACAGCCAAATTTTACGTATAGGTAAATAAGTATTGTTACGAGTAATTTATTTTCCTGGAGATTTTCTGTTCTGTAACACTGGTTATGTATTTAAACAAGAGTGAATGTTTATTTTACACACAACTTTTATTTACACACAAAACTTGTACTTCAGCATATATTAGGTCTGTTCGTTACGCTACTTTGCGTCTACGGTTTACTGCCGCCTCTGTACAAAGTATATGGGCGCGGCAGTAAACCGTAGACGCAAGGTAGCGAAACGAACAAACCTATCTCTTGCTCACATTGCGCGGGAAATATTTCTTGGCGTGTCAGCAAGTGCTGCCACCTATCGGGACTAGGGCACAGTTTTGAATTTTTGGCGCTACAGTATCTATTTAAATAATAAAAATTAATATGATTTTTTTGAATTTTAATGTTTGGAAATAGTCTAACAAATATATTTCGTGCATTAAAAATGATCTTCAAATTCAGCATTCAAAATGTGTTGCCTGTAAGAAACTGCGTTCGTTTGTTTTGATAGTAATTTGACAAATAGGGTCCAGTTTCTAGGCAACACATATTTTCATGCAGAATTTTCGATTATTTTCAGTGCACTTAATATATTACTACAGAAAATTTTGTTTTCCACGGCCTACCTGATTTTCTTATTCTCAATACTTTTAGCGTGACCATCGTGTATGTTATAATTCCCAAAAATAACAATTACATTTATTATTTATATTTTTATTATTCATTACGTACTAACAAACTTAAAATACTACAGATTCTTGAATAATTTAAGTAAATATTACAAAATATTCGATGAAGGTGTACATAGCCATTGTGCATCTGGTACTAATCCAATATATACATAATTCCTACTTCTAGCTTCTATCGTTGAATGATACAATTTAAGATTCTTTTTGATGGAAAATTTTCTCCTGAATTCAGTCTTCCCTCCATTTTGGTTTGAACGAAATTCACGTGTTGTATTTCACACTGCATCTGCAACAAAATTAAAAATATGTACATATTTTTGTAACAATAATAATTTTAATGATCAGGTATACATATATATGAGTTTCTCAAAAGGTGTGCCCTGACACAAAAGCGTGCCGCGAAAATCTTTAAACATGCCGCGAAATCTTACAACACTTAGAATTTTCAATTTTCACTGAAAAATCTTGAGAACGAACTGAGAGTTTCTCTGTCCAAAATAAAGTCTAATTTTGAAAAATTAAGAGCCAATAATTTTATGGTTTTGGTTCCCGACTAACCTTTAAACGTCGTAAATCGGTATTAGTATGCTATTAATGGTGATTGTTTCATCAAATAAACATCGAATAAACTACCAAACCAACTAAAATGTCAAGAGATAGGTATTTGATAGTTAACTGACGATCATTTCTTGAAATAATAATAACTGTTTTCTCGACAGTGTCCGTAAATTTACATACTGTGGGTAAAAAAAGTATTTGCACACAACGTATTCTTTTTGTAACTATATAAGTACGAAAAATTATGCTATTTTATTATTGACAATAAATTAAAATAATATACAATGATTTAAAACTCTATTAATAAAAATTAAATAAGAATTTAACATTAAATGGTTATTTGTTAGTCAAAAAAGATATAGATCCAATCATATCCGGCTTTTTCTTATTATTTCTGCAGGTCTCGTGATTGCGGAGGAGTAATCAATCTTCTTCTATAATCCATTTTTATGTACATGAATGCAAAAAATAACGAAACTATACCAAATAATACTTGTTTTAATATACATATATCTATGATGCCGCGAGAAAAAAAGTACTCCGTACATTTGTATGTATGAATATAATATACCTACGTAGATTTTAATTTTATTAAATTTCTTATTATCCACGCATATTTACAATTATTGGTCACAAAAGTTTTAACATATTTATATATTTTTATATTTTGTGTTCATAATGAAGTCATTATGATATGCAATTGCGTATCGTAATGACCTTCATTTCGATACGCAAATTTTTGTTTTAGACGGTTGCTAATAGATGACGTTTATTTAACCAATTTTTACCTAATTTATTTTTAGTTAATTGACAATTCATTTTAATAATATAATGACGAAATTATTATTATTATTTTTTATTTACGGAAGATTATTTACATGAAAATGTACAAATGGTTACAAATATAATCACAAATTGAGTAAGTAAATGTTAATATTTTAGTTTGTAGAAGGCACAAAATATATAAAATAGTATAAAGAACTCATTTTACTTCACTTGTCAATTACGCGTGCGAAAAAAAAACATGTCTTATAAAACACTTTCTTTAATATACTATTTTTTTCAAACGTCGTAGAAATGGCACTTTTTGTGACTTGATTCACAAGGTAGAAGTATCATTTCTAAGCCGCTGGAAATTTCTACGCCGGCGGAGAAGAAATAAAATAAACAAATATCCATAGAAACTACATAGAATTGGGAATAAAAAGAAAAGTAGTGCGTTTGAAAAAAAAATTAAATGTGTCATTCGGAATAAAAGTGTCTTTGTGTGCCTCGCATGCAATTGTCCGACTCGCTTCCCTCGTCGTGCAAACTTCCATGCTCGCCACACAAAGTTTCACTTTTACTCCTAATAACACAATATACTATTTAATAAGTATTAAAAAAAATTATGAGACTCCAATTAGCGAACTCAATCGTTAGAGAACAAAATGAGCTTAACATCTAAGTCATAGAATTTAAAAAAAAAATACTACAGTCTAATGAATAACAATTCAATTAGACCATTCTAAAACTGCAGATCAATTTCAATTTAGATAAAATAATTTTTCTTAGGATAAAACCACTGAAAACTTTTTACATTTTACCGTATAAAAATATTTCATATTTTGCCCTATGGGTACTGGAAGAAAGCAATAGAAATTTATTTGCAAATGTGAAATTGGCATAACTCGCCCACTGATCACGTTTGTATGACAAATACTGTGTAAATAATTAACTTCAGTTGGATTCAAATTCGAGTCGTGGGATCCTCAGCTAGTTATATGGTTCACACAGCCAAGAAATAAATATAATAATACAATTTAATAAATTTAACATTATATGTATTTAATACTGACATACCATTAATATTAATATTTTATGTAGATTGCATTAAGTACAATTGAACTAAAGTCTCATGTTATGAGTAGATTGCAATTTATTAAAATAAATAGGAATAATTTTTTAATCATTTATACAATTTCTAAATTTTTTCTATATATTTTGCTGAAAATATTTCTATTCTTGTGTTAATTATAATTTATATGTTTTAAAATATTTAAGTACTATACCTGTTTTTAAACTAGGAGGAGTAAATTCAAAAATCCGATTTGGAACAACAAACAAACTATTAACAATTAGTTTTTATAGGAACTGTCTGTTTTTGAATGCGAAATGACTAAATGTCAAAATGGAAAAAATATTTGTGTTTTGGTGTAAATAATTAAAAATTTAATTATACAAAAATTTGAATTTGTTTTTATCTATAATATAATAATAAAAAAATGTTTGTAGTAGTTAACTCAGTTAATTTATCAACGTTCACCAGTAACATAAATTTTGTATTATATTTGTATACAAATCAAGGAAAGAAACTAAAAAAAAAGTTAATGTTTAACCGAAATCGAGAAAGAAATTTTAAAACTATTTACTTAACTGATTTTTAAAAACAGTTAGATTAACCAGTTAATAAAATCATTGAGAAAAAATACAATTATTTATTATGTTCCACTAAAATTTCCACTTTGACATTTCACTTTTCATTTACAAATTTTGTGCTGTCGTAGATCTGAAAATTATTATGTTAAAATATTCTTTGTATAACATCCAAATTGTTTACAACAGGGTTTACAATTATTATAAAGAGAAAATAAATTTGTAACAATGTTCAACAAAAATTTCAAATATTAAGTGAACAATTTTCATTTTGTATAGAAGAATAAAATTAACTATAGATGGCAAGTCGGACGACAACAAATCCCCCCATTTGGCCGCCATTTTGTCTTGTAAAATAGCGATATAATTTGTTGTTTTTATTTTATAGTGTAAACATCAAAACGATTTATTGCAAAATATCAGTTATATTCAAAATAAACTGCACCAAAACATGATAAAAAGTGACGTTTTCCCTATTTGCTACGTTCACAAATCACTCCCCAATTGTCAGCTACTTTGATTTTTTTCTCCATTAAGATATTTCTCTTTATATTTGCAAAATTATATATCAAGGGTAGCACAAAATTTGCAAACAAATAGTGAAAATGCAAATTGCAACATTTTGGTGGTGGAATAGGCCCCTGTCCCTGGTTTAAAAAACGATTATAATTTGTTTCGGCCAGTGGCGTAACTAGCTTTCTGGCGCTCGAGCCCAAATAATTTTTTTGTGTCTGTTAAACAGGAATTAGGTGCCTATGCGAAAAGTAAAAAAAAATTTTATTGGCCAAACAAAAGCCCAAAAAGCTCGTTGTCAAAAACATATAAAATAAAGGTCAGTTCAATCGTTCCGGATCTCTTCAGCTGCAGGCCATTAAAATTATGTAAACTAAATAAAATTTCCATATTTAGTTTATTTCAAATTTAATTTTCTTACTACATCAGCAAATGTATTTATAATATTTGCTACTAATTTGACTCATTGAACTTCTCAAATAATTTTTTATTAAATTTATCTTCGAAAATGACCGTTCAACGCTTGCTACAGATATGGGAATAGTTAATTTTTTTGTTATGTTAATATTATTACATTAAAAGAAGACGTTATTAAATAATTTTTAATAAAAATTTAATCTAACACATCTCTGACATGTAGCAATTTCATTTTTAAATAAATTACGTAATGTGCTTAATTGGAAAATATAGTGCTGTGCAAAATCAATACTATACTTTTCTAAACATTTTTTTTTTTGAAATATAAAAGAATATATATTAATTTCGTTTAATTCTTTAAAAGGATTGCGAATTTGATTTATAATTATGTACGTCCGAAAATGCATTATAAATATTCACTTCAAAACGACGTTCAGGGTATATAATTGTTTCATCTTCAGAAAATTCAAAATATCTTTTAATTTTTCTTTTTCTAGTTTCAACTCAAAAGCTTTTTGCCGAATTTCAATATAATTTTTTCTTAAATGTATCATATATTTCTCCGCATTTTCCTAATAATTCTGAAGCGCCCGTTTTCTGTTTGCGCCCGTGTCATTTGAACACCTTTAACACGCCTAGTTACGCCACTGGTTTCGGGCAGTGGTCACTAGTTTTTGAATTAATGAAAATATCATTTTTGGTTAGTAATACATGTTGTCATAATACAAATACTAACTAAAATTGTTGAAAATGTTTTTTACCTCCCGCTACCCTTGGGAAGGTAGGTATAGGGATCGTGCTAAAAATCTCATATCGAGATTTTAGTAAATGAGCACGTTTTAAGGTCCCTAGAATTCAATTTTAATATTTTCATAATGATGTCTGTGTATATGTGTGGATCCTCCACTCTAACTCAAATACTATCATTCAAAAAAATTTAAACCTTGTATTTCGAACTTTTTCTGTCATGGAAAGAACCCATTAGATTTTGGTGTAAATCATATAACTGGAAATGGCACTTTATTAAAAGCTCAAAATAGTTTTGCTTCGAAAAATACCTTTACATGTTATTTTTCGAGATTAATGTTATTATAAAAATTAAAGATTATTAAATTTTCTACAGATTTGCATTAATACTTTTTATATAAATTTTATAGTTAAATTTATAAAATTATCTATAATTTAAATCCCGAGGTCTACGCTTTAAACAAACAAAACTCCTTGGTTGCGCAGTTATTCAAATATATGTAACTGACAGATAAATGTCTCTGTCAAAGAACTAATCATTTCAAATTAATAATAGTAACGTTTTTTTAAAAAAAAGTAAATAGACCTATAGGTAAGAACATCAATACGGTTTCCAGCATATGTAAATATGTAGGTATGTATTTAGATTAATAAAAGATAAACGATTCGCAATAAAGCTAATTCTCAGTTTTGGATTAGTGAATTATATTTTATCCCGGTATTATCGAAAAAGGTAGTTACTTGGATCAGATTAGACTCTATTTTAAGAAATAAACTGCCAAAATTAGATTCAAATTCGCTATTCCATAAATAAGGATTAGCTTAAACTTTTTTGTGACTCGGTAATGGCGAAAGGTATTGTGTTGGCCACACCAGATTTTTTTTAATTTTCTTCACTATGCAAAATAAGGTTAGCAATAACGTTAATATATTTTTTTTTTTTGTTTACATTATGTAAATTAATTTATTTACAACATATCGGTGTTGTACATCAACATCGTCGTCAAATTATTGTCAAATCCATATAATAATAAATTCTGAAACCAATTTTTTTATAATTAATAGAACAGTGTATTCAAAAAAAATCCTAACTCGGAGAACAAAAAACGTATGTCAATTTAAAAATATTTAATTAAATGTTAAGCTGACATGAGATATTGTCAAAAAAAAAATAAAAGCTTTTCTTCTTGAATCTTATTTTAGAAATGAAAACAAATTAGAAAACGGGGAATGCCAATATACTGTATCCTTATTTATTGTCCTTCCTGCTTAAAATTACATTTTAAGATCAATTTTGACAACTTGACTTTTGAATTATGATGGATTTAATTTAAAAATTTAGCTTTACAAATTTACATTTATAAATATAAATTGTACAAATCTGCTTTAATGGCTGGTTTATGATGGATTTAATTTACAAATTGTACATATCTGCCTTTATTGGTTCATGATGAATTTAAGAAATTTATGATTTAGATTTACATTTAAAATATCACCATATTTTATATTCTAAATGTAAATTTGTAAATGCGTCCAATCATTGCATAGTATTTCAAACCATGATTTTTGGTGGGGAAAATGACAGTTTCAAGTGACAGTTGACAGATTTTAATTTTGATTTGACAAATGGATTCTGAAAATATAGATATATTATTATTATCTGTAGAACAATACAGATTGATTATGATAAAAATGATAAATATCATATAATTGTCATCCCTTTTGTGTCAAACCAAGTGACCCAATATAAGTTGATTGGGTATATTTTATATCTTTAAATTCACTATAAACCAGCAAGGTAAATCGTAAATTTCAAATCTAAATTTAAATTTAAAAAATTATGATTTAGAATTTACATTTAAAATATCACCATATTTTATATTCTAAATGTAAATTTGTGAATGCGTCCAATCACTTCACAATATTTCAAACAATGATTTTGGTAGGGAAAAGGACAGTTTCAAGTGACAGTTGAAACATTTTAATTTTGATTTGACAAACGGATTCTGAAAATATGGATAAATTATTAATACTATATATATATATATATATATATATATATATATATATATATATATATATATATATATATAAATATATATATATATATATATATATATATATATATATATATATATATATATATATATATATATATATATAGAAAAATGCAAATTGATTATGATAAAAGTGATAAATGTCATATAACTGTCACCTCATTTGTGTCAAACAACGTGACCTAATATAAGTTGATTGGCCACATTTCATATCTTAAAATTCACTACAAACCAACAAGGTAAATCGTAAATTTCAAATCTAAATTAATAAATTTAGATTAACAAATTTAGATGTAAAATTTAGGATTTACCTTGTTGGTTTATAATGAATTTAAAGATTTGAAATATGCCTAATCAACTTTTATTGGGTCACATGGTTTGACACAAATGGGATGACATTTATATGATATTTATCACTTTTATTATAATCAATCTGTAATGTTAATAATATATCCATATTTTCAGAATCCATTTGTCAAATCAAAATTATAATGTTTCAACTGTGATTTGAAACTGTCACTTTTCGCACCAAAATCATTGTTTGAAATACTGTGAAATGATTGGACGCATTTACAAATTTACATTTAGATCATAAAATATGGTGATATTTTAAATGTAAATTCTAAATCATAAATTTCTTAAATTCATCATGAACCAGTAAAAGCAGATATGTACAATTTATATTTATAAATGTAAATTCGTAAATCTAAATTTGTAAATTAAATCCATCATAAACCAGCTTTAATGATCAGACATACATAAATACGTTTCACTGTTCATAGCCTACTCCGAGTTAGGAATTTTTTTGAACACACTGTATTAATAAAGAAAGTAAAAATATTGGATAATCAATTTAAAAAATTATTTTAGGTTTCAACTGTATGTACAAACCGATATTTTGGATCCTATTGATCCATGGTCAGCGTATGTTTTTATTGTAAACATCGACATACCCTGATGATGGATAATAGGATCTGAAACTTCAGTTTGTAGTTGAAACTTAAAATAACATTTGTGACTAATTCTCCAATATTTTAACTTCCTTCATTAAAATAATAACAGTAGCTAAAACGTTTTAATAACAGTATTAATATTTCTAAAACTTACTTATTTTACAACAGGTCGACATTGTCCTTCTACATATTTATATCCTTCCTTACAATACACATTCACAACTCGTACTAACGGACTCAATTTTATATTTTCAACGGTGCCATTGTCATTTCTTTTTTCAGTTACATTTTCTTCGTCACTTATTACAAATTCGAAGAATAGGAACAGTATAACTATTACGAAAAGATGTAACTTGGGAAAGTACATGGTTATGCCTGACAGATCTGCCACACTCAGCTTTTAGTTCTTATACCGTTTAGTATTTTTATCTGTTTTCTTGACCTAATAGGTCAAATTCATAATAGATATTTTTGAGTACGCATGCACTTACGAGTGCATTTCAATAAGTAGGAATAATCATCAATTGTTAACGATTCTTTCATTCCAAACATATATACAGGGAGGACAAGAAAATCGGGATCTTTTAAACTTCAACTTGTTTGTCAACTACCTATCAAACTTAGTCTTGAAATAAGTAACTTTTTCTGTTTTTTATTTCAACTTTGTTACAAATATGCCCATGACTTCATTTTGACACAAGTCATGGCCATAAAAACATGTTAAACATAAATATTGTTTTGCAGAATTTAAACATTCCAAAAAAAATCTTTAATCTTTGTTTAAAACAATTTTTATCAAACAAATTGTTCTTATAAGGGTCATGCTAGAATTTTAAGAATAAGACATGGTTCAAATGTTTTAGATTTTTACCTTCCGTCACCTTTAGGTAAGAAAGTTATTGTCTTTGGTGAAAAAATTCGATAATGAGTTTTTAATGAATAAGCACGTTTTAGGGTCCCTAGAATACGATTTTACTATTTTTACGATGATGTCTGTATGTATGTGTGTGACGATTCTTTCGGATCGCATAACTCCAATACCACCTTTCCAAAATTTATAATTTTTTCGTATTTCTCTTCTTTACATCCAAATGAAGAGCTGATTAGATTTTGGTTATAATTGGTCGACCGGAAGTACCCTAATTTGAAGATTTTGACGGGTTTTCTTGAAAAAACGCTGATTAATATTATTTTTTCAATGTTATTATAAATATTAAAAAATATTTTATTCTCTATACGATTTGATTACATTTTATACTTCATATTCAATAGATATAGAGTTAATAGTACATTAAGATACAAGTTTCATAAGACATGATTTTAGCGCACGCGTCATTCTTAGAAACGAGCGGCTTGCCGCGAGTTTTCTAAGGGGACAAGTGCGCTGAAATGTCTTATGAAACGTGTATTTTATACAATTTTTTCTATTTTGGTCATTTTTCAAAAAATGTACGTTATTTCATGTCCAGGAATTTCAATTTCGATTGTTTAATATGTACTTTATGAAACTCATTTGGATGTCATAAAGAAGTACTTTATGACATCCAAATGGGTTTCATAAAGTACATATTAAAGAACCAAAATAGAAAAAAATTATAAAGAAATTAAATTTCATAAAACAGCCAGCTTTGCTATAAACATGGAAACATCTACTATATTAAGAAAATTCTGATTGACAGATGTCAGTGTCAAGTTCAGTTGACATAGTATGTTCGTGTTATAATTTTACTGCAATAGAAACTTTCTGTATGGAATTTGTACAAAATACATAGAACTGACTTAAGGTAATGTAGTGCTTTTGCAAGAAACTTTCTGTGTGGAATTTGTACAAAGTACATAGAACTGACGGAAGGTATGTGCTGGCCACATCAGATTTTTTTAATATGTTCAAAGTAGTTTCCATCAACAATACACTCCACCATTCTTTCCTAACACTCCTAAAAAGGTCTGAATCAATCTTCGTTTGTAATGCTTTAAAACTGTGAAAGCTGTCAAAATAATTTCTGAGATCTTAAAAACTGTTAAATTAATTTAAAACTTATTTAAAAACTGTCAAAACTGTTAAATTATATATATAGATTCGAAAATGCTCTCTTGTTAATTCCACATTTTCACTGAAAACTGTGCTTTAAAAAAATAACTGTTAATAATAATAATTAGAATTTATAAATAAATACATACATCAACAAGTCTTATCACCCATTTCTGGTTGTGCCAATTAGAGGTGGGCGCGTGAGTAACTTTTTGTTCACGGAACTAAAAATGTAATCACGACCAATCACGCACGATTTTTTATGTTTGATTCACGATCACTCACGCTCACGATTTTATTTTGGCACTCACGCCCGATCACGCCCTGCGGGTCACGTTTGTGTCGCGTAATTGTTTCTATTTACATTTAAGCCTGTTTAACACAATCATAAGTAGTTATCAAATTTGTTAACAACTTGGTAATAAGTTAGGTAACAAATTGGTTTCATTGGAAACGAATGTTTATGGACAAATAGGTTGTTCTATTCCATCACAAATAGCAAATTTGTTAACAAAATTATGATCGTGTCAAACGGGCTTAAAGATTTGTATATCTTTAGTGAAATCGGAGCAACTGTTTATACAATTTTTGGTACAACAATAACACTATTTTTATGCAAAAAATACTGTTGATGACATATTTGGACATATATAAGAATGTAAACTAAAAGATGGAAATAGACAATCTTTTAAAAAAAAAATAGAAGAAAACTTGTACTCACGCCCGATTAAATTTCAATCACGCCTGATCACGCCCGATAATTTTTTAGTGCCTCACGCTCACGTCCAATCACGACGCAAAATTTAAATTGTATTCACGATCACGCGGGTCCCGTCGTGACCCATCGTGACTCGACAAAATCACGGCCCGCGCCCACCTCTAGTGCCAATGTGCTTCTATTTGCATATTTTGGAATTTCTGTAATTACGAAATGTTTGTATCGTTTAAGGCACCTAACAGACATCACCTCAAGGTCTCGTAAAGTAGTCATAAAGAGAGCAGAGGAGCCACTTTTGTACTATTTAAAAATTGGAATAGTATATTGAAAGACAAATGTTTCAATGACCCTTATTGCAATACGAGTATATTTACGTAATGAAGCCGTAGGCGAGTTAATTACGCTTACTACAAGTGGACAATATTATACGTGTTTTGCATACCTATTTTATTTTCGCATATTAATTCAAAAGTGTTTAGAGAAGTTTTCTTGACCTATCCTGTATAATAAGAAATGTCATAATTTTCTAAACTGCCATGTCAATCTTGGTTCAATACAAAATATTAGTATTATTGTATTGAATATAATTGTTTTCTGTTATAATAGGATAATTTTAAAAAAACTGGATATACAAAATTTCTGGATTACTGGATTTACATAATTTCGCAACATTGTTTCGGAACACCTTGTATCATCGGGTTAAAGACACTACGCGTGATTTGTTATACTTAATTGAATTCTTTAACGTTTAACCTTGAAATTATTTATTGTGCCAAAATGACAATAAAAAAATGTGCCAAAAATATCGGTTCCGTTTTATACAAAATATAATTTTTATATTACATAATTTCGCAACATTGTTTCGGAACACCTTGTATCATCGGGTTAAAGACACTATGCGTGATTTGTTATACTTAATTGAATTCTTTACCGTTTAACCTTGAAATTATTTATTGTGCCAAAATGACAATAAAAAAAATGTGCCAAAAATATCGGTTCCGTTTTATACAAAATATAATTTTTATATTATCGACTTTATTAAATTTTAATATTTATATCCAGTATCTCAATAAAATAATAAAGCGCCATTACAGTATTTTTAAGTACACATGCACTTAGATATATTCATACAAGTATATTTATAAATAGAAATGAACACAGATATCTTAGAATTTATACCAAATTGTATATAAATATTGTTACAAAATAAGTTTATTTACTGTCATTTTTTTTTATTTGTATTAACTTTGTAATAATTTGTAAATAATTGACTTTGATGGGGTCTCGTGGCCGCGTGCCTGAGGGTCAGGTCGCGAATCTGGGGAACCGGGTTCGATCCCGACCGACGCCAAATATTTACAATTTTAAATGGCACAAAATTGACCCCTGTGGTGCACTCTCCACGCCAGAAATGAGTGCCCGTGAGGTGACGCCTGGTAATCGCCCGCACGGTACAAATATGTCATCAACATTACCGAAATTTGCGTACAAAGCAGATTGGCACACCCAGCAATGGGTAATATGCCGTGATGATACATTTATTTTTATTTATTTATTGATCGAAATCGATTTCAGGTTCTGGTCCACAGCCTATTAAATAATTCACACAGAAATATTTATTAAATATTAAATTTTTAATGTATTTATTTAAAATATAATATAATAAAGCGTCATTAATAATGCAGACATATTTTTAGTACGCTTGCACTTAGATGAACTCGTACAAGTACAGTTATAAATAACAATGAGCACAGATAATTCTTGGAATTTATATTAATTTTTGTATAAATTTTATTACAAAATAATCTATATACTGTTAATTTTACTTATTTATTTTATTTGTACGAGGATAACACTAGAATGATAAGACACATGGTTCGAAATTTTTAGAATTTTATTATAAAAATTATTAAAATTCCCTTCCTACGATGATACCCTTTGCTTTTTCGTCTACTTCTTAATTGCTCCCAATCAATCTTGCATTAAAATATTTTCAAAGTAATTTCTGGGGAACTTAAAAACTGTTAAAGCTGTCAAATTATTTTCTGGTGAACTGCCTAACTTTGGCAACTTAATTTCAAATCAGATCAGTACTGTTTAAAATAATGCAAATTTTAATTTTCATGCCCTACCTGGTTTTCTCATTACGAATAAGTCATCTTTTCAAAATTAATTTCAGAAAAAGTTAATTTTCAGAAAATGTTAATTGTATTTTAAAAGAAGTAAAATTAATTTTAAAATAACTAAATTCAATTTCAGAAAAATATTAATTTTCGGAAAAAGTAAATTTAATTTCAGAAAAACTAATTTCAAATTATGTTTTTTTGTATAAAAAATTACATCTCTGAAATTGATGTTGAAAAGATATAGTGTGACCCTGTTACTACAGATATTTTTTAAGTGCACATGCACTTAGATGTACTCGTACAAGTACATATATAAATAAAAATAATTGCAGACAATTCTTGGAACTTATACCACACTTTATTTAAATTTTCTTGTAAAATATACCTAATTACTGCCAATTTTCTTATTTATTTTAAATTATTAACTTACTCGTACTTAATTTATTGAATGGTCGACATCTTCCTTGTGAATATTTATATCCTTCTTTACAATGCACATTAACAACTCTTAATAATGGATTTAATTTTATAATTCGAACGGCATTTGGATCGTCATTGAAATATTCCTCCTCGTTTCTTACAAATTGAAACAGTGACAACAATATTATTGTTGCGAAAAGAACGAACTTCACACCACAGTACATGGCTACCATAAATATATAAAACTGATAAACGCAGCATGTTCTTATATCCGTTCATTTTGTATTTTTTATCTGTTTTCTTGACCCAAAGGTCTCAACGTCAATGAATTAGGGCGTAATTGTAATAAACAAGATGGAAATTGTTACATAGTTGCAAAATTTGAACAGTCTAGTAGTGGGGTATAAAAATTAGGCTTATCCTACAAAAGATCGAGTATTGTTTATTTTTGGCTATGTTTTGTATTTAAAGGTTCTAATAAAGGTTCTAATAAAATAGAAACTTGGCGATCTTCCGCTAGCGCTGCTATTTTGTAATTTTTTGCGTATAATCATTTTTTTAACACGTTAACGACCAGAGCTAAATTTAAAGTCGTTGGGAAGGAATTTTTAACAAAAAAAAAACACGTTCACCAAATTGGTACCATATTGAGACACTATTTTTATTGTATGCACAACTAAAACTCTTAATAAATTACAACAAATAAGACAGTATAGAAGAAAACTGTATAGCAGCTTAAAAAAATAATAATTTCTAACCAAAATTTAAATTGCCGTAGCTAATATATCGTTCACAGTTTTTAGGAGTTTATTTTATAGACACATTGGCAAAACTTTTCAATTTTAGTATTTAAGACTTTTATATCATAGGAAACAACATATTAGATTGTGGCTAAAATTAATCAACCAGAAATGATACTTTACTTGAAGCTCTGAACAGATTCTCGTGAAAAATATAGTATGATATACTCCAAAACTTGTCAAATTAAGTATTTATGATTTCTATATGAAGGGGAACAACATATTAGATTTTGAGTTTTGGATTTTTGATAAACCGGAAGTGATACTATATTTGAAGCTCTGAACAGATTTTCGTGAAAAATGTATTGATACAATCGAAAACTTTTAAAATTTGGTATTTAAGACTTTTATATTAATAAGAATGACATGTTAGATTTTTTCTAAAATTGATAAATTGGAAGTGATACTTTACTTGAAGCTCTAAACAGATTTTTGTGAAAAATATATTATGATATATTCCAAAACTTGTCAAATTTAGTATTTAAGACTTTTATATAACGGGAAGCAACATATTAGATTTTGGCTAAAATTGATAAACTGGAAGTGATACTTTATTTGAAGCTCTGAACAGATTTTCGTGAAAAATAAATTGATACAATCCAAAACTTTCAAATTTGATATTTAATACTCTTATATTAATAAGAACGACATATTAGATGTTTTCTAAAATTGATAAACCGGAAGTACTACTTCACAGAAAGCTATAAACAGATTTTCTTGAAAAAATATATTAAAACATGATCCAAAACTTCTCAAATTTGGTATTTAAAACACGTGTATAATTTGAAACAACATTAGATTTTGACTATACCTATATGATAAACCGGAAGTGGTACTTAATTTGGAGCTCTTAACAGATTTTCGAGGAAAAACATAATAAAATATAATCCAAAATTTGGTATTACAGACTTTTCTATTTATTGGAACAACAAATTAGATTTTGTTTACGAACGATCAACCGAAAGTGATACTTTACTTCATTGCTATTTCAAACATGGAATTGACGGGAGGTCATGTGTTGGCCACCACATTTTTTTTTAATTTCATCAGAAAGTATAAGTATAACTAAGACTATTGGTGAAAATCAGGTGAAAAAATTCCTATTAATAAGCGAATTATGGTCCCCCGAAGTTTGAAAATATAGATGTGACGTCACGAAAATATAAAACTGTTTTCTTCGTGGATCTAAAATGTTCTTGAAATACATGCTATTTTTAAATTATATTTATAAAAAAACAAATTAATATTGTAACACTGTAGAAGTCTACATGTTTTATAATTATTGCAAGTGTATCAAAATTATTAAGTTTAATGAAAGAAATTTATATTCAAATAAAAACTGTTTGAGAATTGCAGTACTGGACTGGTATCCACGTTTCCGCTATTTGAATTTGTTTACTTCCATTGGTAGTAGACTCCACCCCCTAACTCGGTATTCGTTATATATTTATAGGTGGTCTTTGAGTCGGCAATCAAAATTATATATATATATATATATATATATATATATATATATATATATATATATATATATATATATATATATATATATTGATTTCATATGAGTGACGAGCTGCTAAAACAAAAACCCCCTTATTTCCGAAGTATTTCAATTATATCATTTTATTTCTTTATTAATTTTCATTATTAAGCAACTACTTTCATTATTTTTTACAAATTTCTCTTAAATCGATTGAGCTGTAATCCCCTATTGAGACCAAATAAATAACATCTAACGATTTATCTGTCATATTAGGTTAATTTAATTGTATTAGATATTATCTCTAATTGTTTTTTCACTGAACAATTATTAATTAATTTAAATTCATAATGGACCTTTTCAATTTAACGGCTATCTTTTTTTATCGTTGCAAACAGTAAGAAAATGGCGCAAACAACTGCCAGTTGGGCTGTCAAAGGAAACGTCAAAAATATTGCAGTCATTAAAATACCTGTATTCTCAGTGAAAATTTGCATCATTAAAACATTTTAACTTCAATAAAAGCTTTTGTAACTTATTTTGATAAAAAAAATTAAATTTATCTGAGACATTCTCACATTTTACGTCTAATTTTTTTAGAAACAAACTCCATAGATCTCAGCTGTTCTTACTATGCGCAGATCCCCATTACGCATATCTTCTATCTCTTTAAATTGAAAAGGTCCATTGTTCATTTGAACTGAAATTTCAAATGGAGTTAAAAATAAACTAACATAACAAAAAAACCGCTAGACATTTGTTTATGTCTGTTCAAATGAAAAATTATTTTAAAGTTACTGGATATTGACAAAAAATATTACCTTCCGTCACTTATACGTGAGAAAGATATAGTTTTGGTCAAAAAATTCTATGGTAAATGAATTTTTGTGCAAACGCGCCTTAAATTTTTTCGTAATATAAATTTTTACAGTTTAGAATTTGTTGTGTAACGTGTCATTCTGTCATTGGTCGAGCTTCGAGTCAGGTAACCAATCAAATTGCTTAGGACATGATGACATGAAACTTCACAAAAACTTTCAATCGCTTATACTTATTAATATTTAAACTAACTTTTACACTAATACTCATTATTTCCATAGTATACAGGCTGATACATCGGTCTGTTCTTTTTTAACTCGATTATTTTAAGTATTATGGTAAAAAATTTCAAATGAAGTTTATTTTACATTAAAATGTCTATAAATCTGCAATATAGATTTTTCCACAGGGTGTTCCAATTTTACGCAATGGAATGTAGCTTCATATTTTCAAATGGAACATCCTATATATTTATTCAAATTTGAAAACTATATGAAATTTGCTATCCAATAGTATAAAAACATTTCAATGTTATATTATTAAAATATACAATGGCAAATGATTAAATATTACATTTTTATTAAATTCAGAAGGATTTGCAATACTATTTTTTAAATTAAACACCTGATAATATTAAATAACAGGCGTAATAATAAAATACCGGATTAAAAGAAATGAAATATTTAACTAATTAATTTTCATTAATTTTTAAAGTTGTAATGTTGAAATAATGTAATGCAAAGCCGTCTATATTTAGTAAAAATGTAATATTTAAACCATTCGGCATTGTATTTTTTAATAATATAAAAGAAATATTTTTGTACTATTGGATAGCAAATTCCATGTACTTTTCAAATTTGAATAAATACATAGGGGTTCTACTTGGAAGTATAAAGTTACGTATCATTGCGTAAAAATAAAATAGCCTGTAGAAAAACCTGTACTGCAGATTTATAGACATTTTAATATAAAATAAACTTTCTTACCATAATATTTAAAATAATCGAGTTATTAAAAAAGAACAGACCGATGTATCATCCTGTATTACACCCTATTTCATTCCTTTCCATTTATGAAACAATACTGAATATTGGTTTGCCATTTCTTGGGGCACATTTTAATTATCCTTACCCTTGGTAAGGGACGTATAGGGATCGTGCTAAAAATCGCATATGGAGATTTTGGCAAATGACCAAGTTTTAAAGTCCCTAGAATCCAATTTTAACATTTTCACGATGATGTCTGTATGTGTGTGTGTGAGCGCGTGTGCGTGTGAGTGTGCGTGTGCGTGAGCGTGTGAGTGAGCGTGTGCGTGTGCGTTTGCGTGTGCGTGTGCGTGTGCGTGTGCGTGTGCGTGTGCGTGTGCGTGTGCGTGTGCGTGTGCGTGTGCGTGTGCGTGTGCGTGTGCGTGTGCGTGTGCGTGTGCGTGTGCGTGTGCGTGTGCGTGTGCGTGTGCGTGTGCGTGTGCGTGTGCGTGTGCGTATGCGTGTGCGTGTGCGTGTGCGTGTGCGTGTGCGTGTGCGTGTGCGTGTGCGTGT
Source organism: Harpalus rubripes (assembly GCA_963082715.1). Classification (NCBI taxonomy): domain Eukaryota; kingdom Metazoa; phylum Arthropoda; class Insecta; order Coleoptera; family Carabidae; genus Harpalus; species Harpalus rubripes. The sequence continues at coordinate 21,341,930 of OY720450.1, forward strand.
GCGTGTGCGTGTGCGTGTGCGTGTGCGTGTGCGTGTGCGTGTGCGTGTGCGTGTGCGTGTGCGTGTGCGTGTGCGTGTGCGTGTGCGTGTGCGTGTGCGTGTGCGTGTGCGTGTGCGTGTGCGTGTGCGTGTGCGTGTGCGTGTGCGTGTTCTACAGGTTTGCATTAATACTTTTTCTATATATTTTATAGATAAAGTTATAAAATTATCTATAATTTAAATCCCGGAGCCTACGCTTTAAACAAACAGCAAACACAACTCTTTGGTTACACAGTTCATATCTCAGATGTATGTAACTGACAGATAAATTTCACTGTCAAAGGATTAATCATTGAAAATTAATAATAGTAACGTTTTAAAAAGAAAATAGTAAATAGAACCATAGTTATATGGATTAAACATGTAAGTATGTATATTTGAGTTAATAAAAATTAAATTGCGGGAGGTATTGTGTTGGCCACATCAGATTTTTTTTGTTTTAAAGAGGTAAAATAAATCATTAGTTAGAATAATAAAGCAAAAATAATGGGCCCGTCCAACTTTTTTTGAATTTTTTATGTTACGAAGAATTTAAAAATAGAAATTCCGTATTTTTTGTTTTCTTGAAATTACGCTTAATAACGCCTAAAATAATTATGAAAGTTTTGGCGCGAAAGTTCTGACGTTAGCGTCACTCCGTCATAAGTAGAGAAAACCCACATACGTTACCATTAATATGGCAATATACAATAAATGTTGCATGAATAAAAATACGTATCCATTACAAACTTTGATCAAAAATCTTTAGAGATGTTGGTAATAAAGTGTTATTATATGATTTCAAAATATATATTTGTTTGATTTACGTAAATGAATAGGTAGAGTAGTGTTAAATGTTAATTTATGTAAAACTTCGATAGTACATATTGTACATAAATAAAAATCAGGTAGGTAAGTAAAATTAATAATTTTTGCTCGTTTTCATAATCAAGTTAATTATTTGCTTTAATTAATGTGACGTCAAGACTTTCTTTAATATAATATTGTAGTTTTCATACACACCTAGTGCCATTATTATAATTAAAATAGTATTTAAACTATTTTCTATTTATAATTAAATACAACAAAGACGGTATTGATTACAATAATCAAAGCCTAATTCATAATAAAAAGTAATCCAACATTTACATTATTATTTACTAAATGATTACAACAATGAGAAGTATTGCGATTACAATAATTAAAACATAAATTATAATATAAATTTATTTAATAAGTAAATGTTCATTTGATCTTAATAAAAAAATACTCGGATATATTAAACATGTGTTTGTTAGAGTATGCGTAAAGCCAATCGCGAATTTATGAGCAAAATATGCATGGTCCACAGTATAGTAACATTTTCACATGGTAACTGGACGACTGTAATGACGCTGACGTCACAACATGGCGATCATTTTACGCTAAAAACTTTAATTACATTATTATAGGCATAAAAATACAAAATATATAGCATTTTTTATTTCGTTTTCATTTATTTATATTCAAAATTCATATGCGACATGTAATTTTTAAAAAGTCGAAGCCTTGGACGTGCCCATTGATTAGCTTTTGGCATATTGTAAATATGAGTAATATGAGTTACATACAGCGACATCTACTGTCACGGACGCCAAACAGTTTATGAAACTGTTTCTTGCAAAAAGAAAAAGTATCTAAGCCACAAATTATTACATGAAAAGTTTAGTGATCTTAAAAACAATATTCTATAAAAATTAATAATTAAGTAATTAATATGAGATTTCTCATCAATGTTTATTTATTTAATTACTTATTAATAATTTTAAAACGTAATCCTCTAATTCTCAGTTAAATTGAATTACAGCAATTTTAAGTAATGATAGTTTTTTTACCTAGCTTATTTTTTTTAAAGAAACAGGCCAAAAGCTCTTCAATTATTATTGTATTTTAGGAGTTTAAAACAAAAGCACATCATAAAAAGAAAATAAAATAGTGCCCTAAAGATGTGCAAACCAAAATTTAATATTGTTTTATACCTAGAAGTTAATAGCAAATAATAAAGTCAGCTAAATTTCTCAATATCTAGGTACATAGCTACTTAGCATAAGAGCTATATTGCACTATCTACTGGTTATGCTTATAGTATAGAAAAACAATGTTTTAAACTGTTGTTAATCTAAAGTTATACGAAATTTTGTTCTCTACAAAGGTAATAAGAACTAATATTAATGGACACGTGTGTTGGCTCTCGTTGAAACATATTAAACAAATGAGAATTTTATTAAAACACTCGGTAAGTTTGAAAAAATAATAAATATATTAAAACATTAATGTAAATTTCTACATTGCGTCATCTTCAGAATGTTTTACAAGAAAGTACAAGGCCAAATATATACCCCGGCAACAACGACTAAGATAGATACATTAGAAGGAATTTGTATAAATCGATTTGTTCGTTTATTAGACGATTCCCGTTGGCCACGGCATTTTGAATTTTCCAAGCCTCTAGTCTATCTAGTCTTAATCCCTTGTTCTCGGTATGTAAGATTTTGAAATTTTCCAAAATGAATGTCATGAAATAAATATATAGCCAAAATAGTTTTAATTCAGAAGACAAAGTCTATAGAAAGATTCCTTATATTGGCAAAACTAGTACAGCTATAGGTAGAAAATTAAAAAAACATAATATTTGCGCAGCATTTTCAAACAATAATAATTTAAAATCATTACTAGTTAATAATAAAATAGTAAAACACAATAAAATGAAAAAGAGTGGCGTTTACAAAATTAATTGTAATAATTGTGAACAATTTTATATAGGTAAGACCGGTAGAAACTTTGAGGTTAGGTTTAAAGAACATATGAGTTGTATTAAGCATAAAAAAGTTGACAATTCAAATGTAGCAAAACATATGGTTAACAACAACCACATTTGTTCATTGGAAAATTTCAAAATCTTACTTACCGAGAACAAGGGATTAAGACTAGATAAACTAAAGGCTTGGGAAATTCGAAATGCCGCGGTTAACGGGAATCTTCTAATGTATCTTTCTTAGTCGTTGTTGCCGGGGTATATATTTGGCCTTGTACTTTCTTGTAAAACATTCTGAAGATGACGCAATGTCGAAATGTACATTAATGTTTTAATATATTTATTATTTTTTGACACTTACCGAGTGTTTTAATAAAATTCTCATTTGTTTAATAAGAACTATTTTCTCCCTACTACCTACTGGTGAGAAGATATTAGGAGAAAAAACAGTTTTTCGAGTTATTTCTTTTTTCCAGTTCCAGATGGCGGTTTGAGCGGAAGTACTCCAAAGTCGAAAACTTAAAATTTTTATTCATAAATAAATAAATATATCATCACGGCTTATTACCCATTGCTAGGTGTGCCAGTCTGCTTTGTACGCAGATATCGGTAATGATGAAATATTCTTCAAATCAAAAATATCCTGTCTATTACAAAGCGAACCTACCCTACTTCTAGACTATCGATGTGGTATGAAAACTTACCATTTTTATATTAATCGACGACATTTACCATTCACACTTTTAAAACCAGATGCACATCGAACTCCAATAATTTGCCCAGTTTTCAGAATTGTTTGATTTTTTGGTTTTTCAGTATTATATTCTGCCGAATACACCAAAATAAACATGCTACTTATTATTAACAAGAAAATTATTAAATTTAGTTTCATATTGCATGAAACAGTAACGATAAACGACAAGAATGTCAAAACAAAGTTATCGTCTCTGATTATAGTGTCATATGACGACTACATCCGTAAATTATCTATTAATGTAAATATTGCTCTAAGTCAAATATTGTAAGTTTCTAAGCTTCCACGAAATTTCTAAAAATACCATTGCGTAGATTTTGCTAACGGAAATTTAAAGATCATTTTACTTAGATATTTACAAATATTATCTTATCATCGACATATTTCAAATATTTGTAATATATTTCCTGAATGGTTCAGATATTACGAGCAATATTAGAAAGCCAATAATCTAAGAAATACGTATCATAATGACAAGGTATTACTCAGAATTGCACAATGTTCTAGCTATCATTTTAGAAGTTGCTAAGTTCAAAATATGATAAACATTCGCTGATAAACTATTAAATTCATACTTAATAATATTAATAATTAGTATTTTTGCAACTTGGCTATTTTGTAAACGATAAATTTATTTTTTATGACAATTAAACATCTTATATATTATTACAAATTATACTACATTCGTAAGAAAATAGTGATGGGAAGATAGGTGCAGTTTGATCTTGTTTTTTTGATTGCATATTACCCCGGTATTATCCAGTCAAACAACAAAATCAAACTGCACCTATCTTCCCATCACTACTTTCTTATGTGAAATGAAGTATAGTCAAATTCTATTTATAAAATACCCGGTGATCAGATTTCGACTGAAATGTGCTTTTGTTTTACCAAAAATTCTCATAGGCTACTAGAAACTAGAAAATGATGAAAAACTGATTTTAGTCGAAATTTTCGTTTTCAAACAACTGTTAAACAATTGTAATCTAGAAAAATGTATAAAAAAAACACATTTTTTTTCCAGTGATCTACGAAAATAATTTCTCTATCCGTAAATTTTCGACATATATGTATCACAAAATTTACATTTTTTGAATAGAACCCATATTTGATCTTTTGTTTAATGAAAACACATATATTTCTCTCTTTCGATAGGTTTTAATAGTTTAAATAGTTAGTAATTCTGCAAGTGTGGAATGTAACATATTAGTCACGAAAAAAAAAGTTTAGCCACGATGCCCGCAGGGCGAGTGAGCTAATTTTCTTTAGTGACTAATATACATTCTACACGAGTGTAATAACTATATTAACTAGTATAAATCGGTGTTGGATAAATTTATTTTACTATTAAAATCTTATATTTTTCATATTTTTTATTTTATTTTTATAAACAATATTATTATTTTCAAAATATTTTTTTTATTTTACATACTAAATGAATTTATTCCATATCTAGTCTTCTTCATAAAATAATTTTAATTCTACATTTTTTATTGAACCTATTTGTTGATATCTTGACCAAGTATCTTATATAAAAATTTATTTTGACATAAATGCATTTTATTGATAAAAATATTTTGCCGTTATATATATATATATATATATATATATATATATATATATATATATATATATATATATATATATATATATAAATATATCATCACGGCATATTACCCATTGCTGGGTATGCAAATCTGCGTTGTACACAGATTTCGGTAATGATGGTGACATATTTGTACCATGCGGGCGTTTACCAGGCGTCACCTCACGGGCACTCATTGCTGGCGTCGAGAGTAAAAAATAACTAATATGATATGTATTACAAATATTGTTTAAAAAAATAATTAAAAATCTAAGATTTCAAGGGTAAAACCAATTTAAATCACAATAACCCTTGTACAAGTCAATAGAAAAAGAATAAATATTTTTTAAAGAAAAGTTCATTGTTTGTGTTTTACGTATATTTTGGTGCCAATATTATTTAATGTACGCCTTTGATCTCCGAGTAAATTTAATTTGAACGTAGTAAAAGTAGATCTAGAATAAAATAATTTCAAAGAACGAACATCAGGTAAACTGTCAACCAAGTAAATAGTAAATATATATTTCTACACTCGTGCGGTAAATAAGTGTTCTCAAACAAAACATAATATTTTTGTTTTGTTATTATTATCAAGCATAACCGCCCAAAGTAGATATTATGTCAAAAATTTAGAGTGTATTTTGTATTTTTTCTTATTTATTTAGATGATTGCAAAAAAAGTATTGTCTACAACATATGTGAATGCGAAAAACCTAGTTCTGAAACTCCACGCAAATTCGTTTCAAAATACCTAATTTCCCGCACTTATTTGTATTACGAATGGTATTAAACAAACAAAATCCGGTGCTTATTTTTTGCATGGCTATGCGCACTAGCATGATTAATATTTTAAATATGATAATGCAAAGTTAAGTTTTATTATTTATATTTTTCAAAGACGATAACGGAAATGCTCCTATGTAACTAAATTTACATATATTTAAGGAGAATAATTGTACAACTCGTCGCATTCAATCGCGATCAAATGTCTCTTATTTTAGCATTTTTACAACTAACACACTTAATTGAGCTGATTTTCATTTAGTCCAATCGCTCGGTTACCCATATTTTAATTTTAAATAACTATGAACAATGTGTCTTAATAATTATTTTAGCGCAATCATTGTGTGAATCTAATGTTATTTATATTATTTATTTAATTAATTGCTGTTCAACATCAATGACCCGTATTACGAGCACACTTTTGTAATTAAAGCGCTTTTCTATAAAAGTGCGATCATAATACCAATAGAGACCGTAAAATAAATTAACCTCATTGACATGAATTTTTTTTACACTTCATGGATGAACTATATCTTACAAAATAACTTCTACCTTAAAAATGTATTGTGAAATTTGTAATAAGAATTTATTTTTTCTACAAATCTACTATGACACCAGTGTTAAAAAGTAACAAACCATTGTTACTTTTAACATTAGTATTAAAAGCGAATTGGTTACCTTGGTAGTGGAATGGAACAACAAATCAACAAATATGTCAAACAAATTATTAGAAATACAAATTTACCTTTCTTTTTAAACTCCTCAACAGGATTAAATCCTAATTACAGAGTGGGTTCTCATTCTAACACATCCGTGCCTTAGTGGGATTCGAACCCAGAGCCCCGAGGGCACTCATGACATGAGGAGTTGCTCTAACCATTGAACCACCGGAGCTATAATAAAATGAAGATTAAATTTTAAAAATGAGGATTAGCTTAAACATTTTTGTGAATCGTTAATTTTTATTAATCTAAATACATACATTATTTATGCTGGAAACTGTATTGAATTCTTTTTCTATAGTTCTATATATTTTTTTCTTTTTAAAACGTTACTAATATTATTTTGAAATGATTAGTTTTTTGATAGTGACATTTATCTTTTCATTTACATACATTTGAATAACTGCGTTTTGTTTGTTTAAAGCGTAGGCTCTGGGATTTAAATTATAGATATTTTTTTTAATTTATCCATAAAATATATAAAAAAAAGTATTAATGCAAATCTATAGAAAATTTAATAATCTTTAATTTTTATAATAACATTAATGTCGGAAAATAACATTTAAAGGTATTTTTCGAAGAAAAACTATTTGGAGCTTCTAGTAAAGTGCCATTTCCTGTTATCCGATTTTCACTCTTTCCATTACAGAAAAAGTTCGAAATACAAGGTTTTAAAATTTTCTGGATGATAGTATTTGAGTTAGATTGGGGAATCCACACATACACACAGACATTATCGTGAATATGTTATAATTGAATTCTAGAGACCTTAAAAGGTGGTCATTTACCAAAATCTATATATGCGATTTTTAGCACGATCTCTATACCTCCCTTACCAAGGGTAGCGGGAGGTAAAAATAGTGTTTGTAGAAAAAATTATGTATGATATACGTGTTAAAAGTGATTTTATTTTGTTCGAAGGTTTGGAGCACTCCGCTTCGCGTCGTGTTCCAAACTTCTTTCTCACAAAATAAAATGTCACTTTTAACACATATCATAAATAACCATTCTGTATATTTATTTGGAAAATGAAGTTTGTGCATACACATAAACAATCTACCAATAATTATGTATTACTAATTTACGTTATAAGTACAGTAAATAAGTTTTTTCGGTAAGAACAAGATGTTTCCGGACGAGACGACGAAGGAGCCGAGTCAGGAATTTCGAAATGAGTACCGTGAAAATCATTTAACGGACGTATGACGTACAACATTTTATTTCATACCTGCGTCGCATTTTTGCACGAATTTTTTTAATAATCCCTCCTTTCTTTCGTTTTTAAAAAAAATCACGTCGCTTGGTCTTAATAAAAATAAAACAGGAATGCAACCAATTTTGTTTTCTTTTTGGCATTTCTAATTTTTAAAATTGAAGAAGAAAATAGTTCCTAACAAATCCTATTAAAATCTTCGGAAACAAACGGAAAATTAATCCTAAGAAAATCTGCTGAAAGATATAGGAACGAATATTGGCTTTTTGTGGTATGATAAAAAGAAAATAATTGTGCAAACATAACAGAAGATGTAATTTTGGCATATATTTATGTTAGATCTGGTAAGTTAGTGTTTATTATGTTGCAGTTTTTCTCTTTATAGAATTTTTACAATTTTCTAGTCAAAGAAAATTAGTTCTTCCTTATGGTCAAAATACTCCGTGGGTCTATGCTTCTGATAATCAAAATGTAGATAATTCTCATATTTATTTGGAAATAAATTGTTTCATTGGAAATGAATGTTATTACAAATAAAATATTCTTTTTCATTTTGAATTTCATCATAAATTATATGTGTTTGACAGTTCAATAAGAAGTAGGTTGCTTAGTAACAATACAGTACCGTAAATAATATTATTACTGTAAAACCTCATTTACCGGGACTGAAATCACTCCTGTAAACAATGAAAATGCGACACAGTATGATATAAAATATTTTACGTTATACTGAACCGTAAAACGTCTTATTACAGAGCTTTGTCGCTATTGGTAAAAAAATTTACAGGTTGTTAAAACCATAGCGACATGTATACAGATTTATTTATTTATTATTTCGCTTCGTTTCCAAAGACTATTTCGATCAAATAGTTTAATGTATTGTAAGTTCCAATATTTTTTTTTTCAAATTATTTACGATTCAGTATATCATAAAACATTGTACAATGATCAACCGTTACCCGAAATTTACGTGCTCGTACGGATAACAAGATCGCTTCTCTCGCTCGTTAGGTACCGTGCACGTCCATAAAGTTCTGAGTAACGGCCTTGCAATGTAAATTACTATGAATAAATATGATAACACTTTGCCACACCCAAATTAAACTGATAAAATAAACAATATTTTATTTACCTCTTTTATTCATAAATTAAATTTAACTATATTTCATCATTAAACAAATATTATTTTAAATTTTTTAATGCTTATTCAAATATAAATATCAAACTGTAGATATTTTGATTTTTAATAGAAATATGTTAAACAAACTAAAATATTTTAAAGATAGTATTTGATAATATCATAAACTATTCATTTACTTAAATAATACCATATTTTTTAATATAACTGCCAAATTATATTACTAAGGTTATAACTTATGAAAATATGTTTACCTCAAGTATAAGTCGGTCGACATTTATTTCCAAGGAGCACATAACCCGGCTTACAATCCATAGCAACAATATTGGACGATTTTACATGATTCTTCTGAAACAACTTGAAATCATCTTCAAAAGATCTAATCCAGAGCTCTTCAGCATTAACATGATTTAAAACTAGCACTAAAAGAAACACAGCCAGACTTGAATTCATTGTAAAATGACTAGTTTGTTAGCCCGTCGATAATAATCTACCTGTTTCAACTGGCATTCCATTTAATTACTTACCTGATAACTATTATTTAATCAAGATAAGTAAATATATCTATGATACAGTTCGAAAAGTACAATATGATGTAGTATGAATTTTTTATTTGTTTAATGTTAGATCACTCCCCATTATCGTATTTTATCATGAAGTTTTTGGTAAATATGATAAAATTTGTTACGTAAAGTGGGGAAAACTGTCCATTTCTACTTTATCGGAAATTCGTAAATGTGTTTTAAATCATGATAAAATGAACTTGGGAATCTAATTATACAGTTTTCCGGTCTTGCATCAAAATTACAATACTGTCGATGAGAGTAAATCGCATTCCACACCTTGAGTGTTTCAAGATATTTAAAGTACACTAGCTTTTATTATTTCTACTTGTATATTTAGGCTCAGAAAGAGAAAACAAAAACAGCCACAACGCAAATTGAATTTATCTAAAATTACAAAGACCGAATTTTTGAATTTATAGGTAACATCTTATGGGAGGGTGAACCACTAAGGAATTCAGACCTGACGATTAAAACTTTTCCCCACTCCAGCTGCCGTTGCCGCTAAAAGATGGCAAGCAAGTGCGCGCGCAACTCTCGTTCTCTCTAACTGCCGAAGGATCCGGTATATTCACCGGTCACAATTCGCCGCTGAAAATTCACCGCGGAACGTTCACCGCACACAATTCTCCACTGAAAATCTAACAGAACTAATTTTTGTCCAACATTAATTTCCAGCCCGTCCTTCATTCCAGTTAAATACACGGTTAATGTTGTTCTTGCCGTCCCTGTAAAGATTAAGCATCGATGGGAGCCAACACGGATCGCTAGTGTAGCACTTTAACAAATTTTACAAAGAAAACCACCATTTTAAAATCACTGCTTTAATGTAATACAAACAGTCCTTAGCACCATTTAATTATATATATATATACATAAGGTGAGTCTGGGAAGACGCCCCCCCCCCCCCAGAAAAAAATGGCTTATATAAAAGTTTTATTATTTTACATATACTATTTGATGACAGATGTAGATATTTTTTATAAAGTCAGGCTTACAAGATACGACTATCAACTTTTATTTTTCAAATGGCAACCTATAATTATTTTAATAAAATAGAAACCGCCATTTTTTTTCTCTTTTCAACGATGTATTATTTTTTATTAATGTATTTGAAAATTTTTGAGAAAAATGAGAAAATTTAGAAATATTAGATATAATTTTTAAACAAATATTATAGGTGGCTATGTGAAAATAAACGTAATAATGTAAAACAATTAAATTAATGTCAAAAAAGTATACATTTGTTTGTTACTTAATTTAACTTATTTTGTAAACAAAAAAAAAAAAACATTTTGAAATGTTTACGAAGACCGAATTAATTGATATGATTCTACTACTTGGTGAATCGACTGGAATCATAAGAAGAGCAAAAAGAATTTACCGGGAGCGGTTTCCTAGACGTCGGCAACCGAGTTTAAGAACACTGAGAAGGATTTTTACCCGATTTCGAGAAACACGAAAACGAAATACAGCTAATGTTATAATAAATGAAGAAACGGAAATTATGGTTTTGGCTTCTGCGTATGAAACTCCTCATATCAGTACTAGGAATTTATCAAATTTAATTGATATTAGTCAAAGTTTTGCGTCCAGGATTTTAAGAAAAAATAAATTTCACCCTTATCATATCAACCTTACACAAGAATTGCACGGTGAAGATTTTGATAATAGAATTCGATTTTGCAATTGGGCGATGGAAAATATTAGAAGAAATCCGCTCCTATTAAGTAATATTTTATTTACGGATGAGGCTATTTTTAAAAGGAACGATTGCGTTAATAGGCATAATATGCATTATTACGCAATTGAAAATTCTCACTGGATGCGGAACGTCGACATTGAATGTTTGGGATGACATAATAGGAGATTTTGTTGTTGGTTCATATTTTTTTGAAGGCCCATTAAATGGAGACGATTATTTATCTTTTAATTATGATCCTCTCGGAATTATTAGAAGATATTCCATTAAATGTCCGCCAAAATTTAATATTCCAACATGACGGAGCGCCACCACATTATGTCGGTAATGTTCGGAATTATTTAAATAATCATTGGAGGGAACAATGGATATGGATTTTTTTCTTTAGGAATACGTCAAGGATCTTGTCTATCAGAAGATACCTACAGATGTAGAAGACATGAAAGAGCGTATTCGAAATGCTTTTCAGAATATTTCGCGAAACATGCTGGCAGATGTTCGAACACATCACGTTCAACGCTTGAATTTTTGTATTACAGAACATGGTCGTAATTTTGAACATTTGTTTTAAGTTGTTTTTGTTACTAAATTTGTTGTTCTTGTTTGCTAAGTTGTACAGCACTGTTACGTTTTGTTTATTTTCACATAGCCACCTATAATATTTGTTTAAAAATTATTTCAAATATTTGTAAATTCTCATTTTTCTCGAAATTTTTCAGATACATTAATAAATTCTATTCTATTTTATTAAAATAATTATAGGTTGCTATTTGAAAAATAAAAGTTGATGGTCGTATCTTGTAAACCTGACTTTATAAAAAATATCTACATCTGTCATCAAATAGTATATGTGAAATAATAAAACTTTTATATGAGCCATTTTTTTCTATTACTTTTAATAAAAAAGTTAAAGGGGGGGGGGCGTCTTCCCAGACTCACCCTGTATATATATACAGGGTGTCTTGGAAATAGGGGGACATGGCTTAACCACAGATGCCTGGGTCCAAAATAAGACGATTTAACTAAACTTACCTATATCCGACAGTGCACCGTTTAGCCAGTATTCTGCTTCAAAGTGCTACTAAAAAAAATTAGTTTTGTTTATAATAACGAAATGCTTTGTTCGATTTGAATGAAATTTGGTATGACAATCCATATGAATCTAATTCATCTTTTAAGATGGTATTTGTTATTGTTAGTAAACCACTAGTGTATGAAACTTGGATGTCGCGACCATGAATAGACCATAACTTTTTAAAGGCAACGCCAATAATGTATATTTATTATTTTTCAGAAAGATACATTCAATAGTAAACTTTCGTGTCTCTGCGTATGTTATGATATCCGTAACGATTTAGTTAGAAAAAAATAAAATGTAAGTGATTGCGCCGTGTAATTTTTAAAATAAATTTTATCTAGCAGTCTTTCCAAATGTCAAACAACTAATTTTTAATGACAGTAACAATTGTTTATGGGTTGTCAAAAATTTCTTTTGCCATATTTTAAAAATAGTAACATATCCGTTTGTTCGGCCTTATAGTATTTTACTGCTTTTATTATAATAAGACGATTAAATAATGTTAGCTCACTCCTAAACAACTTTAGAAAATTGACAACTCATAAACAATTGTTTTTGTCATTAAAAATTAGTAGTTTGACATTTGGATAGACTGCTAGATAAAATTTATTTTAAAAATTACACGGCGCATGCAATTAGATTTTATTTTCTTCTGACTAAATCGTTACAGATATCATAGCTTACGCAGAGACACGAAAGTTTACTATTGATTGTATCTTTCTGAAAAACAGTAAATTTACATTATTGGCATTGCCATTAAAAAGTTATGGTTTAATCATGGTCGCGACACCCAAGTTTCATACACTAGTGGTTCACTAACAATAGGAAATACCATCTTAAAAGATGAATTATATTCATATGGATTGCCATACCAAATTTCATACAAATCGAATAAAGCGTTTTGTTATTATAAGCAATATTAATTTTTTTAGAACGACTTTAAAGCAGAATACTGGCTAAACGGTGCACAGTCGGATATAGTTAAGTTTAGTTAAATCGTCTTATTTTGGTCCCAGGAATCTGTGGTTAAGCCATGTCCCACTATTTCCAAGACACCCTGTATATATATATATATATATATATATTGTGTGCGATGAACTTTCCGCGGTGAATGTTCTACGGTGAATCTTCCGCGGTGAATTGTAGGCGATGAATGTTTCTTGATTCTATTGCCGATGAGCCTCTTGTTTTGGCTTGATTCTTGAATACCCACCCCCTTTAAATTTAATTTTTTTGTGCAATGTTTTCTTTTAGCTCAAATATAACAAAACAAATACAAAATTAAAGCGCGAAAGTAAGTATTTGTTTTTTTGAAAAATAAAGTCAGATTCTACCTGTTTTAAAGGTTGTATATGTGAAAATAATGACTAATTTGCTAACAAAATTCAAAAAAAAAAAAATACTTTAATATAACAGCAACTTAACGCACAGAACACAGAACTCAATTCGACGAAATTCAGGTATATACTGTAATTTAAATAGATGTGTTATCTCTGTTCGGGTAGTTACATGCATTTCGTGACAAAATGATTATTAGTTTTTAAGCTGTATTTGCAATATATTTGATTATTTCGCTTGCAAATTTTCAAAAAATACTTTAATATAACGGTAAACCAGGGGTGAGGACCTTTCTTCTGCCAAGGGCCTTTTGGATACTTATACCTATCATTCGCGGGCCAAACAAAATTATCTTCTTAAAAATTAGCCTCTTATATTTGGCCAAATATTTAATTATTTAATCACTAATGTCATTTCTATTAACATTTTATCTTTATTATCAATAAATTTGGGAGGTATTTTTATTACTGTCGCCAAAGAAAACGGCGCCGAGTGTCAGGAAATGCCATACCTTTTGAAGGTAAAGAACAAATCTGGAAGACAAGGATAACAAGTCAAAATATGAAACCCATAATTAGTTTAACATTGCTTTATTAAACCAATAACAACACAAAATTGCTATTCTAGAATTTAGTAGACTAAATTCCTCTCAACATTGAAGAAGTTTCTTTCGATGTTATCATCGTTGACGAGGTAAGTAGGCAGCTGCTGTTGCAAGAATTGCTCCCTGAATTGTTGTGTGGGTCTCAAGAGGGAAAGTAAGTTCTGGCGAGCTGGGTAGACCTGGCTCACGGGTTGGTACTGGTAGAGAGATTGGTAACGGGGAACCAGAACGTTGTTGTAGCGGAGAGTGTCGTCAATGTTGGTTTGAACAAGGGGTAACTGGAAAAGAGTAATTATAAAATTAGATTGATTTTATATTATTCATCATTATTATGTACGGAAGAGATGACAAACTTTATTAAATAAGTCATCAATTAAAAAAAGGAAATGCCTGTATATAAAAATCTTACAGTTTATTTCATTGGTACTGAAAAGTTGTTTTTGTCCAAAGTGTACTTTTATACAATAATTTTTTTAAAAACTATATAACAAAATAAAAAATTTGATGTGGCCAACACAATACCTCCCGCTATTTAATTTTTATTAACTTATATGGAAATTATTAATATTCATTCCATATAACTATGGTTCTATATACTATTTTCTTTTTAAAACGTTACTATTAATTTAAAATTATTAGTTTTTTGACAGTAACATTTATCTGTCTAGTTTGCGCTTCAAGTAAAATATCATTTCTTGTTATCTGATTAACGCCAAAATGTAATGGCTTCTTAGACATTTACAAATCGTTATCTCACAAACTCTAAAAGCTGTCGTGGGTAGAGCACCATAGAATAAAATATAAGCCGTCTATTCGGAATATTATGTTTTAAAATAAACTATTCGTAGAAATGATTAAATTTGTGTCCGTTGCAATATATTATTCAACAAGCATGTTTTAATGGCTGTAACTCGGGAGGGCAAAGTTATATCACGAGCTGCAGGCGAATGTTATTTGTCCGAATGAGTTATAGTAATTACACGCAAGGTATATAAAAAATAATATTTCAAAATGACGACATAAATATTACCATATGTACAATATCTAACTTGAACGGGACGTCATTTTTAACTAACAATAAATTATTGTTACTATGGTAATAGTGTACAGCTTGATCAGCGAGCCATGAGCTGTGGGGATGAGTAGTGCACAGAGAGAGAATGCACTAAAAAGAGACAGATAGTTACGCGGCTGCTGGCAGGCGATTGAAGTCCCCACCACAATTTGATGTAAGGCTACTTCGCATCCAAGCTGGTCGCTCATGACCCGCTGGTCAAGTTGTAGTTATGTTTATCATTACATTATTTGCTGTAAGCAGTGTAGTTATGAATGTCGTATTAACATTTCAAGGATATATTATATACTCGTATATATTAACATCAGTAGATATTTATTTTTATCGCATCGGGTAGATACTGTAGAAAATAGTATATACTGAATGTACCAGAAATAAGTGCATGAAATTTAACCAATGACAAAACTCATGGAGAGCCATAATATTTCTTAGTACCTTTTTTTGAAATCTTTCTTTTTTGCATTTTTGTTACATAATGAAATTTGTGACACAACTTTGAAGAATTTTAACATAATATCTAGAAATAGGTACAAAAAAAAAAAATACTGGGAAATATTGTTACTCTTAACGAGCTCTACCACTGGTTAAATTTAATGTACTAATTTTATTATAGTCTGTATTTATAAATTATTACATACCCTTTGGGAAAGTTCGCTAACGAAACCCTGAGTTGGCAGGTTGAACCTTTGGTTGACATCTCTCAACTGATAGGGTAAGAAGTGCTCCTGGACTGGCAGGTTGACTCTCTGATTGACATCCAAGACGTTGTCCTGAACTGGGAAGTTGACAAACTGGTTGACATCTCTGGTCTGGATGGGCAAGGTGTTGTACTGATTCAATTGAATTTGCCTCTCGACATCATTAAGTCCAAGAATTGAGCGGGCGAGAACCAGAGGAAGCTGACTAACAGCGCTGTTTACCTGACCTTCGAAAACAGATGGCACTCCTTGTGGAACGTACTGCTGGGCTTGAACAGGGCTGTAGCGCTGCTGCTGGGTAAGGTAAGGAAGGTAGTTCTGCTTTTGGAGAAGGTAATTCCGGTAAGGAATTTGTCCTTGCACGGAACTAGCTTCTTGGTTGAAGAGACCATAGTTCTGAAGAGGCAGGTATTGCTGACGGTAAGTCAGGTCGTACCCGAAGGCACTTACGGCAAGCAGAGCCAAGCAGAAGAGTTGAGAAGCCATGGTGATTCGTGAACAGACAGATCACTGACTAATGCTATGAAGAGGTCCAGTATTTATTGCAAATTTTTATCTGTGAGACACTGACCCTGATCTTGCATAATTTTTATTATCTCCTTACTGTAAGCTAAAAATATTTATTCTTATAAAAATAATAGGTAATTGAAGCAACAAAAAATAATCCGTAGACTTCGTTTGCATGATGAAAATGTTATTGTGAATTACATAAAAATATAATGAGAGTAGAGTATTCTGGTGTCGGTTGTTAACCCTTTTTAATCAAAATAGGTGTACGTCTTTTTACCTCTCGCTAAGAGAGGTATTGGATTCATGCTAAAAATACCATATCCATATTTTACGGAATAAGCACGTTTTAAGGTCCCTAGAATCCGATTATAACATTTTTACGATGATGTCCATATATATGTGTGTGTGTGTGAGTGTGTGTGTGTGTGTATGTGTGTGTGTATGTGTGTGTGTATGTGTGTGTGGATGTGTGTGTGTGTGGATGTGTGTGTGTGTGTGTGTGTGGATGTTGGATCCACGATTTCTCAAATACTATAAGACTTAAGACATTTTTAACTACGGATTTCACAATCTAACAATAATGGGAAGAGTCGAGTCAGTTTTGGTAACAATTGGACAGCCGGAAGTAGTAGTTACAAGAAAAAAATCATCTAAATATTATTTATCGAAAATTTATGTAAATACTTATATTAAAGAACGTTAAATTCTTTATTCGATAAATATAAATTCATTAATATATCTTTTATAGATTTAGAGATAAAGAAATGCATATAAAATAATTTGATGTAAAAATTCTTAGATCAAACTACTTCAAGGCAAGAAATTCAAATGTTTGTAATTGACACATAAATGTCACTGTCAAAAATATTTGTATGTAACTGTCAAAAATATTTGTACATCATTATGAAGATTATGAAAATAAATAAAAAGTCAACAACATAAAAGAATATACGTAAAAAAGAATATAAAAGGAATTTGCGAAAAAATGACGAATAAAAGAAAAAGAAAAGGAAAGTAGAAAAAAAATTCAGAATATTGAATATAAAGAAAATGTATGTATTGTACATAATTTATATTAAAATAATTATTTTGTAGTGAGACATGAATATATGTATTTGTATTTAAAAATACTTTTCGTTTTATGCGTACAACCAGGTAAAATATCTGGCGAGAGGTTATGTGCTGGCCACATCAGTTTTTTAGTTTTAGTTTTCAGAAAAAATGTTTTATAATTATAATTACAATTTTTTGCACGTATCAATAACTTCTAGAACTAATTTTTCATATTACAGATTAGTTTCACAACCCGATTATACCTTGCATAGGCCCTTTTAAGTTGCTTTGGAGAATAAATTCAAAACAGTTATTTTAGTTTATCCCTTTTGCTACTGTGTGCCAGACACATTCGTGTTCTACTGTTCCTGTTGATCCAAAATCGTCGCAAAATTGCTGAAAAATTATACATTATTATAGTTTATACTTGCATGAAACATGCACAAAGACAATTAGTGTTAGCAGATGCAGTTATACAGGTTGCAATTGAAAACTAGTGTACCACCTTTCAGGTATGTAAAATTACCGTAATTTATTTTCGGTAAATTACCGCGGTAATTTACCGATTCAAAATTACCGTAATTACCAATTGTTTTCTTTAAATTTACATTATATTTATATAAGAAAACCTATTTAATTGTATTAATATAACAGCCTGAGCAACGGTAAATTTTTATTACAAATAATTTTGTAAATGCTCAATTATTATTAAATCGGGACATATTGGACCCAATACTGTTTTTTCTTGTGAATTATAAATATCAATAGTATTTATTAATTCTGCTTATTATGGGTATTTTTCATGTGTAATAAACGCATTTCCGTGTCTTTCCATATAATTTTGTTTATATTAACTATCAATATGAAAAATATTCTTATTATTGAAATAAAAATTCAGTAATACATTTATTTTAGGTCTACAGTTTGGGAAACGCTATTTTGTTAGAATACCAAAACCTTGCACTTTTCTTTCTCATAGATCTAAAATTTTACCAATGTCAAATTTTTGTCAATATTTTCTTTATATAAATTAAAAAATCTGATGTGGCCAGCACATGACCTCCCGCCAGATATTTTACCTGGTTGTATGCACAAAACGAAAAATATTTTTAAATACAAATACATATATTCATGTCTCACTATAAAATAATTATTTTAATATAAATTATATACAATACATACATTTTCTTTATATTCAATATCATGAATTTTTTTTCTACTTTCCCGTTCTTTTTCTTTTATTCGTCATTTTTTCGCAAATTCCTTTTATATTCTTTTTTACGTACCTATATTCTTTTGCGTTGTTGACTTTTTATTTATTTTCATAATCTTCATAATGATGTACAAATATTTTTGACAGTGGCATACAAATATTTTTAACAGTGACATTTATGTGTGAATCTATAGAAGATATAACAATGAATTTATATTTACCGAATAAAGAATTTAACGTTCTTTAATATAAATATTTACATAAATTTTCGATAAATAATATTTAGATGATTTTTTCTGGTAACTACTACTTCCGGTTGTCCAATTGTTACCAAAACTTAATCAACTCTTTCCATTATTGTTAGATTGAGGAATCCGGAGTTAAAAATGTCTTAAGTCTTATAGTATTTGAGAAATCGTGGATCCAACATCCACACACACACACACACACACACACACACGCGCGCGCACACACACACACACACACGCGCACACGCACACACACATACACACACACACTCACAACATACACACACACACATACACACACACATACACACACACACACACACACACACACACACATTTTTACGATGATGTATATATATATATATATATATATATATATATATATAAAAATGTTATAATCGGATTCTAGGGACCTTAAAACGTGCTTATTCACTAAAATCTGGATATGCGATTTTTAGCATGAATCCAATACCTCTTTTAGCGAGAGGTAAAAATGTCTACAACTAGGTTTACAAATATTATAAACAAAAAAAAATTGGTAAGGATGGGGTTACACAATTTTCAAATACTAAATGAACATTTATATTAAAGTGGTACATTGTCAAGAATCTTGAAATATTTAACTCTATTATTTATTTTTAAAAATGTATCACCAAGAGAAAACAATTTTTAAACTAATTCATCGAACAATTTTCATTTAGTGTATAACAATTTACTTGATATTTGCAAAATTATGTATCAAAATTTGTAAATGAATAATAAAGTTAATCTTCAAACAAACTATACGATACACTTCGGTTCAAATTAACCCACTATATTATGCTCTGTACTTTATTTTTTACGTTGACATTTACAATAAATAATTTATTGTCCAATTATATCTTAAATAATTTTCCATGGATCAACAAAATTCTAATATGTTCAACTAAAAAAAAATACTTTAATACAACGGTGAACCTGAGGTGAGGACCGTTCTTCTGCCAAGGGCCTTTTGGATACTTATATCATTCGCGGGCCAAACAAAATTATCTTCTTAAAAATTAGCCTGTTATATTTGGCCAAACATTTAATTATTTAACCACTAACGTCATTTTAATTTATATTTTATCTTTATTATCAGTAAATTTGGGAGGTATTTGTATTACTGTCGCCAGAGAAAACGGCGCCGAGTATCAGGAAAACGCCATACCTTTTGAATATAAGGAACAAATCTGGAAGACAATAAGAAGATGAAATCCATAATTAGTTTAACATTGCTTTATTAAACCAATAACAATACAAAATTGCTATTCTAGAATTTAGTAGACTAAATTCCTCTCAACATTAAGGAAGTTTCTTTCGATGTTATCATCGTTGACGAGGTAAGTAGGCAGCTGCTGTTGCAAGAATTGCTCCCTGAATTGTTGGGTGGGTCTCAAGAGGGAAAGGAAGTTCTGGCGAGCTGGGTAGACCTGGCTCACTGGTTGGTACTGGTAGAGAGATTGGTAACGGGGAACCAGAACGTTGTTGTAGCGGAGGGTGTCGTCAATGTTGGTTTGAACAAGGGGTAACTGGAAAAGAGTAATTATAAAATTAGATTGATTTTCTGTTATTCATCATTATTATGTACGGAAGAAATGACAAACTTTATTAAATAAGTCATCAATTAAAAAAAGGAAATGCCTGTATATAAAAATCTTACAGTTTATATCATTGGTACTGAAAAGTTGTTTTTGTCCAAAATGTACTTTTATACAATCAAATTTTTAAAAACTATATAACAAAATAAAAAAATTGATGTGGCTAACACAATACCTCCCGCTATTTAATTTTTATTAATTTAAATATACATACATACTTAGTAATGCTGGAAATTATTTAGATCCATTCCATATGACTATGGTTCTATTTACTATTTTCTTTTTAAAACGTTACTATTAATTTAAAATTATTAGTTTTTTGACAGTAACATTTATCTGTCAGTTACATATACATTTGAGATATGAACTGTGTAACGAAGGAGTTGTGCTTGTTAGCTTGTTTAAAGCGTAGGCTCCGGGGTTTAAATTATAGATAATTTTATAAATTTATCCATAAAATATATAAGAAAAATATTTATGCAAATCTATAGAAAACTTAATAATCTTTAATTTTTATAATAACACAAATCTCGAAAAAATATCATTTGAATGTATTTTTCGAAGAAAAACTAGTTTTCGCTTCAAGTAAAGTATCATTTCTGGTTATCTGATTAACACCAAAATGTAATGGCTTCTTCCCATATTAGAATAAGGATGAAATACAAGGTTTTGAAATTTTCTGAATGATAGTATTTGAGTTAGAGTGGAGGATCCACAAACACACATACACACATCATCGTGAAAATGTAAAATTAGATTCTAGGGACCTTAAAACGTGGTCATTTACCAAAATCTCGATATGCGATTTTTAGCACGATCCCTATACCTCCCTTACCAAGGGTAGCGGGAGGTAAAAGATTTCAAATACAAAAGATAAATAAATCATCACAGCTTATTATCCATTGCTGGATGTGCCAATCTGATTTTATTCATTTATTTCCGTAATGACAATATATCTTCTTTACCGTTGAAGACGTTGGACGTTTACAAATCGTTATCTCACAACTCTAAAAGCTGTCGTGGGTAGAGCACCATATAGTATAAAATATAAGCCATCTATTCGGAATATTATGTTTTAAAATAAACTATTCGTAGAAATGATTAAATTTGTGTCCATTGCAATATATTATTCAACAAGCATGTTTTAATGGCTGTAACCCGGGAGGGCAAAGTTATATCACGAGCTGCAGGCAAATGTTATTTGTCCGAATGAGTTATAGTAATTACACGCAAGGTATATAAAAAATAATATTTCAAAATGACATGATATAAATATCACCATGTGTACATTATCTAACTTGAACGGGACGTCATTTTTAACTAACAATAAATTATTGTTACTATGATCACAATTTTGTGATTGGCTAAGATATATTGTACAGCTTGATCAGCGAGCCGTGAGCTGTGGGGATGAGTAGTGCACAGAGAGAGAACGCACTAGAAAGAGACAGATAGTTACGCGGCTGCTGGCAGGCGATTGAAGTCTCCACCACAATTTGATGTAAGACTACTGCGCATCCAAGCCGGTCGGTCATGCTGGTAAAGTTGTAGTTATGTTTATCATTACATTATTTGCTGTAAGCAGTGTAGTTATGAATGTCGTATTATAACATTCAAGGACATATTATATACTCGTATATATTAACATCAGTAGATATTTATGTTTATCGCATCGGGTAGATACTGTATCAAATAGTATATACTGCATGTATCAGAAATAAGTGCATGAAATTTAACCAATGAAAAAACTCGTGGAGAGCCGCAATATTTCTTAGTACCTTTTTTCGAAATCTTCCTTTTTTGCATTTTTGCTAGATAATGAAATTTGTGACACAACTTTGAAGAATTTTAACATAATATCTAGAAATTTGTACAAAAAAAAAATTACTGGAAAATATTGTTACTCTTAACGAGCTCTACCACTGGTTAAATTTAATGTACTAATTTTGTTATAGTCTGTATTTATAAATTATTACATACCCTTTGGGAAAGTTCGCTAACGAAAGCCTGAGTTGGAAGGTTAAACCTTTGGTTGACATCTCTCAACTGGTAGGGTAAGAAGTTCTCCTGGACTGGCAGGTTGACTCTCTGGTTGACATCCAAGACGTTGTCCTGAACTGGGAAGTTGACAAACTGGTTGACATCTCTGGTCTGGATAGGCAAGGTGTTGTACTGATTCAATTGAATTTGCCTCTCGACATCATTAAGTCCAAGAATTGAGCGGGCGTGAACCAGAGGAAGCTGACTAACAGGGCTGTTTACCTGACCTTCGAAAACAGATGGCACTCCTTGTGGAACGTACTGCTGGGCTTGAACAGGGCTGTAGCGCGTCTGCTGGGTAAGGTAAGGAAGGTAGTTCTGCTTCTGGAGAAGGTAATTCCTGTAAGGAATTTGTCCTTGCGCGGAACTAGCTTGTTGGTTGAAGAGACCATAGTTCTGAAGAGGAAGGTATTGCTGACGGTAAGTCAGGTCGTACCCGAAGGCACTTACGGCAAGCAGAGCCAAGCAGAAGAGTTGAGAAGCCATGGTAATTCGTGAGCAGACAGATCACTGACTAATCCTATGAAGAGGTCCAGTATTTATTGCAAATTTTTATCTGTGAGGCACTGACCCTGATCTTGCATAATTTTTATTATCTCCTTACTATAAGCTAAAAATATTTATTCTTATAAAAATAATAGGTAATTATCACTTGAAGCAACAAAAAATAATCCGTAGACTTCGTTTGCATGATGAAAATGTTATTGTGAATTACATAAAAATATAATGAGACTAGAGTATTCTGGTGTCGGTTGTTAACCCTTGTTAATCAAAATATGTGTACGTCTTTTTAGTTTTAGTTTTTAGAAAAAATGTTTTATCATTATAATTACAATTTTTTTTTTCACTTATCAATATCTTCTAGAACTAATTTTTCATATTACAGATTAGTTTCACAACCCGATTATACCTTTCGTAGGCCCTTTTAAGTTGCTTTGGAGAATAAATTCAAAACAGTTATTTTAGTTTATCTCTTTCGCTACTGTGTGCCAGACACATTCGTGTTCGACTGTTCTTTTTGATCCAAAATCGTTGCAAAATTGCGGAAAAAATATACATTATTATAGTTTATACTTGCATGAAACATGCACAAAGACAATTAGTGTTAGCAGATGCAGTTATACAGGTTTAAATTGAAAACTAGTGTACCACCTTAAGGGATGTAAAATTATAGTAATTTATTTTAGGTAAATTACCACGGTAATTTACCGATTCAAAATTACCGTAAATTACCAATTGTTTTCTTTAAATTTACAGTATATTTATATAAGAAATCCTATTTAATTGTTACCAATATAACAGCCTGAACAACGGTAAATTTTTATTGCAAATGATTTTGTAAACGTTAAAATTATTGGGACATATTAGTCCCAATACTGTTTTTTCTTGTGGACTATAAATATGAAAAGTATTTATTAATTCTGCTTATTTTGATTATTTTTCATGTGTAATAAATGCATTTCCGTGTCTTTTCCATATAATTTTGTTTATATTAACTATCAATATGAAAAATATTCTGTATTATTGAAATGAAAATTGAGTAATCTTTTATTTTAGGTCTACAGTTTGGGAAACAATATTTTTTTAGAATACCAACTTTTCTTTCTCATAAATCTAAAATTTTACCAATATCTACAACTAGGTTTACAAATATTATAAACAAAAAACAAATGTGTAAGGATGGGGGTACACAATTTTCAAATACTAAATGAACATTTATATAGGGTGTCCCATAACTTCAGGTACATATTAGAAGGGCATATAGTTCTTAATGTCCTGATTACGGAACAAAAAGATTTTTTTCAAAATTCCTATAATTAAGGGTAGTTTACTTAAGAAGAACATTTTTTATACCCCTGGATACTATAATATTTGGAATAGTGAAATTAGTTATAACTATTACATAAAATAATTTAACAATGAAATTAATTTATGCAATTACGTAAAGCTTTGTCACACCAATTAAGTTTGGGAGATGTGTATGTAATGAAAAAAAAACACACAACCTATTCAACCAGTGTCCCAAAACTGTTTCCTTCAAAAACCTCAAAAACTAATTTTAGAATTTTGAAACAAAAATTTTTGTTCCGTAACCAGGACATTAAGTACTATATGCCCTTCTAATATGTACCTGAAGTTATGGGACACCCTGTATTATAGTGGTACATCGTCAAGAATATTGAAATATTTAACTCTATTATTTATTTTAAAAATGTATCACCAAAGGAAAATAATTTTTTAACTAATTCATCGAACAATTTTCATTTAGTGTATAACATTTTACTTGATATTTGCAAAATTATGTATCAAAATTTGTATATGAATAATAAAGTTAATCTTCAAACAAACTATAGGTACACTTCGGTTCAAATTAACCCACTATATCATGCTCTGTACTTTATTTTTTACGTTGACATTTACAATTAATAATTTATTGTCCAATTATATCTTAAATAATTTTTCATGGATCAACAAAATTCGAATATGTTCAACTATCTAAATTTTCAAGAAATAAAAAATTTTATTTTAAATTTCGTTTCAGAATCGTTCATTGTATGATTTTAGAAACTTTTCTCCATATAAATGTAATTAAGCATAAAAACATTTAGTTTACCATCCATTATTTATTATAAATTAAACATAAATCATTTGAACATGTTTGTTCTTTGTAGGATTTTGCATTTACTCAATGAAAATTATGAAAATGGAGAAGGAAATACTTAAAAAAGTTAGGTATACTTTCAATACTTTATTATTTTATTTTAAAAAACTCAAATCCTTTACACTCTTATATTTTAGCGGCTATAGCACCCGTGAAGTAAAAGCGACCGCAAACTAGTTGTTGTCTAGTCATAAAGTGACTCTTTACCGTTGTCAAATGATACATAAAACATGAGTATACTTATACCCTAAAAATTAGATTTTAGGCGGCTATATGTCGCGAGTAGACACGTCACTCGAGCAACCTTGAAGTGCGTAGAATCAACTGATATGTGTGCTGTGTCACATTGACAAAACAAACGTTTTGATTTATTTTAATTTTGAACTGTTAAAAAGTTATTATTTTTAATTTCACGTATTTTACTGCTTGAATATTGTAAAATAATAACATTTTAGCAGTTCAAAATGAAAATAAGTCAAAACATTGGTTTTGACAAAATGACATTGTTCTTTTCAAATTGGCAAGCGCACATAAATCAGCAGATTCCAAGTACTTCAAGGTCGCTCAAGTTACGTGTCTGTTCGCGCTATTACATAAATAATTATTATCAACGATAGTGAGAAAAGTTGAGATTTAATAGTAAGTTTTAAGTTTGTAAAACGTTTGTTTTGTAACAAGATTTCATGAGTCACTGGTTGCCGAGCAGCGAATGATTTATAGTATATTATTTATAGTATATTCCGTAACTTAACCGGGGTGACCAAGGTTCTGGTTATGCGTTCCATAATGTAACGAAAACATAATTTCAGGATCGCGGTTCAATTTCGGAACGTGGTTCCTGAAAGTTTTGGTTACTTTTTCGTGGCTACGACGACCACATGGTTGTTGTGGTCATATTCTTATTTCTTATAATCTAATAAATAATATTGTATAAACATATAATTACTATATACTATATACTGATATGTATAATATTTACGTTAGTATAAGGATAGACAAAAGTTATGTTGTCACTTATTTCTAATGACGCGGTGGTTCCCTGCTTTACCGACACAAATTAACCAAGATGTTCCGAATCACAACCACTTTTCAGTGACCATAATCTGGCCACTTGAACCATAACCACGGTCGTGGTTGTTACGGAATATACTATTAATGAGCATATAATGTAGGATATATCACACGAAGATGACGTTTAGAATACGAGCCGCAGGCGAGCATTGTAATCATTTGAGAGTAATATAGCCATTATATGCGAGTTAAATGCTATACTTCATCTACAATTATCAATTTTACAGATTATAAATATGTAATAAATATGCTTTGTGTGGTTATGTCACAGAGGTTGACGTTTCACCGGAAACTCCAATTATTTTCCAAATGTCAGAAGTTGATGACACATGTTGATATAAGTAACTGATTTTTTTATTAATAAGTTAAATTAAGAGTATATTTTAAATTTATCAAT
This sequence comes from Harpalus rubripes, assembly GCA_963082715.1. Taxonomy (NCBI): domain Eukaryota; kingdom Metazoa; phylum Arthropoda; class Insecta; order Coleoptera; family Carabidae; genus Harpalus; species Harpalus rubripes. Next base: position 21,368,808 of record OY720450.1, read on the forward strand.
CAATATTTAACGACGGACGTATATAAAAGTATCAATAATGCAATACAATACAAAAAGTCATCCCGGGGAATATGAATATTTCATATTCCAGTAGTGTAATATGACTAGCATAATGTATTTGCAATTCAATACCTGTACATAAAAATTTTGAGCACGCTAAATTTGCAAAAACCTTTGTGAATATTTTGTTTTAATAGCAAACTTCTAATTTAATATTGTGATTCTAATTCACAAACAAAAGTATCGTAGACAAAATATTATACAAAACAAATAATATGTAAAGAATCTTTAGTCAGGCACGGGTCTTAAAACCCTCGCTGTACGTACTGTATTTTAATCTTGACCCATTCGCGACTGAAGACAAGCTTTACGTACTTGTATCGTAAATAACTATTTTATGAAGGTATCCTTTGGGAACCACAAAGTATCACTTTTTTTACATCCGTCTAAAATTACTTCATGGGCGCTTTTTCTTCACTACGACTTTTACTTTACATAGCTTATAAACGACATGAATACCACGGTATTTACTGGACGAAAAGAAAAATATCAAGATGATTACCAGAATCAGATGTGGTAATGAAGAAAGAAACAACAAATACCTACTGGTTGTCAAGTTAGGAGAGAAGGTGCAAGCTAAGCGGGAGAGACGAGGATACATTCATGCACCTAAGGACGACGTGCAGAGAAGTTCAGACAGAAGGAAGAAATGAAAAGGTTCTGTTAGACGGCTTAGGGTCAGGACAAGACTGGATGAAAGAAGTCATCAAAAAATGCGGGGTTAATTTGATATAATATATTACCAATATAGATTCTAAACAAATTTGGCAAGAATAAATCTAATCTAATCTAATATAAAATACTTTAGTGCTGAGGTATACATTATATTTTTTTCGTAATCGACACAATATCACTTTGCGAAGTTAGCCAAAAGAGTATCTAAAGTACAACTTTACAGACTTATGTTAAAATTTAACTTTATATACTCATTTGTCATTCAAGTTTGACAGGTGAGTACGTAGAGTTAAATTTTGATATAAGAGTCTGAAAAGATTTCAGAAAAATAATTAATATTGAATATTGAACGAGCTGCAAAAAAGGCAACAGTGCATTTAATCAAGAATTCATGCACGAAAAGTGAAATAATTATCCATTTTGAATGCATTGTATTTTATTTAGGTACGATTTAATTTTAGACACCGAAATTTGCAGAATTATAAATTATTTATTAGACTCATGATCTTACCAAACGTAAATGACTACGTTTATCTCGACAATTCAAGCGGCTTCAAATATGTTATGACTTAAAATATCCTATAGGTTTATTCCAGCGAATTGAAAATAGGATTGAGTTATTTTCAATCTTCTTTAAATTCGTATCGACTAAAAAAAGATAGTTAAATACTAGATTATGCAGACAGACAGGGAGAGGTATATGAGCTAATTTCATACTGGATATGTCACCTGAAAATCTGAAAATTATCTTGTTATTTGTCTTCTCTTTCAAAAATAATGAAAAAATATTTGTTATTTCATCACTCCAAAATATTTAATTTTTGGGCAATTTTACTGGTTTAGGTCGCAACTTTTATAAAATGACAACAACAAATGCTATGAATTTAGAAATACTGCAATATATTGCGGGTGCGTATGCGTAGTTGCATTATTTGAAGCTTCACTGTTTATTTCGACAGACGTCAAGCCGCTTATTTTATAGGCTTGACTTGACGTTTTCAAACGGCTTGAAATATTAATCTCGATCGTTTATTTCAAAGATTGAAAAGAGATTTACTAAATTCAAACGGCTTCAAACGTCGAGATAAACGTAGTCAGTGTCAAATACAAAGTAATAAATGTACCTATATGCACAATCAGAAAAAATAATGGATTTCTAAAAGAGTACAAATTTAGGAGATAAGGATAAATTAAAGAAAATAATGATATATATTTGTTTAACAATGCTTTATTTTATTAATTAACAACACAAAATTGCTGGTCTAGAATTTAGTAAACCAACTTCCTTTCAACATTGATGACATCATTGTTGATGCGGTAAGTAGGCAGATTTTGCTGGATGACTTGGTTGGGATCCACAGTAACCTGGTTGACGAACCTAGTGGGTCTCAGTCCCCAGAGGGAGAAGATATCCCGGCGGGCTGGGTAGACCTGGCTCACGGGTTGGTGCTTGTAGACAGATTGGTAACGGGGAGCCAGCATGTTGGTGTAGCGAAGGATGCCGTCAGTGTTGGTTTGAGTAAGGGGCATCTGGAAAAGTCATTATGAAATTATGTTGAATTTAAACAAATGCCAAAATTGTGTATTTTTATAGGAAATTAAATTCGAACTGGTAGGTTTATGAGACCCGATCTAAACATGTAATTATCACGACAACCGTTCCAACATACTTGTTTATCAAATATGTCTTAATTATTCATTAATACGTACTGTCAGTTCGCTAACTTCAAGAGTTGGGCGCACAAGCCGTTGGCCTTGGACTGGAAGGTTCCATTCTTGGTTGACATCAATAACTCCAGTAGTTAAGTGAGCAAGACCTTGAACTTGCATGTTAATTCTTTGACAGAATTGCACGATTTCAGGGTAAGAACGGATCAGACCTTCAGTGTTTCCCAAAATCTTTAATTTCTGGTTGATGTCCCTCAGTTCATTGATTCCAATGGTTTGCTGGACAAGACCTTGAACTGGCATATTGATCCTTTGGCAAACATTCACGAATTCAGGGAGAGAACGGACGAGACCTTCGGTGTTACCCAAGAAGTTCAATCTCTGGTTGGCATCTTTGATTTCGTTAACTCCAAGAGTTTGTTGGACAAGATCTTGAACTTGCATGTTGATCCTTTGGCATAATTCTACGATTTCAGGGTAAGAACGCATCAGACCTTCAGTGTTTCCCAAAATGTTCAATCTCTGGTTGACTTCCCTCAGATCATTGACTCCAATGGTTTGTTGGACAAAACCTTGAACTGGCATATTGATCCTTTGGCAAACATTCACGATTTCAGGGAGAGAACGGACGAGACCTTCGGTGTTACCCAAGAAGTTCAATCTCTGGTTGGCATCTTTGATTTCGTTAACTCCAAGAGTCTGTTGGACAAGATCTTGAACTTGCATGTTGATTCTTTGACAGAATTCCACGATTTCAGGGTAAGAACGGATCAGACCTTCAGTGTTTCCCAAAACATTCAATCTCTGGTTGATTTCCCTCAGTTCATTGACTCCAATGGTTTGGTGGACAAGACCTTGAACTGGCCTGCTGATCCTTTGGCAGATATCCATTATTTCAGGGTAGGAGTTAACGAGACTTTCAGTGTTTCCCCAAATTTTCTGCCTGTTCCACCACAGCTGTCTAAGAGGGCTATTTACCTGTCCTTCAATTCCAGATAAGACTCCTTGTTGTGGGATATACTCTGGAGCGAGAGCTGGAGAGTAGCGAATGTTCTGGAGCATGTTGTGAATTTGTTCGTGCACTGAACTACCAGCATGTTGGTTGTAGTTTCCATAGTTCCGAAGAGGAAAGTATTGCTGACGGATAGTTAGATCGTGCCCGAAGGCACTTACTGCGAGCAGAGCCAGACAGAGGAGTTGAAAAGCCATGGTGATTTGTGAGCAGTCAGGTCACTGATGAATCTTGCTGCAGGGGTCTAGTATTTATTGCAAATTTTTATCTTTATGGCACTGACCATGGTATTGCATAATTTTTATTATCTCCTTATTATAAGAGAAAAATGTTTATTCTTACAAAAATAATAGGTAATTATCACTTGCAGCTTGCAGCAATAAAAAATATTCCGTGGACTTGTGAATTTGCATGATGAAAATGTTATTGTGAATTACATAAAAATACAGAGACTAGATTATTCTGGTATCGGTTTTTTTTAATCAAAATAGGGAACCTATAACCTGAAACTACTACTCCCGTATGTATGTGTACCAAATGTCTTACGCCAGACACATTCATTCGATTTTTTGAAAACAAAGGTGCAATTTCATATAAAATCTTTGATTAAACTTTACTTTCAAAGTTTCAAAGTAAATTTAATTGTATGAATATATTCGAATCAGTTTCCAGGTTTATGACATTATATTGGTTGCTATTAAAACAGGTACTGTAGTGTTTTTTACATGCCACCGGTAGATACCCAAAAGTTGTAACAGTAATACTACTTAGTACTTGAACATATATGAAAATTTACTTGATGCAAAAGTAAAACACTAATTTAATTAAGACAAAAACTTAGTTTAGATCAAGGGTAACGCTGCCACCACTATCCATGTTATCAGATAGAATGATCCGAGCAAAAAGAGTTAAACAAATCAATCGCTCAAAATTGGTAGTATCACTAATAATTCATTTGATACTCACGCGTTATTTTATCGGTCAAAAAGACACTAGATATGGGTATGAGGCAGAAACAAACACGTATTTCCAACAATAACAAAACTCTATAAACTTTAATAATACTTCGCGAGCAAAATAAATTATATAATCCAAATAAAACTACAACGCGATCAAATGATTCTATATAAATTCTAAATTCTTATTTTAATTAACAATATCAATCAATCGGCTTTTACATCGATCTACAATCTTCCAATTCGAATTTACAGAGAATAATGTAAAATTACTTACATGAGTAAAACAAACAGTTATACAAAGTAACACCATAACAGAGAGCCTTCAATACAATTTAATTTGTTATTTCACACAGAAAAAGTAGCTCAGTCTAAAACATTCAGTCATAGGCATGAACAACAAGAATTGTAAAACAACAAGTAGTCGCTAAAACAACAAGACGACAAATGTTCAAACAACCAGTCCGACTCAGTGTCAAACTCTGCCTATATACTCTCGAGGGGAAGAAACCACTTTCAAACCCTTCTTGTCGGCTCTATCATACAGAAAACTTCCAGTTTCTTACAAAAACTGTTGGTATTCGCCTTCAACGGACAAATGAGAACTCATAGTTCTGCCAAAAGCTTTAATATTGAGACTTTTTGTAACATCAGGTCCGAAACATAACTTCACTAGCTGTCACGTAAATATTTCAACCTAAAGAAAAACGTGGAAAAGTAATTTCTTAACTGGATTTGGATATGGAGTAAAATAATTCTGGGATGCAGTCATGTAATTTTTATTATTATTTACTTCGACGTTCCGACCAGAAACATCCTCAGGGAAAATAATTATTTTTTACAATAAAAGATGTATAAAATTTTGCCGTGAGCCATTCACGGCGTTCATAATTTGAAATTATATGTCAGTAATAAAATGCACACTCACTGAAGCACATGGACATATTGTCCATGTACCTCAATCCCCTGGTAAAGTGTCAGTTAATTTAACTGCCAAATAAAATGAAAATATCGCATCAATATTAAGGCGTAAATTGACAAAATTATACACATTAAACAATTATATAATGCGATATTTTTCTTTTATATGGCTGTTAAATTATCGTAACTGACACTTTACCAGGAGATTGAATTACCGGCCCTTAATTTATTTCACTGATTATCAGAAAATAATTAAGGGACTTTTACAAAATCAGAATATGTCCAAAAATTCATATGGGTTATTCTATTACGTTTATCAATGCCAACAATAAAAATTATTTAATCAAAGAAGGCAACACCTTTCATCAACGAATTATTGTTATGATATAAAAAATACGATTGTATCAATTCAAGTATTTTAAATTGTAATATAGTGGAACCTCGGTATACGACTGTTTAAAATGCATCCAACTTGGTATACGTCTTGTTTGTTCGCGAAAATTTTTGTTTGGTATACGACATTTGTTTGGAGTACGACTCGAGTTTAACTGCGCGCGTACTACTTTTGTTTACCTATTTCGAGGCAATGCTATCACTGCCCGTGAGCGTCAGTACGCCTGTTGTTACTAATCAGTAAACAACTCGCACTATAATTATATATTTGTACGTGATATTGTATTTTTTCGCAATTCGTTTGGTATACGTCCGGTTTGTATACGTCCAAGGATCTGGAATGGATTAATAACGTATACCAAGGTTCCACTATAAATGTATGTCATATAATTAACATAAAAGGATATAAAACACTGCGTAATTTCAATTACTACTTTATTTTTATAATATTGTTTTCTGATAGGTTTATTATATTATAAGATAAATAAAACATCTAAGCTTGTTTGGTTTTTGTAGAAATTTTGCATATACCCGATGTATATTATAAAAATGAAGAAGGAAATGTTTAAAATCCAAAGTTAGGAAAAACATTTAATTTTAATTCTTTCGGTTAAAAAAATCAAACCTTTTACAATACTACATTACATTTGTACACTCTTAAGCCCGTATTTTTATTAACAAATTTGTCGAGTCAAAAAAGACGCTTTATGATTGCCAAAAAATACGTTTGTAGAACAACTATTTATGAAATAACTTCTTAAAAATATTTTTAAGGATGCCAAACAGATTGGTAAACTGTTCCTTGCAAGAAAAATACCTTAGTCTTAAGTATGAGCGTTTCTATAAAAAGTTCCTTCAAAAATATTTTATTCAGGACCAGACGGTGGCTTGAGGTGACTTGAGGCAGAGAGGCGACTGCCTCACTTCACAGAATTTAGTGGCGCATTTTCAAGTGTCCTTATATGGCTCATGGCCAACCAATTTTAGACACCGAAAAGCTATTCGAGGCAAATTTTGTGAATGATCTACTGGATGAAATGGAAAATCATTTTAAACTAATAACAGGTGAAAAATAATCATTTTGCTATGTTTTACATACATGAAATAAAATCCAAAAATTCAGGCTACATAGAAAAATGTTTGCAGCGATTTACACATTCTGATAAAAGACGGGGTTATTGATGTTAGTCGGCATCTTCCATCAATGAAACCCCTTAAGATATACAAATACTATTATTACTTTGAAGCGTGTGCGTAGCCAGGGAAGAAATTAATTAATTAAAATTTAATTTGTACGCATTGATTAGGTATTAAAATCGATCGCAAGTGTAGGTAATATTCAATTTTCACAGTGTAAACAATTTATCCAGGTAGGTTAAATATATTAGCTTTTCTAAAATGTTCTTTGATCTGGCAATTTATTTTTGTACATGAAAAGGGGAAAACATGCAGCTTCACATCCCTTGAAAAAATCTGATGTGGCCAACACCAAACCTCCCGCTATTTAAATTTTATTAATTTAAATATACATACTTACATATTTAGTTATTGCGGAAACTGTATTAAGATCCATTCCATATAACTAGGGTTCTTTTTACTATTTTCTTTTTAAAACGTTATTGTTATTAATTTGAAATGATTAATTCTTTGACAGTGACATTTATCTGTCAGTTACATACATTTAAGATATGAACTGTGTAATCAAAGAATTTTGCTTGTTTCAAGCGTAGGCTCCGGGATTAAATATATAGGTAATTTTATAAATTTATCCATAAAATATATAGAAAAAGTATTAATGCAAATCTGTAGAAAATTTAATAATCTTTAATTTTTATAATAACATTAATCTCGAAAAATAACATTTAAAGGTATTTTTCAAATAAAAACTATTTTGAGCTACCAGTAAAGTGCCATTTCCGGTTATCTGATTTATACCAAAATCTAATGGGCTCTTTCCATTACAGAAATAGTTCGAAATACAAGGTTTCATAATTTTCTGAATGATGTATTTGAGTTAGAGTAAAGGATCCACACACACACATACATACACACAGACATCATCGTGAAAATGTTAAAATTGGATTCTAGGGACCTTAAAACGTGGTCATTTAGCAAAATCTCGATATGCGATTTTTAGCACGATCCCTATACCTCCCTTACCAAGGGTAACGGGAGGTAAAAATGTAACTTTCAATCATAAGGCATTCGACTTTGAGTGTAAAAAAATGCCTGCGGCGCTTTTTTTCTCGATACCTTTACATAACAAAATTAAGGTGCATAATTAAAGTTTGCCTTAGTTGTTTCGAAACCACCATCAGGCTCTGATCTTATTATTATTTAATTGCCTATCAATGTTTATTTTTCAATTTCTAAACATCTAGTAAATAATTTTCTAATATTTGAACATGTTACTGAGTTGAAATAAGGAAGCTAGAATGTTTATTCTTTGGTTGGATTATCTCAAATTCAAACAAATGGACTAAGATTGTTTTTGCTAAAACCTCCGCATTTGTATTCAATAAAAATTACAAAATTGTAAATTATTATGAATATGTTATCAAAAACAACCAACCGTCAGCTACAAAGTAGTAACCGTATTGTAATTTGCATATTTTATTCCGAAAGTAACTATTGTATATTTTTCAATAAAGATTCGTTATTGTTTCTCAAATGATTGAAATAAGAAATACGAAAATCAAATTGTAAAAAGGTATAAATCTAAATTAGTTTAACAATGCTTTATTTCAACCATTAATAACACAAAATTGCTGTTTCAGAATTTAATAGACTAAATTCCTCTCAACATTGTTGTTGACCAGGTAAGTAGGCAGCTGCTGTTGCATGACTTGCTCCCTGAATTGTTGGGTGGGTCTCAAGAGGGAAAGGAAGTTCTGGCGAGCTGGGTAGACCTGGCTCACGGGTTGGTACTGGTAGAGAGATTGGTAACGGGGAGCCAGAACGTTATTGTAACGAAGGGTGCCTTCAGTGTTGGTTTCAGAAAGGGGCACCTGGAAAAAAAGTTATTGTGAAATTAAGTTAAATTGTACACTACGTACTTAATTTTACGCGACCACTGTAGATGTCAATTTCAGCATTAACTTGTTATATAGTTGTTAAATATCGAAATTTTTCTTTAGTATTATTTCCGAATTCTGATATAAAAAGAAGACAATTCCAAGCACCTAAATTATTTAAACAGAAACCTTAATTTTGTACATTTTTTTACAACTACTATGTTGACACGATTATCAAATTCTTACTAACATGTTTAACAAATAATATGTCATAACTCAATAATACATACTGTCACGGTAACTTCGCTAACTTCAAGAGTTGGGCGGACAAGACGTTGACCTTGGACTGGAAGGTTCCACCTTTGGTTGACATCAGTAAGGCCAGTGACTGGGCGAACAAGACCTTGAACCAAGATGTTGACCCTTTGGCAGAAATTCACGATTTCAGGGTAAGAACGGAAAAAACCTTTAGTGTTTCCCAAGAAGTTCAATTTTTGGTTGATTTCCCTCAGTTCATTGACTCCAATGTTTTGCTGGGCAAGACCTTGAACTGGCATATTGACCATTTGGCAAACATTCACGATTTCAGGGTAAGAACGGATGAGACCTTCGGTGTTACCCAAAAAGGTCAATCTCTGCTTGGCATCTCTGATTTCGTTAACCCCAAAAGTCTGTTGTACAAGATCTTCAACTTGCATGTTGATTCTTTGGCAGAATTCTACGATTTCAGGGTAAGAACGGAAAAGACCTTCAGTGTTTCCCAAGAAGTTCAATTTTTGGTTGATTTCCCTGAGTTCATTAACTCCAATGGTTTGCTGGACAAGACCTTGAACTGGCATATTGACCCTTTGGCAAACATTCACGATTTCAGGGTAAGAACGGATGAGACCTTCGGTGTTACCCAAGAAGTTCAATCTCTGGTTAACTCCAAGAGTCTGTTGGACAAGATCTTGAACTTGCATGTTGATCCTTTGGCAGAATTCTACGATTTCAGGGTAAGAACGGAACAGACCTTCAGTGTTTCCTAAAATGTTCAATCTTTGGTTGATTTCCCTGAGTTCATTGACTCCAATGGTTTGATGGACAAGACCTTGAACTGGCCTGTTGATCTTTTGGCAGATATCCACGATTTCAGGATAGGTGTTTCCCCACAACTGTCTAAGAAGGTTGTTTACCTGTCCTTCGACTCCTTGTTGTTGAACGAGAGCTGGAGAGTAGCGCATGTTCTGCAGGAGGTAGTTTGTGTAAGGAATTTGTCCTTGCATGGAACTACCAGCCTGTTGATTGTAGATTCCATAGTTCCGAAGAGGAAGGTGGGCGCCGAAGGCACTTACGACGAGCAGAGCCAAGCAGAAGAGTTGAGAAGCCATGGTGATTCGTGAGCAGCAGGTCACTGATGAATCTTACTGCGGGGGTCTAGTATTTATTGCAAATTTTTATCTTTGTAGCACTGACCCGGATCTTATAACATTTTAATCATCTCCTTATTATAAGCGAAAAATATGTATTGTTATAAAAATAATAGGTAATTATCACTTGTAGCAATAAAAAATATTCCGTAGACATCGTCCATTTGCATGATGAAAGTTTTATTATGAATTACATAAAAATATAATGATTAGATTATTCTGGCGTCGGTCGTTAATTATTTTAATCAAAATAGGTGTACGAGTATATCCTTTTAGTTATAAAAAATGTTTTATCATTATAATTACAATGTTTTCACATTTATCAATGTCTTCTAGAACAGCGATTCCCAAGCTTTTAATATTTCGGACGGGTATCATTTCGTGGTCTACCTTTACTTTTCGTAGGCCCAGGAATAATTTATGCCCCTTGTATTTTCATATGTTGCTCGAGGCATAAACCTGAAACTACTACTTCGGGCAGGTATACTTTACAAGCAGATGGTCAATGTTTACAACTATATTTACAATTATTATAAACAAATAACAAATTTGTAAAAATAGCAAAGAAAAGTAAACCTGTTTAAGACTAGAGAGTTTTTTGTATAGCGTTTTCCCAAAACGCTGTCTTAATTGCTTACCAATATCGTTTTTGTATTTGTCGTACGTGAAATTTACATACGTTATATGTCCGTCGTCAAAGGTATACGACGGACCCGTTTAACGTCCGTCTACTAATACCTAGTATGCACTATTTGTTGCTCTAAGAAGAAGTTTCAATACGTCCGTTAAACAATTATTATATTCTTAAAGGTTCAGTACTGTATTCGTTGGTAACAAAGGAGCATAGTATTAATAATGCTGGAAGTATACATCAACAGTAATAATAATAATAATAATAATAATAATAATAATAATAATAATAATAATAATAATAATAATAATAATAATAATAATAATAATAATAATAATAATAATAATAATAATTTTATTACCCAATAGAATCTCCAATTACAGGGTAAAGAATAATTTTAAAAAAATACAATTAATAGTACAAAATTATTATGAAATTACAGATAATAATAATAATAATAATAATAAACTTTATTGCCTAACAGAATTCAGTTACGGGGCTAAAATATAATATATAAATACATTTATTGTAACATACAAACAAATAATATGAATAAAGAAATCTAAATGTACGAGGTGTAGTGGGGATGACCAGTTGCTCATCGATGGCCTGATAACTCCCATGTCTATTAATTTATTAAATTCATTTTTTGCGAAATTTAGACGTTCAGGTGGTAATCGGCGAGGCTTTGAGAAAACAGGTGAGCCATTTGTGATTATTTGATGTGTCACTTTGTGTTTAATTTGACGTTTTACTTTGAAAGGATCTGTCAAACTTGGAAATTTAGAAAGCAAACTCTCATATATATCCGTGATTTGAGTATTTTTAGTTAAATTGCAAATAGGAGAATAAGATAATTTAGAATTGTCTGTTAAGCGTTTATTGCGTAAGTCAATACTGAGATTAAAGTGATGAATAAAATCTGCGCCTAAAATGGAATATTTGACATCAGCTATAATGAATTTCCAGGTAAATGTTTTTGGTAATCCCAAATCTAATGTTAGTGTAGTGCTTCCGAATGTAGCTATATTGGAGTGGTTGATGGCTTGTAGAGTTAAATTTTGTTTTAGATGACGATGTGTAACATTTGGGGTAATTATACTTACTTCCGCACCCGTATCCACTAAGAATCTATGTCCGGATATCGCATCAGAAACGTGGAACAGCGGGCAAGGTGAAGATTTGCTAAAGCTGTAAATGACGTTAGTATTAGGTGTAGGAAGTAGTGGATTTTTGATTTTAATATCAACTTCTTCTGTTGGTTTATGGGTAGTCCATTTGCATGGGGTCACGCACTTTTTGGCTTTACTGCCAAATGTCAGATGATACCAGCAGTATGGGCTAGGAGAATTTGTATTTTGACGTTCTGTTTCGCGCGGTGTCACTGGTAAACTTGTAATCAATCTCTTGAGTTCTTGTAATTCTTTTTTCATTCCTTGTAGTTCGTCTACCTGCGAAGTTACTGTTGCGATGGATTGTCTTGAAATTTCCACAATTTTGTCTGCCATATCCGCCTTTTCTTCAAGATTGACAGATGACGTTGTCAACATTATCTGTACTTGATGGGGTAATTTCTGTAGGAAGAGTTCTTCGAGGAGAGTTTCGTCGATAGATTTGTCTCCAATAAGTTGGCGCATTTGTCGTAGAATTTGAGAAGGTTTCTTGTTACCTTGTTCGGAAACAGAAAGTAATTTTTGAAATTTTTCCTTGTCGGATAACGTAGTTCTAGTAATGAGAGCATGTTTTAATGTGGAGTAAGGGTCTACTTGTGGTTTACAAATAATAAGATCACGGATCTCCAAAGCTTGGTCTGGTCGCAACGAAGTGACAATTTTTAAATATTTGCTTGCTTCAGACGAAATTCTGTGGGCGATGAATTGAGCTTCTGCCTGGGCAAACCATAGCTCCGGGTCGTCGGGCCAGAATTCAGGTAGCTTGAATTGTTGTGTAGCCCCGACTAATGGGGGGGCTGCCGCTGGAGGAGGATCTGAGGTTGGTTCAGGACTGGAGATTGGAGAGGTATCTTGCGAAGAAGCCTGTTCAGTCATATTGGAGATATTAGTAAGGTAGAGTAGAACAAAGAATATGGAATAGAGGGGCGGATTCCTTTTCGGGGTCACCAATTTGTAAAATAAACGCTTGGAAATTAAATTGTAAAATGCAATGTATAAATTTATGTTTTATTTTGTTAACATAATTTTTGACATTACATTTGCTTGAAATACAAAACTAATGATGTTTTTTTGTTGTCAGCTATTCCGAAGTAACCTCGGAACAGCTGATCAACAATGGTGGGAACTAACGTGGCGGATAACTTGATAAAATATAATATTTAGAAGTTTACTTGATCCGCCACAGGTATAAAACAAAAAAAAAATAGAAAATATATACTGTGTAGAAGTTCACAGACAAATAAAATAAATCAAAGAACATTACAGGAATATATCCTCATACTTGGTCTCCGCAATGTTACACATGATGTGGATTGGCGACCGCGACAGTACATAAGTGCGCGCTGATGGTAAGTGGAAAGTCCGGGAATACCTGGATTCTAACCTAGGAACATGAATAGGCACACGTGATAATAAAAAAGAGTCATCAATTTTATTGTGCAACAGCATCCATTAATATTTAGCACAAATCATATCTCTTCTTGCAGATAGTGGTGTTATTTTATGACGTTGAATCAGAGAATCCTGGTCAACGCCTCTAACCGGATAGATTCCATCCTGCTTATAGGATAGAAATTTCAAGAATCTGCGTTAAATTCTATCTAGAGCTATATTATGAAAGGCGTAATAAGGATACCAAACTAAAATGGCATATTCAAGTTTGCTGACGACATATGCGAAATGTAATGATTTTAAAACAGCAGGATCAATGAACATTCTCGATATACCCATTAAAAAACCTAATGTTTTGCTAGCAGAGATACATACACTTTATATATGGCCTGAGAAACTGAAATTAGGACTAAATGTAACTCCCAAATCCTTGAAGGTGGATTTGCGCTCGAGTAAAGTTCCTGAAATTGTGTATATATAATCAAACCGATTGATCCGGTGTGTGTATGACACAGAACAACATTTGTCAACATTTAGGATTAGCTTATTAGTATCGCACCATAGTGCTAAAATATCAATATTGAACTGAAGAAGTTGAGCGTCTTGAACAGTGGATATTTTAGAGTACAAATTAACTTCATCAGCATATGCTAGTGAAGGACAGGTGAAAGATTCAAGAAGATCATTGATTAATAATAAAAATAGAAGAGGGCCTAAATTGGATCCTTGTGGGACACCTGACGTTATAATAGACGGAAACAGAGACAGAGATGGAGAAGCACCAAAGGCACTAATTTTATAAAAGATAAACATAGGACAAAGATTTAAACAAAAATATCTTCAAATAAAGTCTCTGTATTACGACACATCACATGTATGGGCGAGCGCTGGAGAACAACAGTACGAGAAGTAGGAAGATGAAAACTTCTGCTATATCTCGATGCAATCCTGGATACATAGACGGTGATGCGTGATAGCAAAGAAGATGAATCGATGCAGTTATGAAGAAGAGACCACAGGAATCGCGCGTTGGAAACTTCTCGCCTATAACTCAATGACGGTAACGAATGACGCTGAAGTAAGGAATTGAGATCTGTACCTGGATCGTGTTATATATGGTCAATATTGTATGAAAGTTATCTAAACAATGCCAGGAGGTACACAAATTTCAAATATTAAATGAGCAATTTTATTATAGGTATGATATTTTACTTTATATTTTCAAAATTATGGACGAATGGTGGCGCAAAATTTATAAATGAAAAATGCAATGTGCAAAGTTTTGTTGAAACAGTCAATTCATTCAACTACTCGTATATCATGTTTATGTTTATAACAAACAATACTTTGGTTCTAAAGAATATATTGAATACCATACCGAGTATCTTAGGCCAACCGACACATGGGGGATTAACATGGAAAATCAATTAATTGTGAATAGTATCTCCCCAGTGGATGATAATAAGTTGAAATTCTGTATGCTTATCCGGGAACACTAAATCTATGGATTACATTTCAAATCAGTCAATTTACATTTGTGATATTAAAAGAAATTAAGAAAAGTTGTAGAATTTCCAGGATTGTTCTACATATCCCGAAAAACAAAGTTTCCAAGCAACGGTCGTGATAGTATGATGGTAGCGTGTGCGCTCGGTAAGGCCCGGGCCACACTATGCGTTTTAGCGGGAGCGGTAAAACCGCATCCGGTTAAACGGGATGGATCATACAGCGTCCACATATATCCCGCTAAACAGGACAGCAGCATTGACAACCCGATTTGGACACAGTCTGACTAATGTCTGATCAGTACAGAGCCCAAATAGTATGCGTTGTCTATTAAAAAATAAAACCAGACCCTTGTGAACGCTCGCATTATTTACAATGTGTTGTAGTTGTCATGCGGCAAATTGACCGTCCCGTCAAACCGCAACATGCTGCGGTAGTACCGGCAACCGGACCGCAACCGCATCGGTGTGAACGCATACATTTAAAACAATAAGTTGTTGTCTTCCCGGTCAACCGGTCCCGTTAAACCGGTCCCGCCAAAACGAATAGTTTGGCCCGAGCCTAACAAACATAATTCGGAGAAACGGGTTCGGAACTTGCCGACAGCAAAACTTATTTTTTAATTTATAGTTTTCAAAATAATTGTTATTATTAATATGTTTCTATTTTGGTTCTTTAATATGTACTTTATGAAACCCATTGAGTTTCATAAAGTAAATATTAAACAACCGAAATTGAAATTCCTGGACTTGAAATAACGCACATTTTTTGAAAAAATGACCAAAATAGAAAAAATTGTATAAAATACACGTTTCATAAGACATTTCAGCGCACTTGTCCCCTTAGAATACTTGCGGCAAGCCGCTCGTTTCTAAAGATATCCCGTGCACTAAAATCATGTCTTATGAAACTTGTATCTTATTGTACTATTTTAATCTTTCATTATTATTTAATATTATTCTTTTTTTATAAAATATATATCGCACTAATTACAACTGTAAGAACTAAAAAATACAACAAATATTCAAAATGACCGCCATTTTGTACTAAGCAAAATCCGAGATGATCAAAACATTGTTATCTCACTTTGCTTAGCTGTTGACTTGAAATAAGGCTGCAGATATTCTTCATTGCCGCTTTACGATCTTCTGAAGTAGTCAATTCATAATGGCTCTAAATTTTTGAGTTTAAATGACCCCAAAGAAAAAATCTAAGGGGCAGTATATCTTGTAGGCCAATTAATTGGTCCATTTAAACCAGTCCAACAATATTTGTTGTAGTCAGTGTGATTCATATTTTCCAAAATATAATTTATTATTGAAATAATGTTTATATTTTATTAAATATCTGTAAAAGATTAAAAACATATTAATGAAAAAATTAATTGGAAAAGTAAAAATTAAAAAATAAACTTTGCTGTCGACTGGTTTCGAACCCGACACTCCGAGATTGGTTTATTACTAAGCGCACACGCTGCCATTTATGTTATCTGAACCGCTGCTTCGGAACTATTTTTTCCAGGATATGAACAACAACAATCCTGGAAATTCGTCAATTTTTCTTAATTTCTTCTATTACTACACATGAAAATTGACTGATTTGACATATAATCCATTGAATTAATATCCCCGGATAAGCATACAAAATTTCAACTTAATATCTTGCTCTGGAGAGGTACTATTCACAATTAACTGCTTTTCCATGTCAATTCCCCATGTGTCGGTTGGCCTAAGACACCTGTATATCCTACACTTAATTTTTTACATTGACATTTGCAATAAATGATTTATTGCCCAATTACCTAAATATCTAAAATAATTTTTGATGGATCTACAACATAAGCTACAAAATTTACAAAAATAGTATCGGAAAAGTTATTTACGTTATAAGGCTGCAAAGTGAGTTATTACGATACGAATGGAATGTTTACGGACGAGGCGACGAAGGAACTGAGTCAGGAAATTTGAAATGAGTACCGTAATTCTATGATGTACAACATTTTATTTCATACCGTCTACGTGTTTTTAAAATTTATATTATTTTAAAACATGTCTATTTAACTTCGGGCACATCATATTTGAATTTGTGACATTTGTGTGTATTTGTTTTATTTGTACTGTTTGTCTTGATTGTAAAAATAACAGTATATACTTTTGGTAATATTTCAGATTTATCGTGTGAAATTTTCACAAAATATGGCGAGGCTACAGTAAAACTTGTTCCCACCAAGTTGTCGAAAAAAAATACCGATCATTATGTGATTGGCGAAAAGTCTACAACTTTTTACTCGTACAAGTGCTTCAGGCTCTATCAACATCATGAAGTTTCCACCACCACAGTAACTACCGATAGGGCATGTGAACTTTTAGAATTGATAAAATTCTTATTGTTCCATATTAATCGATCTCGTGGCCGCGTGCCTGAGTGTCTGGTCGCGAATCTGGGGAACCGGGTTCGATCCCGACCGACGCCAAATATTACGATATTTAAATAACACAAATTTTACCCCTGTGGTACACTCTCCACGCCAGCATTGAGTGCCCGTAAGGTGACTCCTGGTAAACGCCCGCAGGGTACAAATATGTCATCATCATTACCGATATCTGCGAACAAAGCAGATTGGCACACCCAGCAATGGGTAATATGCCGTGATGATATATTTATTTATTTTATTTATAAGTTTCAAATAGTGTTATTTGATATACATATGTCAGAAATTATGTTTGACGTTTCTGGTTTCATTCAGGCAACACTTCTCGGCCTCGGTACTGTAATGTGCCATATCCCGGACTCAAAATAATAACGTAAAGTAGTACAATGGACAGTATGAAATAAAATAATTAAGGGATTTAAAAAAAAATTCGGCTGTCCAAAAATTTAAATAAGGGATTCTACCGTATTTTTGTGTAATATATAAAAATCTAGCAGTATTAGTGAAATCGGGATGTTGAAATTCGATATAGTAAGCAAGATATGAAGTTTTTAATCTCAAATTATTTGTGACGTCACGGGCCTGAGTTGACTATGCTTCTTAAATAGTTAAATCTAGGGGCATCTGCATTATGAATTAGGCATTCAATTTCATTTATTTTTATTATAACTTCTTTCCATTATCATATTAACTAGTAATGAATATTTTCGAATTTTAAATGGCACAAAATTGACCCCTGTGGTGCACTCTCCACGCCAACAATGAGTGCCCCTTAAACGACGCCTGGTAAACGCCCGTACGGTACAAATATGTCACCATTATTACCGATATCTGCGTACAAAGCAGGTTGGCGCAACAATGGGTAATATGCCGTGATGATATATTTTCTTTTTTTATGAATACAGAAATAAAGAAAAAATGTTTAAAATGCATAAAATATTTAAAATACCTTAAATATTATTTCTATCTATTTAAAAATAAATAAATATAAATATAAATATATCATCACGGCATATTACCCATTGCTGGGTATACCAATCTGCTTTTGTACGCAGATATCGGTATGATCGATCTATTTCATTAAACATTTTTGGAATATTGTTAGGATGGCGCTACTGTTAAAGTTCTACATTTGAATTCAAACAAAAAATACGAATAGAGGGGTCTAGTTCGCCCGAATTCACCCGAAATTTTACGATAATAATCGATTCGTGCCAGTGACGTTACGCTTACAAAAATTAAGCATTTTATTACAATAAAGTAATATTTCATGGTTTTCTTTCTACTAAAACTCTTAATTTAAAATATGTTACCTTATAATTATTGATGTATCATATTTACAGGATATTTATATTTATGAAATAACATGCACAAAAAGTGCAAGAATAATTTTGCTTTTTCAAGCGTTATATACAATATTTTTTTCTATAATCGAATTATATTCAACAAACTTTATAAAATTATAATTTATTGTGGTTATGTTACGTAAAACAACAAACTGTCAGCTGCAAAGTAGTAACCGTATTATAATTTGCTTTTTTTGTTCCAAAAGTTCCAATGGACTCTGGACTCGTTTTTGTTTCTCATAATATAAAAATTCAAAAATCGAATTACAAGCTGGTACAAATTTAGGAAACAAGTATAATATTTATAAGAAAATGAAAGACATAAATTAGTTCAACATTGCTTTATTTCAAACATTAACAACACAAAATTGCTGTTTCAGAATTTAATAGACTAAATTCCTCTCAACATTGTTGTTGACCAGGTAAGTAGGCAGCTGCTGTTGCAAGAATTGCTCCCTGAATTGTTGGGTAGGTCTCAAGAGGGACAGGAAGTTCTGGCGAGCTGGGTAGACCTGGCTCACGGGTTGGTACTGGTAGAGAGATTGGTAACGGGGAGCC
The DNA here is from genome assembly GCA_963082715.1 of Harpalus rubripes. Lineage (NCBI taxonomy): Eukaryota > Metazoa > Arthropoda > Insecta > Coleoptera > Carabidae > Harpalus > Harpalus rubripes. Next base: position 21,387,952 of record OY720450.1, read on the forward strand.
AGAACGTTGTTGTAACGAGTGCCTTCAGTGTTGGTTTCAGAAAGGGGCACCTGGAAAAAAAATTATTGTGAAATTAAGTTAAATTTTCAGCACACTACATACTTAATTTTACGCGACCACTGTAGATATTAATTTCAGCATTAATTTGTTATATAGTTGTTAAAGATCGTAATTTTTCTTTAGTATGATTTCTGAATTCTGATATAAAAAGAAGACAATTCCAAGCACCTAAATTAATTAAACAGAGGCCTAAATTTTGTACATTTTTTACAACTACTATGTTTTCACGATTATCAAATTCGTACTAACATGTTTATCAAATAATATGTCATAACTAATTAATACATACTGTCACGGTAACTTCGCTAACTTCAAAAGTTGGGCGGACAAGACGTTGACCTTGGACTGGAAGGTTCCACCTTTGGTTGATATCAGTAACGCCAGTGGTTGGGCGGATAAGACCTTGAACCAGGATGTTGACCCTTTGGCAGAAATCCAAGATCTCAGGGTAAGAACGGAAAAGACCTTCAGTATTTCCCAAGAAGTTGAATCTTTGGATGATTTCCCTGAGTTCATTGACTCCAATCGTTTGATGGACAAGACCTTGAACTGGCATATTGATTTTTTGGCAAACATTCACGATTTCCGGGTAAGAACGGATGAGACCTTCGGTGTTACCCAAAAAGTTCAATCTCTGCTTGGCTTCTCTGATTTCGTTAACTCCGAAAGTCTGTTGCACAAGATCTTGAACTTGCATGTTGATTCTTTGGCAGAATTCTACGATTTCAGGGTAAGAACGGAAAAGACCTTCAGTGTTTCCCAAAAAATTCAATTTTTGGTTGATTTCCCTGAGTTCATTAACCCCAATGGTTTGCTGGACAAGACCTTGAACTGGCATATTGACCCTTTGGCAAACATTCACGATTTCAGGGTAAGAACGGATGAGACCTTCGGTGTTACCCAAGAAATTCAATCTCTGGTTAACTCCAAGAGTCTGTTGGACAAGATCTTGAACTTGCATGTTGATTCTTTGGCAGAATTCTACGATTTCAGGGTAAGAACGGAAAAGACCTTCAGTGTTTCCCAAGAAGTTCAATTTTTGGTTGATTTCCCTCAGTTCGTTGACTCCAATGGTTTGCTGGACAAGACCTTGAACCGGCATATTGATCCTTTGGCAAGCATTCACGATTTCAGGGAAAGAACGGATGAGACCTTCGGTGTTACCCAAGAAGTTCAATCTCTGGTTGGCATCTCTGATTTCGTTAACTCCAAGTGTCTGTTGAACAAGATCTTGAACTTGCATGTTGATTCTTTGGCAGAATTCCATGATTTCAGGGTAAGAACGGAACAGACCTTCAGTGTTTCCTAAAATGTTCAATCTTTGGTTGATTTCCCTGAGTTCATTGACTCCAATGGTTTGATGGACAAGACCTTGAACTGGCCTGTTGATCCTTTGGCAGATATCCACGATTTCAGGATAGGAGTTGAGGAAACCTTCGGTGTTTCCCCACAACTGTCTAAGAAGGTTGTTTACCTGTCCTTCGACTCCTTGTTGTTGAACGAGAGCTGGAGAGTAGCGCATGTTCTGGAGGAGGTAGTTTGTGTAAGGAATTTGTCCTTGCATGGAACTACCAGCCTGTTCATTGTAGATTCCATAGTTCCGAAGAGGAAGGTGGGCGCCGAAGGCACATACGACGAGCAGAGCCAAGCAGAAGAGCTGAGAAGCCATGGTGATTCGTGAGCAGCAGGTCACTGATGAATCTTACTGCGGGGATCTAGTATTTATTGCAAATTTTTATCTTTGTAGCTCTGACCCGGATCTTAAAACATTTTAATCATCTCCTTATTATAAGCGAAAAATATGTATTGTTATAAAAATAATAGGTAATCATCACTTGTAGCAATAAAAAATATTCCGTAGACATCGTCCATTTGCATGATGAAAGTGTTATTATGAATTACATAAAAATATAATGATTAGATTATTCTGGCGTCGGTCGTTAATTATTTTAATCAAAATAGGTGTACGAGTATATCCTTTTAGTTATAAAAAATGTTTTATCATTATAATTACAATGTTTTCACATTTATCAATGTCTTCTAGAACACCGATTCCCAAGCTTTTAATATTTCGGACGGGTATCATTTCGTGGTCTACCTTTACTTTTCGTAGGCCCAGGAATAATTTATGCCCCTTGTATTTTCATATGTTGCTCAAGGCATAAACCTGAAACTACTACTTTACAAGCAGATGGTCAATGTTTACAACTATATTTACAATTATTATAAACAAATAACAAATTTGTAAAAATAGCAAAGAAAAGTAAACCTGTTTAAGACTTTAAGTTTTTTGTATAGCGTTTTCCCAAAACGCTGTCTTAATTGCTTACCAATATCGTTTTTGTATTTGTCGTACGTGAAATTTACAGACGTAATATGTCCGTCATCAAAGGTATAAGACGGACCCGTTTAACGTCCGTCTACTAATACCTAGTATGCACTATTTGTTACTCTAGGAAGAAGTTTCAATACGTCCATTAAACAATTATTATATTCATAAAGATTCAGTACTGTATCCGTTGGTAACAAAGGAGCATAGTAATAATAATGCTGGAAGTATACATCAACAGTTATAATAATAATAATAATAATAATAATAATAATAATAATAATAATAATAATAATAATAATAATAATAATAATAATAATAATAATAATAATAATAATAATAATAATAATAATAATAATAATAATAATAATAATAATAATAATAATAATAATAATAATAATAATAATAATAATAACAATTTTATTACCCAATAGAATCTCCAATTACAGGGTAAAGAATAATTTTTAAAAAATACAATTAATAGTACAAAATTATTATGAAATTACAGATAATAATAATAATAATAATAATAATAATAATAATAATAATAAACTTTATTGCCCAACAGAATCCAGTTACGGGGCTAAAATATAATATATAAATACATTTAATGTAACATACAAACAAATAATATGAATAAAGAAATCTAAATGTAGGGTACAAAACAAAAAAAAATAGAAAATATGTACTGTGTAGAAGTTCACAGATAATTAAAATAAATCAAAGAACATTACAGGAATATATCCTCATACTTGGTCTCCGCAATGTTACACATGATGTAAATTGGCGACCGCGACAGTACGTCAGTGCGCGCTGATGGTAAGTGGAAAGTCCGGGAATACCTGGATTCTAACCTAGGAACATGAATAGGCACACGTGATAATAAAAAAGAGTCATCAATTTTATTGTGCAACAGCATCCAAAAAAATTTAGCACAAATCATATCTCTTCTTGTAGATAGTGGTGTTATTTTATGACGTTGAATCAGAGAATCCTGGTCAACGCCTCTAACCGGATAGATTCCATCCTGCTTATAGGATAGAAATTTCAAGAATCTGCGTTGAATTCTATCTAGAGCTATATTATGAAAGGCGTAATAAGGATACCAAACTAAAATGGCATATTCAAGTTTGCTGACGATATATGCGAAATATAATGATTTTAAAACAGCAGGATCAGTGAACATTCTCGATATACGCATTAAAAAGCCTAATGTTTTGCTAGCATAGGTACATACATTTTTTATATGCTGTGAGAAAGTGAAATTAGGACAAAATGTAACTCCCAAATCCTTGAAGGTGGATTTGCGCTCGAGTAAAGTTCCTGAAATTGTGTATATTTAATCAAACCGATTGATCCGGCGTGTGTATGACACAGAACAACATTTGTCAACATTTAGGAATAGCTTATTAGTATCGCACCATAGTGCTAAAATATCAATATTGAACTGAAGAAGTTTAGCGTCTTGGACAGTGGATATTTTAGAGTACAAATTAACTTCATCAGCATATGCTAGTGAAGGACAGGTGAAAGATTCAAGAAGATCATTGATGAATAATAAAAATAGAAGAGGGCCTAAATTGGATCCTTGTGGGACAGCTGACGTTATAGTAGACGTAACACACACGACAATCAAGGTACGAATCTAATATTTTCAAAAGAGATGGAGAAGCACCAAAGGCACTAATTTTATAAAAGATAAACATAGGACAAAGATTTAAACAAAAATATCTTCAAATAAAGTCTCTGTATTACGACACATCACATGTATGGGCGAGCGCTGGAGAACATAAGTACGAGCAGTAGGTAGATGAAATCTGTTGCTATATCTCGATGCAATCCTGGGTACATGGATGGGGATGCGTGATAGCAAATAAGATGAATCGATGCAGTTATGAAGAAGAGATCACAGGAATCGCGCGCTGGAAACTTCTCGCCTATAACTCAATGACGGTAACGAATGACGCTGAAGTAAGGAATTGAGATCTTTGTCACAATCGGGGTATATATGGTTAATTTTGTATGAAAGTTATCTAAACAATGCCAGGAGGTACACAAATTTCAAATATTAAATGAGCAATTTTATTTTATGTATGAAATTTAACTTTATATTTTCAAAATTATGGAAGAATGGCGGCGCAAAATTTATAAATGAAAAATACAAAGTGCAACGTTTTGTTAAAACAGGCAATTCATTCAACTACTCGTATATCATGTTTATGTTTATAACAAACAATACTTTGGTTCTAATGAATATATTGAATACCATACCGAGTATCTTAGGCCAACCGACACATGAGGGATTAACATGGAAAATCAATTAATTGTGAATAGTATCTCCCCAGTGGATGATAATAAGTTGAAATTCTGTATGCTTATCCGGGAATACTAATTCTATGGATTACATTTCAAATCAGTCAATGGGGTATTCCGGTGATATGGAAATAATGCAAAATAATAACTTTTTTCTATAGTTTACATCTTGATAAAGTAGGAAAATATAATAAAACATGTTTACTAAAAACTTTTAATTCATAATTTAATGTTAGAAAATTGGAATTTTTACAGCTCTAGAAACGTCCTTGAAATTTGTGACGTGAAATTGATAATTTGTTGCTCATTTCACGGTAGATATTTACGTTTAGAATCATAGATAGTGCCAGTAGTTAACACGCGCGTATATTTATTGTTTGACATTTCGTCCACTGTCCACTTTATTTGCAGCAATTCTCGAACAAAACATACCTTCGGCTTTCAACATTACGTATTTCTGCACTCACGTATTATAAGTTATGGATAAAATAATCAATTACCATGGCAGAACCCACAGCAGGTTACCAGAATCAGTCTTTGTATAATCAGGTTCCATAATTATGAAATATTACTCATATTTTTACCACAAACAAACACTGTAATACACGCTGCTACTGAAACCATGTGTAAAAAAGCAAATGGCTGTCATGAACATGTGGATTTAGACGCTGAAGTTTGTTGCAGATGTCACTATCGATTTGACGTCATACGCGCGCCAATGACAAGAAAATTTGAATTGCGATAAAAATTTTAAAAATTCATATCTCACGTGATGTATCCATTTTCTTACTCAAAATTAGATATTCAGAATCCTACTGGTATGTACTAATGAAAAAAAATATTTTTAAAAAATGTCGGAATACCCCATTTACATCTGTGATATTAAAAGAAATTAAGAAAAGTTGTAGAATTTCCGCTCGTTTCTAAAGATAACCCGTGCACTAAAATCATGTCTTATTATTTTAATCTTTCATTATTATTTAATATTATTCTTTTTTTATAAAATATAAATCGCACTAATTACAACTGTAAGAATTAAAAAATACAACAAATATTCAAAATGACCGCCATTTTGTACTAAGCAAAATCCGAGACGATCATAAGATTGTTATCTCACTTTGCTTAGCTGTTGACTTGAAATAAGGCTGCAGATATTCTTCATAGCCGCTTTACGATCTTCTAAAGTAGTCAATTCATAATGGCCCTAAATTTTTGAGTTTAAATGACCCCAAAGAAAAAATCTAAGGGGCAGTATATCTTGCAGGCCAATTAATTGGTCCATTTAAACCAGTCCAACAATATTTGTTGTAGTCAGTGTGATTCATATTTTCCAAAATATAATTTATTATTGAAATAATGTTTATATTTTATTAAATATCTGTAAAAGATTAAAAACATATTAATGAAAAAATTAATTGGAAAAGTAAAAATTAAAAAATAAACTTTGCTGTCGACTGGTCTCGAACCCGACACTCCGAGTTTGGTTTATTACTAAGCGCACACGCTGCCATTTATGCTATCTGGACCGTACTTGGGAACTTTTTTACCTTCCGTCACCTTTAGGTAAGAAAGGTATTGTCTTTGGTCAAAAAATTCGGTGGTGTTTTTAATGAATAAGCACGTTTTAGGGTCCCTAGAATACGATTTTACTATTTTTACGATGATGTCTGTATGTGTGTGTGTGTGTATGTATGTGTGTGTGTGTGTGTGTGTGTGTGTGTGTGTGTGTGTGTGACAAAAATTTCTAATGCGATAACTCTAATACTACAATTCCAAAAATTATAATTCTTTCGTATTCCTCTTCGTTACATCCATGTGAAGAGCTGATTAGATTTTGATTATAATTGGTCAACCGGAAGTAACCTCATTTAAAGATTTTAACAGTTTTTCATGAAAAACGATGTTAAATATCATTTTTTCACATTTAATGTTATTATAAATATTAAAGAATTATTTATTCTCTATACGATTTGAATGCATTTTATACTTCATATTAAATGGAGTTAAAAAATTATAAAGAAATTAAATATCATATATATTAGTCAGCTTTGCCATAACTCTGAAAACAGCTGCTACATTAAGAAAATTCTGATTGAAAGGTGTCAGCGGCAAGTGCAGTTGACAGTATGTTTATGTTATAATTTTACTGGAAATATAGGATCTTTTGTTAGAAACTTTCTGTATTTGGAATTTGTATAAAATACATACAACTACCTTAAGGTAATGTACAAGAAATATAATCTTTTGCGATGAACTTTCTGTATGATATTTATATAAAATACATAGAACTGACGGAAGGTAATGTGCTGGCCACATCAGATTTTTTTTCCAGGATATGAACAACAATCCTGGTAATTCGTCAATTTTTCTTAATTTCTTCTATTACTACACATGACAATTGACTGATTTGGCATATAATCCATTGAATTAATATCCCCGGATAAGCATACCAAATTTCAACTTAATATCTTACTCTGGAGAGATACTATTCACAATTAACTGCTTTTCCATGTCAATTCCCCATGTGTCGGTTGGCCTAAGACAACTGTATATCCTACACTTAATTTTTTACCTTGACATTTGCAATATATGATTTATTGCCCAATTACCTAAATCTCTAAAATAATTTTTGATGGATCTACAACAGAGCTACAAAATTTACAAAAACAGAATCGGAAAAGTTATTTACGTTATAAGGCTGGGAAGTGAGTTATTACGATACGAATGAAATGTTTACGGACGAGGCGACGAAGGAACTGAGTCAGGAAATTTGAAATGAGTACCGTAATACTACTTCACAGCCGTATGACGTACAACATTTTATTTCATACCGTCTACGTGTTTTTAAAATTTATATTATTTTAAAACAAGTCTATTTAACTTCGGGCACATCATCTTTGAATTTGTGACATTTGTGTGTATTTGTTTTATTTGTACTGTTTGTCTTCATTGTAAAAAATAACAGCTGTATATACTTTTGGTGATATTTCAGATTTATCGTGTGAAATTTTCACAAAATATGGCGAGGCTACGGTAAATATTGTTCCCACCAAGTTGTCGAAAAAAAATACCGATCATTATGTGATTGGCGAAAAGTCTACAACTTTTTACTCGTACAAGTGCTTTAGGCTCTATCAACATCATGAAGTTTCCACCACCACAGTAACTACCGATAGGGCATGTAAACTTTTAGAATTGATAAAATCCTTATTGTTCCATATTAATCGGTCGTAAGTTTCAAATAGTGTTATTTCATATACATATGTCAGAAATTATGAATTAGGTATACAATTTCATTTATTTTTATTATAACTTCTCGCCATTATCAAATTAACTAGTAATGAATATTTTCGAATTTTAAATGGCACAAAATTGACCCCTGTGGTGCACACTCCACGCCAGCAATGGATGCCCGTGAGGTGACGCCTGGTAAACGCCCGTACGGTACAAATATGGCACCATTATTACCGATATCTGCGTACAAAGCAGGTTGGCACACCTAGCAATGGGTAATATGCCGTGATATATTTTCTTTTTTTTATGAATACAGAAATAAAGAAAAAATGTTTAAAATGCATAAAATATTTAAAATACCTTAAATATTATTTCGATCTATTTCATGAAACATTTTTAGAATATTGTTAGGATGGCGCTACTGTTAAAGTTCTACATTTGAATTCAAACAAAAAATTCGAATAGAGGGGTCTAGTTCGCCAGAATTCAACCGAAATTTTACGATAATAATCGATTCGTGCCAGTGACGTTACGCTTACAAAAATTAAGCATTTTATTACAATAAAGTAATATTTCATGGTTTTCTTTCTACTAAAACTCTTATAATTATTGATGTATCATATTTACAGGATATTTATATTCATGAAATAACATGCACAAAAAGTGCAACAATAATTTTGCTTTTTCTAGCGTTATATACAATATTTTTTTCTATAATCGAATTATATTCAACAAACTTTATAAAATTATAATTTATTGTGGCTATGTTACGTAAAACAACAAACTGTCAACTGCAAAGTAGTAACCGTATTATAATTTGCCTTTTTTGTTCCAAAAGTTCCAATGGACTCTGGACTCGTTTTTGTTTCTCATAATATCAAAATTCAAAAATCGAATTACAAGCTGGTACAAATTTAGGAAACAAGTATAATATTTATAAGAAAATGAAAGACATAAATTAGTTTAACATTGCTTTATTTCAAACATTAACAACACAAAATTGCTGTTTCAGAATTTAATAGAATAAATTCCTCTCAACATTGTTGTTGGCCAGGTAAGTAGGCAGCTGCTGTTGCAAGAATTGCTCCCTGAATTGTTGGGTGGGTCTCAAGAGGGAAAGGAAGTTCTGGCGAGCTGGGTAGACCTGGCTCACGGGTTGGTACTGGTAGAGAGATTGGTAACGGGGAGCCAGAACGTTGTTGTAACGAGTGCCTTCAGTGTTGGTTTCAGAAAGGGGCACCTGGAAAAAAATTATTGTGAAATTAAGTTAAATTTTCAGCACACTACATACTTAATTTTACGCGACCACTGTAGATATTAATTTCACCATTAATTTGTTATATAGTTGTTAAAGATCGTAATTTTTCTTTAGTATGATTTCTGAATTCTGATATAAAAAGAAGACAATTCCAAGCACCTAAATTAATTAAACAGAGGCCTAAATTTTGTACATTTTTTACAACTACTATGTTTTCACGATTATCAAATTCGTACTAACATGTTTATCAAATAATATGTCATAACTAATTAATACATACTGTCACGGTAACTTCGCTAACTTCAAGAGTTGGGCGGACAAGACGTTGATCTTGGACTGGAAGGTTCCACCTTTGGTTGATATCAGTAACGCCAGTGGTTGGGCGGATAAGACCTTGAACCAGGATGTTGACCCTTTGGCAGAAATCCAAGATTTCAGGGTAAGAACGGAAAAGACCTTCAGTATTTCCCAAGAAGTTCAATCTTTGGATGATTTCCCTGAGTTCATTGACTCCAATCGTTTGATGGCCAAGACCTTGAACTGGCATATTGATTTTTTGGCAAACATTCACGATTTCCGGGTAAGAACGGATGAGACCTTCGGTGTTACCCAAAAAGTTCAATCTCTGCTTGGCTTCTCTGATTTCGTTAACTCCAAAAGTCTGTTGCACAAGATCTTGAACTTGCATGTTGATTCTTTGGCAGAATTCTACGATTTCAGGGTAAGAACGGAAAAGACCTTCAGTGTTTCCCAAAAAATTCAATTTTTGGTTGATTTCCCTCAATTCGTTGACTCCAATGGTTTGCTGGACAAGACCTTGAACCGGCATATTGATCCTTTGGCAAGCATTCACGATTTCAGGGAAAGAACGGATGAGACCTTCGGTGTTACCCAAGAAGTTCAATCTCTGGTTGGCATCTCTGATTTCGTTAACTCCAAGAGTCTGTTGAACAAGATCTTGAACTTGCATGTTGATTCTTTGGCAGAATTCCATGATTTCAGGGTAAGAACGGAACAGACCTTTAGTGTTTCCTAAAATGTTCAATCTTTGGTTGATTTCCCTGAGTTCATTGACTCCAATGGTTTGATGGACAAGACCTTGAACTGGCCTGTTGATCTTTTGGCAGATATCCACGATTTCAGGATAGGAGTTGAGGAAACCTTCGGTGTTTCCCCACAACTGTCTAAGAAGGTTGTTTACCTGTCCTTCGACTCCTTGTTGTTGAACGAGAGCTGGAGAGTAGCGCATGTTCTGCAGGAGGTAGTTTGTGTAAGGAATTTGTCCTTGCATGGAACTACCAGCCTGTTGATTGTAGATTCCATAGTTCCGAAGAGGAAGGTGGGCGCCGAAGGCACTTACGACGAGCAGAGCCAAGCAGAAGAGTTGAGAAGCCATGGTGATTCGTGAGCAGCAGGTCACTGATGAATCTTACTGCGGGGGTCTAGTATTTATTGCAAATTTTTATCTTTGTAGCACTGACCCGGATCTTATAACATTTTAATCATCTCCTTATTATAAGCGAAAAATATGTATTGTTATAAAAATAATAGGTAATTATCACTTGTAGCAATAAAAAATATTCCGTAGACATCGTCCATTTGCATGATGAAAGTTTTATTATGAATTACATAAAAATATAATGATTAGATTATTCTGGCGTCGGTCGTTAATTATTTTAATCAAAATAGGTGTACGAGTATATCCTTTTAGTTATAAAAAATGTTTTATCATTATAATTACAATGTTTTCACATTTATCAATGTCTTCTAGAACAGCGATTCCCAAGCTTTTAATATTTCGGACGGGTATCATTTCGTGGTCTACCTTTACTTTTCGTAGGCCCAGGAATAATTTATGCCCCTTGTATTTTCATATGTTGCTCGAGGCATAAACCTGAAACTACTACTTCGGGCAGGTATACTTTACAAGCAGATGGTCAATGTTTACAACTATATTTACAATTATTATAAACAAATAACAAATTTGTAAAAATAGCAAAGAAAAGTAAACCTGTTTAAGACTAGAGAGTTTTTTGTATAGCGTTTTCCCAAAACGCTGTCTTAATTGCTTACCAATATCGTTTTTGTATTTGTCGTACGTGAAATTTACATACTTTATATGTCCGTCGTCAAAGGTATACGACGGACCCGTTTAACGTCCGTCTACTAATACCTAGTATGCACTATTTGTTGCTCTAAGAAGAAGTTTCAATACGTCCGTTAAACAATTATTATATTCTTAAAGGTTCAGTACTGTATTCGTTGGTAACAAAGGAGCATAGTAATAATAATGCTGGAAGTATACATCAACAGTTATAATAATAATAATAATAATAATAATAATAATTTTATTACCCAATAGAATCTCCAATTACAGGGTAAAGAATAATTTTAAAAAAATACAATTAATAGTACAAAATTATTATGAAATTACAGATAATAATAATATTAATAATAATAATAATAATAATAATAATAATAATAATAATAATAATAATAAACTTTATTGCCTAACAGAATTCAGTTACGGGGCTAAAATATAATATATAAATACATTTAATGTAACATACAAACAAATAATATGAATAAAGAAATCTAAATGTACGAGGTGTAGTGGGGATGACCAGTTGCTCGTCGATGGCCTGATAACTCCCATGTCTATTAATTTATTAAATTCATTTTTTGCGAAATTTAGACGTTCAGGTGGTAATCGGCGAGGCTTTGAGAAAACAGGTGAGCCATTTGTGATTATTTGATGTGTCACTTTGTGTTTAATTTGACGTTTTACTTTGAAAGGATCTGTCAAACTTGGAAATTTAGAAAGCAAACTCTCATATATATCCGTGATTTGAGTATTTTTAGTTAAATTGCAAATAGGAGAATAAGATAATTTAGAATTGTCTGTTAAGCGTTTATTGCGTAAGTCAATACTGAGATTAAAGTGATGAATAAAATCTGCGCCTAAAATGGAATATTTGACATCAGCTATAATGAATTTCCAGGTAAATGTTTTTGGTAATCCCAAATCTAATGTTAGTGTAGTGCTTCCGAATGTAGCTATATTGGAGTGGTTGATGGCTTGTAGAGTTAAATTTTGTTTTAGATGACGATGTGTAACATTTGGGGTAATTATACTTACCTCCGCACCCGTATCCACTAAGAATCTATGTCCGGATATCGCATCAGAAACGTGGAACAGAGGGCAAGGTGAAGATTTGCTAAAGCTGTAAATGACGTTAGTATTAGGTGTAGGAAGTAGTGGATTTTTGATTTTAATATCAACTTCTTCTGTTGGTTTATGGGTAGTCCATTTGCATGGGGTCACGCACTTTTTGGCTTTACTGCCAAATGTCAGATGATACCAGCAGTATGGGCTAGGAGAATTTGTATTTTGACGTTCTGTTTCGCGCGGTGTCACTGGTAAACTTGTAATCAATCTCTTGAGTTCTTGTAATTCTTTTTTCATTCCTTGTAGTTCGTCTACCTGCGAAGTTACTGTTGCGATGGATTGTCTTGAAATTTCCACAATTTTGTCTGCCATATCCGCCTTTTCTTCAAGATTGACAGATGACGTTGTCAACATTATCTGTACTTGATGGGGTAATTTCTGTAGGAAGAGTTCTTCGAGGAGAGTTTCGTCGATAGATTTGTCTCCAATAAGTTGGCGCATTTGTCGTAGAATTTGAGAAGGTTTCTTGTTACCTGGTTCGGAAACAGAAAGTAATTTTTGAAATTTTTCCTTGTCGGATAACGTAGTTCTAGTAATGAGAGCATGTTTTAATGTGGAGTAAGGGTCTACTTGTGGTTTACAAATAATAAGATCACGGATCTCCAAAGCTTGGTCTGGTCGCAACGAAGTGACAATTTTTAAATATTTGCTTGCTTCAGACGAAATTCTGTGGGCGATGAATTGAGCTTCTGCCTGGGCAAACCATAGCTCCGGGTCGTCGGGCCAGAATTCAGGTAGCTTGAATTGTTGTGTAGCCCCGACTAATGGGGGGGCTGCCGCTGGAGGAGGATCTGAGGTTGGTTCAGGACTGGAGATTGGAGAGGTATCTTGCGAAGAAGCCTGTTCAGTCATATTGGAGATATTAGTAAGGTAGAGTAGAACAAAGAATATGGAATAGAGGGGCGGATTCCTTTTCGGGGTCACCAATTTGTAAAATAAACGCTTGGACATTAAATTGTAAAATGCAATGTATAAATTTATGTTTTATTTTGTTAACATAATTTTTGACATTACATTTGCTTGAAATACAAAACTAATGATGTTTTTTTGTTGTCAGGTGTTCCGAAGTAACCTCGGAACAGCTGATCAACAATGGTGGGAACTAACGTGGCGGATAACTTGATAAAATATAATATTTAGAAGTTTACTTGATCCGCCACAGGTATAAAACAAAAAAAAATAGAAAATATATACTGTGTAGAAGTTCACAGACAAATAAAATAAATCAAAGAACATTACAGGAATATATCCTCATACTTGGTCTCCGCAATGTTACACATGATGTGGATTGGCGACCGCGACAGTACATAAGTGCGCGCTGATGGTAAGTGGAAAGTCCGGGAATACCTGGATTCTAACCTAGGAACATGAATAGGCACACGTGATAATAAAAAAGAGTCATCAATTTTATTGTGCAACAGGATCCATTAATATTTAGCACAAATCATATCTCTTCTTGCAGATAGTGGTGTTATTTTATGACGTTGAATCAGAGAATCCTGGTCAACGCCTCTAACCGGATAGATTCCATCCTGCTTATAGGATAGAAATTTCAAGAATCTGCGTTAAATTCTATCTAGAGCTATATTATGAAAGGCGTAATAAGGATACCAAACTAAAATGGCATATTCAAGTTTGCTGACGACATATGCGAAATGTAATGATTTTAAAACAGCAGGATCAATGAACATTCTCGATATACCCATTAAAAAACCTAATGTTTTGCTAGCAGAGATACATACACTTTATATATGGCCTGAGAAACTGAAATTAGGACTAAATGTAACTCCCAAATCCTTGAAGGTGGATTTGCGCTCGAGTAAAGTTCCTGAAATTGTGTATATATAATCAAACCGATTGATCCGGTGTGTGTATGACACAGAACAACATTTGTCAACATTTAGGAATAGCTTATTAGTATCGCACCATAGTGCTAAAATATCAATATTGAACTGAAGAAGTTGAGCGTCTTGAACAGTGGATATTTTAGAGTACAAATTAACTTCATCAGCATATGCTAGTGAAGGACAGGTGAAAGATTCAAGAAGATCATTGATTAATAATAAAAATAGAAGAGGGCCTAAATTGGATCCTTGTGGGACACCTGACGTTATAATAGACGTAACACACACGACCATCAAGGTACGAATCTAATATTTTCAAAAGAGATGGAGAAGCACCAAAGGCACTAATTTTATAAAAGATAAACATAGGACAAAGATTTAAACAAAAATATCTTCAAATAAAGTCTCTGTATTACGACACATCACATGTATGGGCGAGCGCTGGAGAACAACAGTACGAGCAGTAGGAAGATGAAAACTTCTGCTATATCTCGATGCAATCCTGGATACATAGACGGTGATGCGTGATAGCAAAGAAGATGAATCGATGCAGTTATGAAGAAGAGACCACAGGAATCGCGCGTTGGAAACTTCTCGCCTATAACTCAATGATGGTAACGAATGACGCTGAAGTAAGGAATTGAGATCTGTACCTGGATCGTGTTATATATGGTCAATATTGTATGAAAGTTATCTAAACAATGCCAGGAGGTACACAAATTTCAAATATTAAATGAGCAATTTTATTATAGGTATGATATTTTACTTTATATTTTCAAAATTATGGACGAATGGTGGCGCAAAATTTATAAATGAAAAATGCAATGTGCAAAGTTTTGTTGAAACAGTCAATTCATTCAACTACTCGTATATCATGTTTATGTTTATAACAAACAATACTTTGGTTCTAAAGAATATATTGAATACCATACCGAGTATCTTAGGCCAACCGACACATGGGGGATTAACATGGAAAATCAATTAATTGTGAATAGTATCTCCCCAGTGGATGATAATAAGTTGAAATTCTGTATGCTTATCCGGGAATACTAATTCTAAGGATTACATTTCAAATCAGTCAATTTACATTTGTGATATTAAAAGAAATTAAGAAAAGTTGTAGAATTTCCAGGATTGTTCTACATATCCCGAAAAACAAAGTTTCCAAGCAACGGTCGTGATAGTATGATGGTAGCGTGTGCGCTCGGTAAGGCCCGGGCCACACTATGCGTTTTAGCGGGAGCGGTAAAACCGCATCCGGTTAAACGGGATGGATCATACAGCGTCCACATATATCCCGCTAAACAGGACGGCAGCATTGACAACCCGATTTGGACACAGTCTGACTAATGTCTGATCAGTACAGAGCCAAAATAGTATGCGTTGTCTATTAAAAAATAAAACCAGACCCTTATGAACGCTCGCATTATTTACAATGTGTTGTAAACCGCAACATGCTGCGGTAGTACCGGCAACCGGACCGCAACCGCATCGGTGTGGACGCATACATTTAAAACAATAAGTTGTTGTCTTCCCGGTCAACCGGTCCCGTTAAACCGGTCCCGCCAAAACGAATAGTGTGGCCCGAGCCTAACAAACATAATTCGGAGAAACGGGTTCGGAACTTGCCGACAGCAAAACTTATTTTTTAATTTATAGTTTTCAAAATAATTGTTATTATTAATATGTTTTTCTATTTTGGTTCTTTAATATGTACTTTATGAAACCCATTGAGTTTCATAAAGTAAATATTAAACAACCGAAATTGAAATTCCTGGACTTGAAATAACGCACATTTTTTTCATAAGACATTTCAGCGCACTTGTCCCCTTAGAATACTTGCGGCAAGCCGCTCGTTTCTAAAGATAACCCGTGCACTAAAATCATGTCTTATGAAACTTGTATCTTATTGTACTATTTTAATCTTTCATTATTATTTAATATTATTCTTTTTTTATAAAATATATATCGCACTAATTACAACTGTAAGAACTAAAAAATACAACAAATATTCAAAATGACCGCCATTTTGTACTAAGCAAAATCCGAGATGATCAAAACATTGTTATCTCACTTTGCTTAGCTGTTGACTTGAAATAAGGCTGCAGATATTCTTCATTGCCGCTTTACGATCTTCTGAAGTAGTCAATTCATAATGGCTCTAAATTTTTGAGTTTAAATGACCCCAAAGAAAAAATCTAAGGGGCAGTATATCTTGTAGGCCAATTAATTGGTCCATTTAAACCAGTCCAACAATATTTGTTGTAGTCAGTGTGATTCATATTTTCCAAAATATAATTTATTATTGAAATAATGTTTATATTTTATTAAATATCTGTAAAAGATTAAAAACATATTAATGAAAAAATTAATTGGAAAAGTAAAAATTAAAAAATAAACTTTGCTGTCGACTGGTTTCGAACCCGACACTCCGAGATTGGTTTATTACTAAGCGCACACGCTGCCATTTATGTTATCTGAACCGCTGCTTCGGAACTATTTTTTCCAGGATATGAACAACAACAATCCTGGAAATTCGTCAATTTTTCTTAATTTCTTCTATTACTACACATGAAAATTGACTGATTTGACATATAATCCATTGAATTAATATCCCCGGATAAGCATACAAAATTTCAACTTAATATCTTGCTCTGGAGAGGTACTATTCACAATTAACTGCTTTTCCATGTCAATTCCCCATGTGTCGGTTGGCCTAAGACACCTGTATATCCTACACTTAATTTTTTACATTGACATTTGCAATAAATGATTTATTGCCCAATTACCTAAATATCTAAAATAATTTTTGATGGATCTACAACATAAGCTACAAAATTTACAAAAATAGTATCGGAAAAGTTATTTACGTTATAAGGCTGCAAAGTGAGTTATTACGATACGAATGGAATGTTTACGGACGAGGCGACGAAGGAACTGAGTCAGGAAATTTGAAATGAGTACCGTAATACTATGATGTACAACATTTTATTTCATACCGTCTACGTGTTTTTAAAATTTATATTATTTTAAAACATGTCTATTTAACTTCGGGCACATCATATTTGAATTTGTGACATTTGTGTGTATTTGTTTTATTTGTACTGTTTGTCTTGATTGTAAAAATAACAGTATATACTTTTGGTAATATTTCAGATTTATCGTGTGAAATTTTCACAAAATATGGCGAGGCTACAGTAAAACTTGTTCCCACCAAGTTGTCGAAAAAAAATACCGATCATTATGTGATTGGCGAAAAGTCTACAACATTTTACTCGTACAAGTGCTTCAGGCTCTCTCAACATCATGAAGTTTCCACCACCACAGTAACTACCGATAGGGCATGTGAACTTTTAGAATTGATAAAATTCTTATTGTTCCATATTAATCGATCTCGTGGCCGCGTGCCTGAGTGTCTGGTCGCGAATCTGGGGAACCGGGTTCGATCCCGACCGACGCCAAATATTACGATATTTAAATGGCACAAATTTTACCCCTGTGGTGCACTCTCCACGCCAGCATTGAGTGCCCGTAAGGTGACTCCTGGTAAACGCCCGCAGGGTACAAATATGTCATCATCATTACCGATATCTGCGAACAAAGCAGATTGGCACACCCAGCAATGGGTAATATGCCGTGATGATATATTTATTTATTTTATTTATAAGTTTCAAATAGTGTTATTTGATATACATATGTCAGAAATTATGTTTGACGTTTCTGGTTTCATTCAGGCAACACTTCTCGGCCTCGGTACTGTAATGTGCCATTTCCCGGACTCAAAATAATAACGTAAGTAGTACAGTGGACAGTATGAAATAAAATAATTAAGGGATTTAAAAAAAATTCGGCTGTCCAAAAATTTAAATAAGGGATTCTACCGTATTTTTGTGTAATATATAAAAATCTAGCAGTATTAGTGAAATCGGGATGTTAAAATTCGATATAGTAAGCGAGATATGAAGTTTTTAATCTCAAATTATTTGTGACGTCACGGGCCTGAGTTGATTATGCTTCTTAAATAGTCCTCTCTAGGGGCATCTGCATTATGAATTAGGCATTCAATTTCATTTATTTTTATTATAACTTCTTTCCATTATCATATTAACTAGTAATGAATATTTTCGAATTTTAAATGGCACAAAATTGACCCCTGTGGTGCACTCTCCACGCCAACAATGAGTGCCCGTTAAACGACGCCTGGTAAACGCCCGTACGGTACAAATATGTCACCATTATTACCGATATCTGCGTACAAAGCAGGTTGGCGCAACAATGGGTAATATGCCGTGATGATATATTTTCTTTTTTTATGAATACAGAAATAAAGAAAAAATGTTTAAAATGCATAAAATATTTAAAATACCTGAAATATTATTTCTATCTATTTAAAAATAAATAAATATAAATATATCATCACGGCATATTACCCATTGCTGGGTATACCAATCTGCTTTTGTACGCAGATATCGGTATGATCGATCTATTTCATGAAACATTTTTGGAATATTGTTAGGATGGCGCTACTGTTAAAGTTCTACATTTGAATTCAAACAAAAAATACGAATAGAGGGGTCTATTTCGCCCGAATTCACCCGAAATTTTACGATAATAATCGATTCGTGCCAGTGACGTTCGCTTACAAAAATTAAGCATTTTATTACAATAAAGTAATATTTCATGGTTTTCTTTCTACTAAAACTCTTAATTTAAAATATGTTACCTTATAATTATTGATGTATCATATTTACAGGATATTTATATTTATGAAATAACATGCACAAAAAGTGCAAGAATAATTTTGCTTTTTCAAGCGTTATATACAATATTTTTTTCTATAATCGAATTATATTCAACGAACTTTATAAAATTATAATTTATTGTGGTTATGTTACGTAAAACAACAAACTGTTAGCTGCAAAGTAGTAACCGTATTATAATTTGCTTTTTTTGTTCCAAAAGTTCCAATGGACTCTGGACTCGTTTTTGTTTCTCATAATATAAAAATTCAAAAATCGAATTACAAGCTGGTACAAATTTAGGAAACAAGTATAATATTTATAAGAAAATGAAAGACATAAATTAGTTCAACATTGCTTTATTTCAAACATTAACAACACAAAATTGCTGTTTCAGAATTTAATAGACTAAATTCCTCTCAACATTGTTGTTGACCAGGTAAGTAGGCAGCTGCTGTTGCAAGAATTGCTCCCTGAATTGTTGGGTGGGTCTCAAGAGGGAAAGGAAGTTCTGGCGAGCTGGGTAGACCTGGCTCACGGGTTGGTACTGGTAGAGAGATTGGTAACGGGGAGCCAGAACGTTGTTGTAACGAGTGCCTTCAGTGTTGGTTTCAGAAAGGGGCACCTGGAAAAAAAATTATTGTGAAATTAAGTTAAATTTTCAGCACACTACATACTTAATTTTACGCGACCACTGTAGATATTAATTTCAGCATTAATTTGTTATATAGTTGTTAAAGATCGTAATTTTTCTTTAGTATGATTTCTGAATTCTGATATAAAAAGAAGACAATTCCAAGCTCCTAAATTAATTAAACAGAGGCCTAAATTTTGTACATTTTTTACAACTTCTATGTTTTCACGATTATCAAATTCGTACTAACATGTTTATCAAATAATATGTCATAACTAATTAATACATACTGTCACGGTAACTTCGCTAACTTCAAGAGTTGGGCGGACAAGACGTTGACCTTGGACTGGAAGGTTCCACCTTTGGTTGATATCAGTAACGCCAGTGGTTGGGCGGATAAGACCTTGAACCAGGATGTTGACCCTTTGGCAGAAATCCAAGATTTCAGGGTAAGAACGGAAAAGACCTTCAGTATTTCCCAAGAAGTTCAATCTTTGGATGATTTCCCTGAGTTCATTGACTCCAATCGTTTGATGGACAAGACCTTGAACTGGCATATTGATTTTTTGGCAAACATTCACGATTTCCGGGTAAGAACGGATGAGACCTTCGGTGTTACCCAAAAAGTTCAATCTCTGCTTGGCTTCTCTGATTTCGTTAACTCCAAAAGTCTGTTGCACAAGATCTTGAACTTGCATGTTGATTCTTTGGCAGAATTCTATGATTTCAGGGTAAGAACGGAAAAGACCTTCAGTGTTTCCCAAGAAGTTCAATTTTTGGTTGATTTCCCTGAGTTCATTAACTCCAATGGTTTGCTGGACAAGACCTTGAACTGGCATATTGATCCTTTGGCAAACATTCACGATTTCAGGGTAAGAACGGATGAGACCTTCGGTGTTACCCAAGAAGTTCAATCTCTGGTTAACTCCAAGAGTCTGTTGGACAAGATCTTGAACTTGCATGTTGATTCTTTGGCAGAATTCTACGATTTCAGGGTAAGAACGGAAAAGACCTTCAGTGTTTCCCAAGAAGTTCAATTTTTGGTTGATTTCCCTCAGTTCGTTGACTCCAATGGTTTGCTGGACAAGACCTTGAACCGGCATATTGATCCTTTGGCAAGCATTCACGATTTCAGGGAAAGAACGGATGAGACCTTCGGTGTTACCCAAGAAGTTCAATCTCTGGTTGGCATCTCTGATTTCGTTAACTCCAAGAGTCTGTTGAACAAGATCTTGAACTTGCATGTTGATTCTTTGGCAGAATTCCATGATTTCAGGGTAAGAACGGAACAGACCTTCAGTGTTTCCTAAAATGTTCAATCTTTGGTTGATTTCCCTGAGTTCATTGACTCCAATGGTTTGATGGACAAGACCTTGAACTGGTTTGTTGATCCTTTGGCAGATATCCACGATTTCAGGATAGGAGTTGAGGAAACCTTCGGTGTTTCCCCACAACTGTCTAAGAAGGTTGTTTACCTGTCCTTCGACTCCTTGTTGTTGAACGAGAGCTGGAGAGTAGCGCATGTTCTGCAGGAGGTAGTTTGTGTAAGGAATTTGTCCTTGCATGGAACTACCAGCCTGTTGATTGTAGATTCCATAGTTCCGAAGAGGAAGGTGGGCGCCGAAGGCACTTACGACGAGCAGAGCCAAGCAGAAGAGTTGAGAAGCCATGGTGATTCGTGAGCAGCAGGTCACTGATGAATCTTACTGCGGGGGTCTAGTATTTATTGCAAATTTTTATCTTTGTAGCACTGACCCGGATCTTATAACATTTTAATCATCTCCTTATTATAAGCGAAAAATATGTATTGTTATAAAAATAATAGGTATTTATCACTTGTAGCAATAAAAAATATTCCGTAGACATCGTCCATTTGCATGATGAAAGTGTTATTATGAATTGCATAAAAATATAATGATTAGATTATTCTGGCGTCGGTCGTTAATTATTTTAATCAAAATAGGTGTACGAGTATATCCTTTTAGTTATAAAAAATGTTTTATCATTATAATTACAATGTTTTCACATTTATCAATGTCTTCGAGAACAGTGATTCCCAAGCTTTTAATATTTCGGACGGGTATCATTTCTTGGTCTACCTTTACTTTTCGTAGGCCCAGGAATAATTTATGCCCCTTGTATTTTCATATGTTGCTCGAGGCATAAACCTGAAACTACTACTTCGGGTAGGTATACTTTACAAGCAGATGGTCAATGTTTACAACTATATTTACATTTATTATAAACAAATAACAAATTTGTAAAAATAGCAAAGAAAAGTAAAGACTAGAGAGTTTTTTGTATAGCGTTTTCCCAAAACGCTGTCTTAATTGCTTACCAATATCGTTTTTGTATTTGTCGTACGTGAAATTTACAGACGTAATATGTCCGTCGTCAAAGGTATACGACGGACCCATTTAACGTCCGTCTACTAATACCTAGTATGCATTATTTGCTCTAGGAAGAAGTTTCAATACGTCCGTTAAACAATTATTATATTCATAGAGATTCAGTACTGTATCCGTTGGTAACAAAGGAGCATGGTAATAATAATGCTGGAAGTATACAGCAACAGTTATAATAATAATAATAATAATTTTATTACCCAATAGAATCTCCAATTACAGGGTAAAGAATAATTTTAGAAAAAATACAATTAATAGTACAAAATTATTATGAAATTACAGATGATAATAATAATAATAATAATAATAATAAACTTTATTGCCCAACAGAATCCAGTTACGGGGCTAAAATATAATATATAAATACATTTAATGTAACATACAAACAAATAATATGAATAAAGAAATCTAAATGTAGGGTACAAAACAAAAAAAAAATAGAAAATATATACTGTGTACAAGTTCACAGACAAATAAAATAAATCAAAGAACATTACAGCAATATATCCTTATACTTGGTCTCCGCAATGTTACACATGATGTAAATTGGCGACCGCGACAGTACGTCAGTGCGCGCTGATGGTAAGTGGAAAGTCCGGGAATACCTGGATTCTAACCTAGGAACATGAATAGGCACACGTGATAATAAAAAAGAGTCATCAATTTTATTGTGCAACAGCATCCATAAAAATTTAGCACAAATCATATCTCTTCTTGTAGATAGTGCTGTTATTTTATGACGTTGAATCAGAGAATCCTGGTCAACGCCTGTAACCGGATAGATTCCATCCTGCTTATAGGATAGAAATTTCAAGAATCTGCGTTGAATTCTATCTAGAGCTATATTATGAAAGGCGTAATAAGGATACCAAACTAAAATGGCATATTCAATTTTGCTGACGATATATGCGAAATATAATGATTTTAAAACAGCAGGATCAGTGAACATTCTCGATATACGCATTAAAAAACCTAATGTTTTGCTAGCAGAGATACATACATTTTTTATATGCTGTGAGAAAGTGAAATTAGGACAAAATGTAACTCCCAAATCCTTGAAGGTGGATTTGCGCTCGAGTAAAGTTCCTGAAATTGTGTATATATAATCAAACCGATTGATCCGGCGTGTGTATGACACAGAACAACATTTGTCAACATTTAGGAATAGCTTATTAGTATCGCACCATAGTGCTAAAATATCAATATTGAACTGAAGAAGTTTAGCGTCTTGGACAGTGGATATTTTAGAGTACAAATTAACTTCATCAGCATATGCTAGTGAAGGACAGGTGAAAGATTCAAGAAGATCATTGATGAATAATAAAAATAGAAGAGGGCCTAAATTGGATCCTTGTGAGACACCTGACGTTATAGTAGACGTAACACACACGACCATCAAGGTACGAATCTAATATTTTCAAAAGAGATGGAGAAGCACCAAAGGCACTAATTTTATAAAAGATAAACATAGGACAAAGATTTAAACAAAAATATCTTCAAATAAAGTCTCTGTATTACGACACATCACATGTATGGGCGAGCGCTGGAGAACATAAGTACGAGCAGTAGGTAGACGAAATCTGTTGCTATATCTCGATGCAATCCTGGGTACACGGATAAGGATGCGTGATAGCAAAGAAGATGAATCGATGCAGTTATGAAGAAGAGACCACAGGAATCGCGCGCTGGAAACTTCTCGCCTATAACTCAATGATGGTAACGAATGACGCTGAAGTAAGGAATTGAGATCTTTGTCACAATCGGGGTATATATGGTTAATTTTGTATGAAAGTTATTTAAGCAATGCCAGGAGGTACACAAATTTCAAATATTAAATGAGCAATTTTATTTTATGTATGATATTTTACTTTATATTTTCAAAATTATGGACGAATGGTGCCGCAAAATTTATAAATGAAACATGCAAAGTACAAAAATTTTTTGAAACAGTCAATTCATTCAACTACTCGTATATCATGTTTATGTTTATAACAAACAATACTTTGGTTCTAATGAATATATTGAATACCATACCGAGTATCTTAGGCCAACCGACACATGGGGGATTAACATGGAAAATCAATTAATTGTGAATAGTATGCTTATCCGGGAATTATAATTTTATGGATTACATTTCAAAACAGTCAATTTACATTTGTGATATTAAAAGTAATTAAGAAAAGTTGTAGAATTTTTAGGATTGTTCTTCATATCCCGAAAAAAAAAAGTTTACAAGCAACGGTCGTGATAGTATGATGGTAGCGTGTGCGCTCGGTAAGGCCCGGGCCACACTATGCGTTTTAGCGGGAGCGGTAAAACCGCATCTGGTTAAACGGGATGGATCATACAGCGTCCACATATATCCCGCTAAACAGGACGGCAGCATTGACAACCCGATTTGGACACAGTCTGACTAATGTCTGATCAGTACAGAGCCCAAATAGTATACGTTGTCTATTAAAAAATAAAACCAGACCCTTGTGAACGCTCGCATTATTTACAATGTGTTGTAGTTGTCATGCGGCAAATTGACCGTCCCGTTAAACCGCAACATGCTGCGGTAGTACCGGCAACCGGACCGCAACCGCATCGGTGTGGACGCATACATTTAAAACAATAAGTTGTTGTCTTCCCAGTCAACCGGTCCCGTTAAACCGGTCCCGCCAAAACGAATAGTGTGGCCCGAACCTAACAACATAATTCGGAGAAACGGGTTCGGAACTTGCCGACAGCAAAACTTATTTTTTAATTTATAGTTTTCAAAATAATTGTTATTATTAATATGTTTTTCTATTTTGGTTATTTAATATGCACTTTATGAAACCCATTGAGTTTCATAAAGTAAATATTAAACAACTGAAATTCCTGGACTTGAAATAACGCACATTTTTTGAAAAAATTACCAAAATAGAAAAAAATTGTATAAAATATACGTTTCATAACACATTTCAGCGCACTTGTCCCCTTAGAAAACTCGCGGTAAGCCGCTCGTTTCTAAGGATAACGCGTACACTAAAATCATGTCTTATGAAACTTGTATCTTATTGTACTATTTTAATCTTTCATTGTTATTTAATATTATTCTTATTTTATAAAATATAAATCGCACTAATTACAACTGTAAGAATTAAAAAATACAACAAATATTCAAAATGACCGCCATTTTGTACTAAGCAAAATCCGAGACAATCATAACATTGTTATCTCACTTTGCTTAGCTGTTGACTTGAAATAAGGCTGCAGATATTCTTCATTGCCGCTTTAAGATCTTCTAAAATGGTCAATTCATAATGGCTCTAAATTTTTGATTATAAATGACCCCAAAGAAAAAATCTAAGGGGCAGCATATCTTGCACGCCAATTAATTGGTCCATTTAAACCAATCCAACCATATTTGTTGTAGTCAGTGTGATTCATATTTTCCAAAATATAATTTATTATTGAAATAATGTTTATATTTTATTAAATATTAAAAACAAAGTGATAAAAATTAATTTGAAAAGTAAAAATTAAAAAATAAATTTTGCTGTCGACTGGTTTCGAACCCGACACTCCGAGTTTATTACTAAGCGCACACGCTGCCATTTATGCTATCTGAAAATGAAAATTGACTGATTTAAAATATAATCCATTGAATTAATATACCCGGATAAGCATATAAAATTTCAACTTAATATCTTGCTCTGGAGAGATACTATTCACAATTAACTGATTTTCCATATCAATTCCTCATGTGTCGGTTGGCCTAAGACACCTGTATATCCTACACTTATTTTTTTACATTGACATTTGCAATAAATGATTTATTGCCCAATTACCTAAATATCTAAAATAATATTTGATGGATCTACAACATGAGCTACAAAATTTACAAAAGCAGAATCGGAAAAGTTATTTACGTTATAAGGCTGGGAAGTGAGTTATTACGATACGAATGAAATGTTTACGGACGAGGCGACAAAGGAACTGAGTCAGGAAATTTGAAATGAGTACCGTAATACTACTTCACAGCCGTATGACGTATAACATTTTATTTCATACCGTCCATGTGTTTTTAAAATTTATATTATTTTAAAACATGTCTATTTAACTTCGGGCACATCATCTTTGAATTTGTGACATTTGTGTGTATTTGTTTTATTTGTACTGTTTGTCTTGATGTAAAAAATAACAGCTGTATATACTTTTGGTAATATTTCAGATTTATCGTGTGAAATTTTCACAAAATATGGCGAGGCTACAGTAAAACTTGTTCCCACCAAGTTGTCGAAAAAAAATACCGATCATTATGTGATTGGCGAAAAGTCTACAACTTTTTACTCGTACAAGTGTTTGAGGCTCTACAACATCATGAAGTTTCCACCACCACAGTAAGTACCGATAGGGCATGTGAACATTTAGAATTGATAAAATTATTATTGTTCCATATTAATCGGTCGTAAGTTTCAAATAGTGTTATTTGATATATATATATATATATATATATATATATATATATATATATATATATATATATATATATATATATATATATATATATATATACATATATATATCAAATAACACTATTTGAAACTTACGACCGATTAATATGGAATATATATATATATATATATATATATATATATATATATATATATATATATATATATATATATATATGTCAGAAATTATGAATTAGGCATACAATTTCATTTATTTTTATTACAACTTCTTGCCATTATCAAATTAACTAGTAATGAATATTTTCGAATTTTAAATGGCACAAAATTGACCCCTGTGATGCACTCTCCACGCCAGCAATGAGTGCCCGTGAGATGATGCCTGTTAAACGCCCGCACGGTACAAATATGGCACCATTATTACCGATATCTGCGTACAAAGCAGATTGGCACACGTAGCAATGGGTAATATGCCGTGATGATATATTTTCTTTTTTTTATGAATACAAAAATAAAGAAAAAATGTTTAAAATGCATAAAATATTTAAAATGCCTTAAATATTATTTCGATCTATTTCATGAAACATTTTTAGAATATTGTTAGGATGGCGCTACTGTTAAAGTTCTACATTTGAATTCAAACAAAAAATACGAATAGAGGGGTCTAGTTCGCCCGAATTCACCCGAAATTTTACGATAATAATCGATTCGTGCCAGTGACGTTACGCTTACAAAAATAAGCATTTTATTACAATAAAGTAATATTTTATGGTTTTCTTTCTACTAAAACTCTTAATTTAAAATATGTTACCTTAAAATTATTGATGTATTATATTTACAGGATATTTATATTTATGAAATAACATGCACAAAAAGTGCAACAATAATTTTGCTTTTTCAAGCGTTATATACAATATTTTTTTCTATAATCGAATTATATTCAACGAACTTTATAAAATTATAATTTATTGTGGTTATGTTACGTAAAACAACAATCTGTCAGCTGCAGAGTGGTAACCGTATTATAATTTGCTTTTTTTATTCCAAAAGTTCCAATGGACTCTGGACTCGTTTTTGTTTCTCATAATATCAAAATTCAAAAATCGAATTACAAGCGGGTACAAATTTAGGAAACAAGTATAATATTTATAAGAAAATGAAAGACATAAATTAGTTTAACATTGCTTTATTTCAAACATTAACAACACAAAATTGCTGTTTCAGAATTTAATAGACTAAATTCCTCTCAACATTGTTGTTGCCCAGGTAAGTAGGCAGCTGCTGTTGCAAGAATTGCTCCCTGAATTGTTGGGTGGGTCTCAAGAGGGAAAGGAAGTTCTGGCGAGCTGGGTAGACCTGGCTCACGGGTTGGTACTGGTAGAGAGATTGGTAACGGGGAGCCAGAACGTTGTTGTAACGAGTGCCTTCAGTGTTGGTTTCAGAAAGGGGCACCTGGAAAAAAATTATTGTGAAATTGAGTTAAATTTTCAGCACACTACATACTTAATTTTACGCGACCACTGTAGATATTAATTTCAGCATTAATTTGTTATATAGTTGTTAAAGATCGTAATTTTTCTTTAGTATGATTTCTGAATTCTGATATAAAAAGAAGACAATTCCAAGCACCTAAATTATTTAAATAGAAGCCTAAGTTTTACCTACTATGTTTACACGATTATCAAATTCGTACTAACATGTTTATCAAATAATATATCATAACTAATTAATACATACTGTCACGGTAACTTCGGTAACTTCAAGAGTTGGGCGGAAAAGATGTTGACCTTGGACTGGAAGGTTCCACCTTTGGTTGACATCAGTAACGCCAGTGACTGGGCGAACAAGACCTTGAGCCAAGATGTTGACCCTTTGGCAGAAATCTATGATTTCAGGGTAAGAACGGAAAAGACCTTCAGTGTTTCCAAAGAAGTTCAATTTTTGGTTGATTTCCCTGAGTTCATTAACTCCAATGGTTTGCTGGATAAGACCTTGAACTGGCACATTGACCCGTTGGCAAACATTCACGATTTCAGGGTAAAAACGGACGAAACCTTCGATGTTACCCAAGAAGTTAAATCTCTGGTTGGCTTCTCTGATTTCGTTAACTCCAAGAGTCTGTTGGAAAAGATCTTGAACTTGCAAGTTGATTCTTTGGCAGAATTCCACGATTTCAGGGTAAGAACGGAAAAGACCTTCAGTGTTTCCAAAGAAGTTCAATTTTTGGTTGATTTCCCTGAGTTCATTGACTCCAATGGTTTGCTGGACAAGACCTTGAACTGGCACATTGACCCGTTGGCAAACATTCACGATTTCAGGGTAAAAACGGACGAGATCTTCGGTGTTACCCAAGAAGTTCAACCTCTGGTTGGCATCTCTGATTTCGTTAACTCCAAGAGTCTGTTGGAAAAGATCTTGAACTTGCAAGTTGATTCTTTGGCAGAATTCCACGATTTCAGGGTAAGAACGGAAAAGACCTTCAGTGTTTCCAAAGAAGTTCAATCTTTGGTTGATTTCCCTGAGTTCATTGATTCCAATGGTTTGATGGACAAGACCTTGAACTGGCCTGTTGATCCTTTGGCAGATATCCACGATTTCAGGATAGGAGTTGAGGAAACCTTCGGTGTTTCCGAACAGCTGTCTAAGAGGGTTGTATACCTGTCCTTCGACTCCTTGTTGTTGAACGAGAGCTGGATGGTAGCGCTTGTCCTGGAGGAGGTAGTTTGTGTAAGGAATTTGTCCTTGTATGGAACTACCAGCCTGTTGATTGTAGATTCCATAGTTCCGAAGAGGAAGGTATTGCTGACGGGTAGTCAGATCGTGGGCGCCGAAGGCACTTACGACGAGCAGAGCCAAGCAGAAGAGTTGAGAAGCCATGGTGATTCGTGAGCAGCAGATCACTGATGAATCTTACTGCGGGGGTCTAGTATTTATTGCAAATTTTTATCTTTGCAGCACTGACCCTGATCTTACAACATTTTAATCATCTCCTTATTATAAGCGAAAAATATTTATTCTTACAAAAAGAATAGGTAATTATCTCTTATAGCAACAAGAAATATTCCGTAGACATCGTTCATTTGCATGACGAAAATATTATTGTGAATTACATAAAAATATAATAAGACTAGATTAGAGAAAATAAGTATACATTCTTTTAGTTAAAAAAATGTTTTATCGTTATAATTACAATGTTTTTACACTCATATCAAAATCCTGTTGGAAAATTGTTGATTGCTGTAGCACATAAGCAATTCGTGCAAATTAAATTATAGAGATTTGAAACTAATGTAGTTGTTTTCTTGAATTTACAAAAATTTATAACAAAACTATTACTTCTTATTATTATAATAGACTGAACAACGCTAAGTTATAATTTTTATTAGAAATGATTTATTTGTAAATGTAAAAAAATTTGTATCAGGACTAATTCTGATTATTATTATTTTTTATTGGTACCTAACAAATACATTTTTTCCGAAGTCTACATTAAAATACGAGTATACTATATCACTCCGAGAAGTTAGCCAAAATAGTAACTGAAGTAAAACTTTGCAGACTTAACTTTATATGCTCATCTGTCAAACTTGAATTAACCTAAATTTTTAACATCTGTGAAAAAATATACATATTACAAACTTTCTTCCACTGAATATTCTTTGTTAACATACCACTCAACTCTATGAAGACTACGTCTAACTAATCATTTTTAAGTTAGTGGTAAACTAGATTGTCCAGAGAAATAAGTGATATTTGTGCTGTTAATATATTAACAAATCTTATGACATTTGACAATACTTTTGTTACCACAGCCATCTCCATCGCAACAGCTAGCATTCAATTGATCTAACGTCTTACAAATACATAACACAATGCTAGTTATTCATGTTTTTAATTAATAATTTGACGATTTCAGAAAAAATATAATGTATACCTCAGCACTAATACTCATATAGTTTATTCTCCTCGGCTATCGCCTCGTAGAATAAATTCCATATTCGTAATAAAAAAAAAATACTATAGTGCCTAGGTATACAAATAACTATTTCCCACTCCCGAAATCGTAAGAAGGCTATTAGAACGTTTTTTGTAAGGATATATGTTTATTTTAACGCCAATGTATCGATTTCTATACCTTTTTCCATTTAACCTATTCAGTATTGCAGAGAATAGGAAATAGTTTTGGCCTCTCTGATTGGGTGAAATTGGGGTCAAGAGACAAGTTTACCCAATGTAATTTCGACTACTTAAAACTGGCGCTGATGTGAGAGCCGTCTGCTGAATGACTTATATATAATATAATAATAATAAATATACTTTATTGACACAAATCAATGGCGAGGTTCAGCCTAAGGCTGCTCTTCCACCTAACCAAACACATAATACAAAAAATGTATATACATTTAATAAGCTAATAGATACGTTACAAAATTAAGCAAGTAATGATAATTAAGGGTCATAAAAATACATTAATGGCATATAATATAAAGACATATAATATAGTAGTACATAATAGTTAGCAATGAAATGAAATAAAAAGGAACAAAAATTAAGTAACTAATAGAGCTCGAACATTTATTTTGAAGCTGTTTAAAGAAAGAACTTTCAAATACTCAGGAATATTGTTATATAACGTAGGGACCATATATGAAAACCCACCTTTAAATTTTGACTTCCTTTAATTACTAATTTGACAAATAAATAGTAAGAAATTTTCAACAGAAGGCATCTTAGAAATTTTGCGGTACTTAGATATGTGATCGTATTTATTTACATATATTTCGAATATAAATGGCACAATCCCTGTGGTGTAAGCTCCACGCCAGCAATGAATGCCCGCGAGGTGACGGCTGGAAAACGCCCGCATGGTACAAATATGTCATCATCATTACCGATATCTGTGTATAACGCAAATTGACACACCCAGAAATGGGTATTATGTCGTGTGATATACGAGTATATTTATACATATAAATAGGTAACAAATCATTTTTCTCGGATTAGCGTTACAAAATTTATAAGGCTGCATGCAGTGATATTAAAACAAAAAGTAACTGTAGCGGCCGTAAAGTAAAAGTGGCCGCCCGTGAACGGCGTAGATCCATGTTTTCGCCTTAATTCTTCTAGCCTGGATCGAATGGCATGATCGGTTTCAAGAAAAATATAACATGTCCTATATAAATTTAACTTTAAAAATTGAGTTTCAATCAAAAATTAACATGTCCACTGGAACTGCGGTTTGAATTTTTTTCATGTTTTGATCAAATGGCAAGAAACAGAAGTGCTCAAATGGTACCATGAGGTTATAAAAAACTCACCAGAGTGTTATCATGAAATGAATATAATGAGGATAATGTGACTGCGAAGAATTTGATGTATTCACTTTTAGAGAGTTTTTAATTATTAAACTGTGTGTGTGTGTGTGTGTGTGTGTGTGTGTGTGTGTTTTACATTCTATTGTGACAATTTGAATGATTATTCAACACCAATCAAGACATGGTAAAATAATTTTAATTCATTATAATTACATAATTACCACAAAAAATCCGAACAACACTCAACATATCTCAATTTTTCCATACAAAAATTAACATGTCCAAATATTTTTTGCAAAAATAAGCTCAACGTAAAATATAAAAAATCTTATTATCGGATAATTTATAAACATTTACTGATGAATTAAAGAAAAATGTAATTTATACCTGGCTTTATTTAAGCCATTCAGTATTCTAGAGAATAGGGCATAGTTTTTAATTCTTTGATTAGTTGAAAATGGAGACAAGAGACAAGTTGACCCATTGTAATTTCGGCTACTTAAAATTGGCGCCGATGTGCGCGCCATCTACTGAATGGCTTAAATCTTTTTCATTTCTAAAATAATTAAATCAAAATACATACTCGTATTTTATTTGCTATGTTCTATTTTAAATAGAACGCTCTTATAAATTGCTGTTATTTGGTTACTATGGATATCATACATTTTAGGTTTCAAGTTAAATAAAACGCACGGTATATTATAAACAATAGCACTGTCAAATACAAAATATTAACCGTATTATTTTTGCAATAATTTGCATAATTTTTACCCGCTTCGCAACAATGGCTCCCTTTTATGTCTGACTGTGTATAAGTAAAAATTATCTTTTCTGCACGATCGAAAAATAATAAAAAGGAAACTCGTATTCAAAGAAGGTACAAATTTAGGAGACAAGGATAAATAAAATAATGAAAGACATAAATTAGTTTAACATTGCTTTATTTAAACTATTAACAATACAAAAGAGCTGTTTTAGCATCTAGTAGACTAAATTCCTCTCAACGTTGAGGTTGTTTCTTGCGAAGTCATTGTTGTTGGCGAAGTAAGTAGGCAGGTTTTGCTCCCAGATTTGTTGGGTGGGATCCACGGTGTAGTGCACGACGGGCCTGGTGGGTCTCAGTCCCAAGAGGGAGAAGATGTTCTGGCGAGCTGGGTAGACCTGGCTCGTGGGCTGGTACTGGTACTGATAGAGAGATTGGTAACGGGGAGCCAGAAGGTTGTTGTAGCGGAGGGTTCCGTCAGTGTTGGTTTGAACAAGGGGCACCTGGAAAAAGTCATTATAAAATTATGATGAATTTTTATTACGCTACTTAGTTATTTTTACATGAGAACTGTAGAAATTTATTTCAGAATTAATTTGTTCTTTAGTTGTCAAAGGTGGTAATTCATTACTATTATTTCACATCAAAAAAATATCAAAAACGAGTTTTAAAATAATAGCCAGAAAATTTTTAATGTAATTTTTGAACTACTATTGTGCATTCAATATCTTTATTTCGGTATCAATTTGAAAATTTAATTTAAATTTATTTTTTCAAATCTATTAAACGTGGGCTTTTTAATGTTTGTTTTTAGCGTTAAAACTGTCATTTTTTGACACCTATATTTGACTTTTGACACTAGTATTAAAAGTGAATGTCAAAAAATTATTAGAAATACAAATTTAAATTAAAAAATAGTGTTTGTAGAAAAAATAGTGTATGATATACGTGTTAAAAGTGATTTTATTCGCGTCGTTTTCCAAACTTCCTTCTCACAAAATAAAATGTCACTTTTAACACTTATATCATAAATAACTATTTTCATATATCCTTTAAAATTATAATAAATCCCAAATAACTAAATAATTTACCTCAAACGAATAGAACAAAAAAATATTTTTTTGATACTTAAATAGGCAACTCAGAGAATATTACCTATTGTCAGAATTACATAAGTCCTAGATGGGCCTTGGATATGAATACCATAGATAGACTAAAGTGTGTTAATGTAATAACAATAAGAGCGCTACGTATTTTTAATAAACAACAGGTCAGATCGTCGTGTCCGAGTATGATAAATGCACAGCTATTATATTCGAACAAATATAAGAGATCAAGTCGAAAAAAGCAATGAATTAGTGCATTAAAGTTTGTGTCAATTGTACCGACATAAAAAATAAATTTTGAACATATCAATAAATTGATACATACCGTTTGAGAAAGCTCGCTAGTTTCAAAAGTTGGACGGACGAGACCCTGGACTGGCAGGTTCACTCTTTGGTTGACATCAGTAACTTCAAAAGTTGGGCGAACAAGACCTTGAACAAGCAAGTTGATCCTTTGGCAGACATCGACGATTTCAGGGTAGGAACGGATGAAACCTTCAGTGTTTCCAAAAATGTTCAATATTTGGTTGACATCCCTAAGAGCATTAACTGCATGGACTGGCATGTTGATCCTTTGGCAGACATCAATGATTTCAGGGTAAGAACGGATGAGACCTTCAGTGTTTTCTAAGATGTTGAATCTTTGGTTGACATCCCTGATTTCAGGGTAGATTTCAGGGTAGGGGCGGATGAGACCTTCAGTGTTTCCCAAGATGTTCAGTCTTTGGTTGACATCTCTAACTTGGTAGGGTAAAGTGTTTTCCTGGACCCTCTGGTTGGTGTCTCTGATTTGGGAGGCGAAGGTGTTGTCTTGAACTGGGACATCTCTAATTTGGGAGTGTACGGTATTGTCCTGAACTTTCTTTTCGTTGACGAATCCTCTGTAGTTGAGCACAGATTCTTGTTGTTGTTGTTGTTGTTGTTCTTCTGGCCTGACCTGGTTGAGCGGTACGTGAACAACGCTGTGTTTGTCCTTCTTAGAGTGTACCTTAGAGATTTTCTCGTGGCTGACGATATGTTTCTCGTTAACCTGAGGAACTTCAGTAGTCTGTTCTCTGTTCAGGAAAAGCTGGTTAACAGGGGTGTTTACCTGTCCTTCGACACCAGTTGGCACTACTAGTTGGGGGATCCACTGTTGAGCGTGAGCAGGGATGAACTGCTTCTTCTGGGCGAGGTAAGGAAGGTAAAAGTTCTGTTTCTGGCGAATGTAGTTCATGTAAGGAAGTTCTCCTTGCACGGAACCAGCAGGCTCTTGGTTGTAGAGACCATAGCTCTGGGAAGGGTAGTTCGGAAGAGGAAGGTATTGCTGAGGAGTAGTCAGATCGTACCCGAAGGCACTTACAGCGAGGAGAGCCAGGCAGAAGAGTTGAGAAGCCATTGTGAGTAGATCGGTCACTGACAAATCTGCTACGGGGGACTAGTATTTATTGCAAATTTTTATCATTGTGGCTCTGACCCTGATCTTGCATCATTTTTATCATCTCTTTATTGTAAAAAAAAATATTTATACTTATAAATATAAAAGGTAATCTCTTAGCAACGAAAAATATTCCGTGGTCTTCGTTCTCATGTATGATGAAAATATTATTATAAATTACGTAAAAATATAATAAGACTAGATTACTCTGGTGTCGGTCGTTGACCATTTTAATCAAAATAAGTATTTTTACAATTAGAAAAAATTCTTATCATTATAATTATAATGATTTCACACTTATCAATATTTTCTAGAAGACGCTGGAAAATAACAATTTGATAATTTGTATTCACACACATTACTTCATTTAAAAATCCTCTATCGCTTAGGTAGTTTAATTCTATGTTAGGCATACCTAAAATTCCTATTAAAAAGGTGTTTTATAACCAAAATATACTTTTCATCATACTCCGAAAATATGTCATTTTGTCGTATTGTCAGGGCCGGCCCAACCTGCAGGCAAGCCAAGCGACCGCCTGGGGCGAAATTGGTTTCAAGGCGATATTTTTTGAGACTATTTTTATGGAAAAAAAATAAAATAAAATTTTAAGTTTATTGACTCGTCCAGCGTGTAGCATTAATCATAATGCTGACAATTCCAGTTGCAGCAAACTTATATTAGTTAAATCCTATTTATATTTTTTTACGTTATACTAAGAAAGAAGAAAGGTTAAATTCGAAAAAATAATTGTTGTTCAGGAAATCTACTGAAAAATAAAAATTGCAACAAAAGCTTTTATACGGAATGCCAATTTGGAAAAAGGCGACCTATTTTGGTTTTTGACATTTTTCTTGACAACGGTGATCCGTATCGAAATTTTATACAAAGCAAGATTCTTATATTTTTACCTAGGTTAAACCGTTACAGAGTTAAATTAGATTTTCCGAATTGCAAAATAACGAAAAGTATTTATACCGAGACTTATACCTATACTGAGAAATATATTTCCCTATATACAAGGTTAGTCACGGAAGAGTTATTTTGAAAGTCCATTTGTTTGCAACCCAAAATACTAATGACAACAGACCATATTTAATTATTGTTCAATGTCAAAATGACAGAACCATCACTAGGCAGGCAAAGCAATCGTGAATTAAATATTCTATTTTTTTAAGAGAGGAAGCTAGACGCTGTTGTAAATTGTATTTCGGGTTGCACACAAACGGATTTTGAAAGTAACTCTCCGGTGACTAATCCTGTATATGATATTATACAAAAATAAATCGACTCTGTAGAACCCAAAAGAAAAAAAATTCTCTGTATTTTAAATATACAAAATATTTTCAAAAGATTGTGATTGTTCGCGAGTTATGGGCACATATCGCCTCTTTTCTAATTTTTGTACCTATATAATCTAAATAAATGAGGGGCACAATTTACAATTTTCGCCTGAGGCGCTGTCTAAGTGTTGGTCGTGAATCTGATGAGCCGGGTTGAATCCCGACCGACGCCAGAAATGATTTCGAATTTTAAACTGCACAAAAGAGACCCATGTGGTGCACCCTCCACGCCAGCAATATGTGCCCGTAAGGTGACGCCTGGTAATTGCCCACACGGTACAATTATGTCATCACCATTACCGATATCTATGTATAAAGCAGATTGACACCTCGATTGACACACCCATCAATGTGTAATATGACGTGATGATATATCTTTGTTGGCATATCACAGGTAATAAATTTTGGGAGGCTTTTGCCGCCTCTTGCATTTATTGAGACAGGTTTTCGATGAAATGTTATAAATTTATTACACAAACTTAAAGATTGAACTGATATTTAACAAAATTGACATTTTTTATTCGACTTTTGGTACATAAATTAAATAACTATTATTGAAAATGAATAAAAAATTACTCTAAACTGGTTAACATGATAAATAATTCGAAAAGAAAATTTAATTTACTTGGGTAGGTGCACATAATTGAAAAAATGTTTACGAAAACTAAAATCATAAATTATTGTTTTATTGACCAATACGAGTTTTCAAAATATTTTCAAATTAAAAATTCTTCCTACCGTAAGTATAGGAATCAGAATCATAATAAAAACAACACATCGAGATTTTTATAAATAAACATATTTTAACTTACCTAATACAAATTAAATATTTTTCAATTATATCGACGTGTAAAAACTGTGAAACTAAAAATAAAATAATTAGATTTTAATAATAATTGATTAAACGCAAATGTAATTTTATTTAAATCGCTTAAGCATTTTTCTTGAAGAAACATTTAAAAATTGTTTTTTGACTATTTAGATATCACATTAATATTAAAGAATATTTTATTTTCTTTTCGGTTTGCTTGTTTCTTGTTTCATATCTCAATCAATTTTAATTAAGGTATGGAATTATACAATAATTTTTGTATATATCTAGACTAGTGTTATTAAAAAACACAATTTAAATTGTCATGTAAATGTCTGTAAAATGAATTTTCCATGCAATATAGATAGAACGCCAAGCAACATTCCGTTTGAAAAAACCGGTGGATTCATTCTGATTGGTGATTTAAGTTCAGAAAGACCTAAAGAATGAAATGCTGAATATTGCCAGACTAAATCAGTGGTCATTTTTTACCTTCCGTCATACCTATAGGATAGGTAAGGAAGGTATTGTTTTTGGTCATTTTAATGAATATGCACGTTTTAGAGTCTCTAGAATACGATTTTACTATTTTTGCGAGGAAGTCTGTAATGTCTGTATGCCTATGTGTATGTGTGTATGTATGTATGTATGTATGTATGTATGTATGTATGTATGTATGTATGTATGTATGTATGTATGTATGTATGTATGTATGTATGTATGTATGTATGTATGTATGTATGTATGTATGTATGTATGTATGTATGTATGTATGTATGTATGTATGTATGTATGTATGTATGTATGTATGTATGTATGTATGTATGTATGTATGTATGTATGTATGTATGTATGTATGTATGTATGTATGTATGTATGTATGTATGTATGTATGTATGTATGTATGTATGTATGTATGTATGTATGTATGTATGTATGTATGTATGTATGTATGTATGTATGTATGTATGTATGTATGTATGTATGTATGTATGTATGTATGTATGTATGTATGTATGTATGTATGTATGTATGTATGTATGTATGTATGTATGTATGTATGTATGTATGTATGTATGTATGTATGTATGTATGTATGTATGTATGTATGTATGTATGTATGTATGTATGTATGTATGTATGTATGTATGTATGTATGTATGTATGTATGTATGTATGTATGTATGTATGTATGTATGTATGTATGTATGTATGTATGTATGTATGTATGTATGTATGTATGTATGTATGTATGTATGTATGTATGTATGTATGTATGTATGTATGTATGTATGTATGTATGTATGTATGTATGTATGTATGTATGTATGTATGTATGTATGTATGTATGTATGTATGTATGTATGTATGTATGTATGTATGTATGTATGTATGTATGTATGTATGTATGTATGTATGTATGTATGTATGTATGTATGTATGTATGTATGTATGTATGTATGTATGTATGTATGTATGTATGTATGTATGTATGTATGTATGTATGTATGTATGTATGTATGTATGTATGTATGTATGTATGTATGTATGTATGTATGTATGTATGTATGTATGTATGTATGTATGTATGTATGTATGTATGTATGTATGTATGTATGTATGTATGTATGTATGTATGTATGTATGTATGTATGTATGTATGTATGTATGTATGTATGTATGTATGTATGTATGTATGTATGTATGTATGTATGTATGTATGTATGTATGTATGTATGTATGTATGTATGTATGTATGTATGTATGTATGTATGTATGTATGTATGTATGTATGTATGTATGTATGTATGTATGTATGTATGTATGTATGTATGTATGTATGTATGTATGTATGTATGTATGTATGTATGTATGTATGTATGTATGTATGTATGTATGTATGTATGTATGTATGTATGTATGTATGTATGTATGTATGTATGTATGTATGTATGTATGTATGTATGTATGTATGTATGTATGTATGTATGTATGTATGTATGTATGTATGTATGTATGTATGTATGTATGTATGTATGTATGTATGTATGTATGTATGTATGTATGTATGTATGTATGTATGTATGTATGTATGTATGTATGTATGTATGTATGTATGTATGTATGTATGTATGTATGTATGTATGTATGTATGTATGTATGTATGTATGTATGTATGTATGTATGTATGTATGTATGTATGTATGTATGTATGTATGTATGTATGTATGTATGTATGTATGTATGTATGTATGTATGTATGTATGTATGTATGTATGTATGTATGTATGTATGTATGTATGTATGTATGTATGTATGTATGTATGTATGTATGTATGTATGTATGTATGTATGTATGTATGTATGTATGTATGTATGTATGTATGTATGTATGTATGTATGTATGTATGTATGTATGTATGTATGTATGTATGTATGTATGTATGTATGTATGTATGTATGTATGTATGTATGTATGTATGTATGTATGTATGTATGTATGTATGTATGTATGTATGTATGTATGTATGTATGTATGTATGTATGTATGTATGTATGTATGTATGTATGTATGTATGTATGTATGTATGTATGTATGTATGTATGTATGTATGTATGTATGTATGTATGTATGTATGTATGTATGTATGTATGTATGTATGTATGTATGTATGTATGTATGTATGTATGTATGTATGTATGTATGTATGTATGTATGTATGTATGTATGTATGTATGTATGTATGTATGTATGTATGTATGTATGTATGTATGTATGTATGTATGTATGTATGTATGTATGTATGTATGTATGTATGTATGTATGTATGTATGTATGTATGTATGTATGTATGTATGTATGTATGTATGTATGTATGTATGTATGTATGTATGTATGTATGTATGTATGTATGTATGTATGTATGTATGTATGTATGTATGTATGTATGTATGTATGTATGTATGTATGTATGTATGTATGTATGTATGTATGTATGTATGTATGTATGTATGTATGTATGTATGTATGTATGTATGTATGTATGTATGTATGTATGTATGTATGTATGTATGTATGTATGTATGTATGTATGTATGTATGTATGTATGTATGTATGTATGTATGTATGTATGTATGTATGTATGTATGTATGTATGTATGTATGTATGTATGTATGTATGTATGTATGTATGTATGTATGTATGTATGTATGTATGTATGTATGTATGTATGTATGTATGTATGTATGTATGTATGTATGTATGTATGTATGTATGTATGTATGTATGTATGTATGTATGTATGTATGTATGTATGTATGTATGTATGTATGTATGTATGTATGTATGTATGTATGTATGTATGTATGTATGTATGTATGTATGTATGTATGTATGTATGTATGTATGTATGTATGTATGTATGTATGTATGTATGTATGTATGTATGTATGTATGTATGTATGTATGTATGTATGTATGTATGTATGTATGTATGTATGTATGTATGTATGTATGTATGTATGTATGTATGTATGTATGTATGTATGTATGTATGTATGTATGTATGTATGTATGTATGTATGTATGTATGTATGTATGTATGTATGTATGTATGTATGTATGTATGTATGTATGTATGTATGTATGTATGTATGTATGTATGTATGTATGTATGTATGTATGTATGTATGTATGTATGTATGTATGTATGTATGTATGTATGTATGTATGTATGTATGTATGTATGTATGTATGTATGTATGTATGTATGTATGTATGTATGTATGTATGTATGTATGTATGTATGTATGTATGTATGTATGTATGTATGTATGTATGTATGTATGTATGTATGTATGTATGTATGTATGTATGTATGTATGTATGTATGTATGTATGTATGTATGTATGTATGTATGTATGTATGTATGTATGTATGTATGTATGTATGTATGTATGTATGTATGTATGTATGTATGTATGTATGTATGTATGTATGTATGTATGTATGTATGTATGTATGTATGTATGTATGTATGTATGTATGTATGTATGTATGTATGTATGTATGTATGTATGTATGTATGTATGTATGTATGTATGTATGTATGTATGTATGTATGTATGTATGTATGTATGTATGTATGTATGTATGTATGTATGTATGTATGTATGTATGTATGTATGTATGTATGTATGTATGTATGTATGTATGTATGTATGTATGTATGTATGTATGTATGTATGTATGTATGTATGTATGTATGTATGTATGTATGTATGTATGTATGTATGTATGTATGTATGTATGTATGTATGTATGTATGTATGTATGTATGTATGTATGTATGTATGTATGTATGTATGTATGTATGTATGTATGTATGTATGTATGTATGTATGTATGTATGTATGTATGTATGTATGTATGTATGTATGTATGTATGTATGTATGTATGTATGTATGTATGTATGTATGTATGTATGTATGTATGTATGTATGTAAGTATGTATGTATGTATGTATGTATGTATGTATGTATGTATGTATGTATGTATGTATGTATGTATGTATGTATGTATGTATGTATGTATGTATGTATGTATGTATGTATGTATGTGTGTGTGTGTGTGTGTGTATATGTGTGTGTGTGTGTGCGTGATGATTTTTTCTCCGTCGATAACTTCAACACTAGAATTCTAAAAATTATAATTATTTCATATTCCTCTTCGTTTCATCCATGTGAAGAGCTGATTAGATTTTGGTAATAATTGGTCGAC
Source organism: Harpalus rubripes (assembly GCA_963082715.1). Classification (NCBI taxonomy): domain Eukaryota; kingdom Metazoa; phylum Arthropoda; class Insecta; order Coleoptera; family Carabidae; genus Harpalus; species Harpalus rubripes. The sequence goes on from OY720450.1 coordinate 21,429,976, forward strand.
CGGAAGTATCCTCATTTGAAGATTTTAACATTTTTTCTTGAAAAAACGCTGTTCAATATAATTTTTTCACATTTAATGTTATTATAAATATTAAATAATATTTTATTCTCTATACGATTTGATTATATTTTATACTTCATATTCAATGGATATTGAGTTAAAAAATTATAAAGAAATTAAATTTCATAAAGCAGCCAGCTATGCAATAACACTGGAAACAGCTAATATATTTTTTCTATTTCGGTGTTCTTATGTTTCTATAAAAGCACTGTTTATCACCGAAAACACGACGTTTAGAAGATCTATAAACGTACTGATTTTGGCGCCTTTTGTATTCTAGAGGTGGTAGTTATGACAGATGAATTACATATAACCTCAAAATGGTAAGTTGTTTATGTTGAAATATTACTTCCAATTATTGATTTTTATCTTTTCTCCAGGTGATAGGGCTAGAAAGAAGAGGAATTTATAGCTATAGCTGTGTTAGTTCAGAAAGAAGAATCTGTGAAGTTAAAATCTGTCAACTAAAAAATTATGAAATAAGAAACAATGCGCTCAGATTTACTTTGTCAAAATAATTTAAACGGTAAGTTTTATTTATTACAATTTAATTTTATAGTAATATTGCAATTTTCAGCTGATTGTATTGTTATAATCAGGCAGGTTTTGAAATGTATGGTTCACATTACTTGAAATGTTGACACTCAATTTGTGGCTACTTGCAAGTAAATATGAAAATTTTATGATCCATAATTGCCAGTTCCACATGGAGGCGACCTGTCGAATATTAAATTTTTAAATATGATTTAGACATTAGTGCCGTATACAAAATATGTTTTGTATTGAGGAATGTAAGAACAGCTGTTGCTGTTATGTCTGCAACTGAGCAGTGGATGTGTTGTTTAAAATGGTGGAATGTAAAAGTACACATCAATAAATTGTTCATTAAAGTATTTCATTATTTAAAGAGTTTTATTTATGATAATAACCTACACGAAGCAGCGATCCCGATTCATTATTTGATAAATTTGCCTTTATTACAAGATATGTCAAATCAGGTGGTTCATTAATAAACCGGTGGAGTACATTGTAAGTATTGGTTTTCATCTTCCATAATTATATAATATGTATATAATTATATACAATGTTTTAATGTAAACAATCAGTCAGAATCACACAATACTCAAACTGTCAAAATGTGAAATTTCAATTGTTAGCGGGAAACGCTACCAACATAACTGACAAAAAAACACTAAATCATATTTTTGACAAGTCCTTTTTAAAAAAATCTAATTGTAAAATTACCTCAATAGAAAAAATAGTATAAAAAACATGTATCATAAGGCCTGTTAACGCACTACTCGTCTTTTGTAAAACTCGCCTATCGGCTCGTTTTCCAAACTTGGACTCGTACGTTAACAGATTGCCTTATGATACTTGTGTTTTAATGTACTATTAAAAAATTCTGATAGACAGATGTCAATGTCAAGTGCAATTGACATAGTATGTTTGTGTTATAATTTTACTGCAAATATAGAATCAATTCTAAGAAACTTTCTGTATGGAATTTGTACCAAATACATAGAACTGAGGAAAGGTAATGTACTGAAAATATAGAATCTTTCGCAAGAACCTGCCTGCAAGGAATTTGTATAAAATTCATATTCATAGATCTGACGGAAGGTATTGGCCACATCAGATTTTTTATAGGGGCTATTCGCAATCGAAATTAACGATAGAGGCGCTGATTTTCGAAACAAGATGGCCGCCATACGATGGGTTTGACATATGACAGTTCACATTGTTCACTGTGTTTCGTTAATTGTGTATACAAATCGAAAAAAACTTATTTATATGAAGGTGATAAGAATAAATATTTAATTATTAATTACTACACTACTCACTCAGCTGTTATTTATTAAATATGGCGCTTGTACGATTGCTTTCCGTAGTACCGATTTGCGCCACGAGAGGGGAAATTTTATCTACGATTGCAAATAGGAATTATTGATGAAATCGCTGTAACGGTCAATAAAACGTTGTTTATTACCATTAAAAAGTTCTGTAAGGTATGAAATTACAAACATCACGAATATTATAAAAGACACATTTAATAAGGTAAAAAAAGCCGCATGCCTGACTGTTTGGTCGCGAATCTGGGGAACCGGGTTCGATGCCAACCGACGCAAAAAGAAATATTTCGAATTTTAAAGGCACACAATTGACCCCTGTGTGACACTTGGTAAACGGCCGCACGATATAATAAATAAAATAATGAAAGACATAAATTAGTTTAACATTGCTTTATTTAAACTATTAACAACATAACAGAGCTGTTATAGAATCTAGTAGTATAAATTCCTCTCAACATTGAGGTTGTTTCTTGCGAAGTC